>JBBMOE010000130.1:55487-115487 GCA_037975065.1 Chaetodon trifasciatus
ACACACACACACACACACACACACACACACACACACACACACACACACACACACACATTGTGCAAAACATAAATAAAACAGAACGTGAGTTTATGTCAAAAATGAAATTAAATGAAAAATAGTACAAAAATCCAAGTTGAGGTAAAACCTCATCAGCTTCATTGATTCTTGTCTGTCACACACCTGAACACACACACACAGCTGAACATTAACTCTTGTTGTCGTTACAGCAGGTGGCCTGCAGGGCAGCAATCTTAGAGAAAGACGATTCAGCACCACAGAAGAAGAATTCATCTTCAGAAATAAAGAGCCACGAGCAAGAACACACTGCAATGGAAGGTATACACACTTATACACACACAAACAAAATGCATAATTAAGTCAAATTAGATCTCATAACACCCCCAGCCTGGCCCACCCCCCTGAACACCTACATGGTTTCATAGCCTTTAAAAACAGATTTTTATGGACTCAATGGTTCTATTTTAAATTTTCTCTGACATCAGTGTGAATCAGTATGAGAAGCTGCCTGGAATGACCATGTTAGATAACTGCAGAGGTATCTACATACAGGTCAGTTTCACAGCTGACACCCTCTGCATATTCACCTGCACACATCCCGTTTACCTGTGTACATGTGTACCCATTTTCACTGCACGTACTGTGTTTCAATTCAAAGGTAAAGCTAGTGGATTGGATTAGCTCGTAGGTTATCGTGAGGATGATTTTTTCTTTGATGGTCAATGTATGTATTTGAACCTGCGTCCACATACAAGAAGGGAGGGAAGGGAGGCAGAAACATGATGTATCTGAGGAAACATGTTGTTCCTGCTAACTGCTGTCCACAGCCATATGTAACATCATGTATAGTGAGAGCTAGGGCACTTTATAACAGGTTTTTGAATTTCCTCTCTTTGCGTGGATAGACAAACTCCTTTGCATCAGAGCAATTTGAGCAGTGCGCACTGACAAAAGCCAGCAGGAGAACATGGTATCCAGGACAACAGCAGAGGTGGGGAAATATATGAAAGGATTAGGTCACAAGCTTGTATGAATGAAGTTAGTGGGGCTTTGCTTTGTTGAACATGCTGATGTTTAAAAATAATTTGTTTGTTTGTGTAAACAGTTGAAAAGTAAACTCTTGAGGACATTTTGGCATTTAGGCTTTTTGTCCAGTAGGGAATGTACCTTTGTGCTACTGCTCTGTGACAGGCTGAATCTATAGATGAAACAGGGCTCTGAAGCATCCCTTTAGTTCAGTGGCTTTTGATTGTGGTTTAGATACTCCAAGCTCTATGAAGATGGAGGTCTTCATTGTTAAATATTGAAAAAGTAAATCATTCCTGAACCTGAACCTAAAAGTCTTTTAGAAAATAAAAAACAACCGCAGGTGGGAGTCAGGATATGAACTTTGACCGCTACTGCCAAAAGTCCTATTCAGGCAGGATGAACACTACAGGGAGAAGTGGAAAATGAAATCTTGACTGTACTCCTTGGCTACATAAAGAGCTCTCTGAGAGGAGTCTCAGAGTGTTTGTGAATATGGTCCCAGATGAGCTTTTACATAGACCTATATGTCAGTGATAACATGTTAGCATCTGTCAGATTAGCAATACGATTTTTGACTTCCTCCATTTTTGCACAAATATCAAATTTCAGAGTGAGCTGATGAAATGCAGCAAAAGAAAAAACTCCACCTTAAAATACAGACAGGGATTTAAATGAGAGGAGGAGCAGTCAGTTTGCACACAGACAAGAGCTCACTAAGCAGAGTACATCATGTTAAAATCACCTCAACAGACAGAAAGTCTGAGATGGTCTTTTAATGAAAACTTCATAGTTTCACATTCATCATCTGACTAACCTGCTGTGTGTTTCAGACTTTGAAGATGACCAGAGGCCGTGTCCGCCATGTTGGTATGCCTTTGCCAACATATTCCTGAAGTGGGACTGTTGTGGCTGTTGGCGATGGCTCAAACAGTGCCTCTATACCATTGTCATGGACCCGTTTGTCGACCTCGGCATCACCATTTGCATTGTCCTCAACACCGTCTTCATGGCCATGGAACATTATCCAATGACAGAGGACTTCGAGGAGCTTCTGAGCATTGGAAATCTGGTGAGTGATGAAGAAAAATGAGTCAGTTTCAGAGATAAGGTGACATTGCTGCCAGGAGTCAAAGTAGTCTTGAAAGTAACTACTTCAATTTGTGCACCAAATTATTTAAGGCACACTTCTGTCTTTTTCCCATTTCTTTTATTCTCCTGCTCCTCTGCCTGGAGATGACGCTGTGCAGCGGATGCAGTGGATTGTCCATGATTGACACTGAGCAGGCTCCTGTCAATCATGGACTGCACAGCGTCATCTCCAGGCAGAGGAGCAGCTTCAGTGACAGGCTGCTGTCACTGTCCTGCTCCACTGACAGACTGAGGAAGTCGCTCCTCTTCCACGCCATGAGGCTCTTTAACTCCACTCGGGGGGAAATGTTAAACATTAATGTCAACATTCCTCAGTGTACTGAGTGGAATAACACTATGGTACAACACTCTGTTTAACATGCACCCTAACTTGCATTCTGTTTGCACTGGACATTTAAACTCTGGACATTTCATTTAAACTCATTTAAACACTTGACATTTAAGCTTTCTGTTGCATTGGACATTTTGACTTTTAATTCTGTTTGGACATTTTTACTTTTAATTCTGTTTGCACTGGACATGTGGACATTTTTACATTTTTTTACTTTTAACTTTTAATTCTTTGCTTGCTGTGCTGTTAGATTATTTATTGCATGCCTTTTACTTAAAATTTGTGGAATATCTATCTATCTATCTATCTATCTATCTATCTATCTATCTATCTATCTATCTATCTATCTATCTATCTATCTATTTATTCTCTGTGGATATGAATGACATCATTTCAGCCACAGATGAGCTTCCTCAGATTAAAAAGTGAACATGCTAGTTAAGTTAACAATGAAATGTCATGACATCATCTGCAACAAAAACACCAGGACAAAATTTATTTCTGTTTCTGTAAGTGTGATCACTAAATATTACCATAATACACTGTATTATACTCTAATAAATATATTAAATACTCCAATAAGTAAAGACATTTAAAGACATTACATTCTTTACTTTATGTCCATGTCATAAGTCAGTTTTTCAGATGAGTATAAACCATGTTATCTTTTATGTAAATGAGTAAATATAAATAAAGTCAACATTTTACAAAGTTCTTCAACTTTGATAATTCCAGGACGGATGTCAAAGTCCTACCTTCCATCACAGACTGTCTTAGCTCTCATATTTAGTCCATGGAATAGTGGTAGTTTTGCAGCATTACTTATTGACATAAATACAACAGACACACAGACTGCTCTCTGTCAGTTCTCTGATGTACTGACCTGAGACTAACTCAGTGCAGTGTAGACTGTTAATTTGAATCTCTAGTTCTGATTGAAAGTAAATATACTGCCCCCCTCTTATGCTGACCTCTGATCCTTGATACCCGACCTTTGACCTGTGACTGCTCTCAGGTCTTCACAGGTATCTTCACTGCTGAGATGATCCTCAAACTTCTGGCCATGGACCCATACTTCTACTTTCAGGTCAGAGTTCCTGTTTGTTACCAGCGTAATAATAATGACTGACAGCTGTTCCCATGGTAACATGTGTCTGTGATTGTTCTGTTGCCATGGTTACAGGTGGGTTGGAACATCTTTGATAGCATAATCGTCACCATGAGTCTGGTGGAGCTGGGATTGGCTAATGTTCAGGGCCTGTCTGTGCTGCGCTCCTTTCGATTGGTCAGTGATCATCATTGTAGCTTTTTAACAAGCAAAACAATCAAGTTACTGTTTCCTGTTTCCTCACCTGTCTATCTATCCATGTATCTGTCTCTTCATCTGTTTGTCAACCTGTGTCTCACCTGTCTGTCAACTTGTCTCCTCACTTGTCTACCTGTCTTCTCACCTGCCTGTCTACCTGTCTCATGTCTAGATGCGAGTGTTTAAACTGGCCAGGTCATGGCCAACCCTCAACATGCTGATAAAGATCATTGGGAACTCTGTGGGGGCTCTGGGAAACCTGACTCTGGTTCTAGCCATCATCGTCTTCATCTTCGCAGTTGTTGGCATGCAGCTGTTTGGGAAGAACTACAAAGACTGCGTCTGTCGCATTACACTTGACTGTGAGCTTCCTCGCTGGCACATGAATGACTTCTTCCACGCCTTCCTCATCATCTTCAGGGTCTTGTGTGGAGAGTGGATCGAGACCATGTGGGACTGCATGGAGGTCTCAGGTCAGACCATGTGTCTGATCATCTTCATGATGGTTCTTGTCATTGGAAACCTGGTGGTGAGTTATTCTCCATTCTGAGTCTGTTTCAAAAAGCCAGTAATTCTCCAGAGTCCAGTGGACCAGCTGTTGCTACAATGGATCCAGTCCTGTGGTCACTGGTTAGGGTTTGTGGTTGGAATGACACTGATGGGAACAGGGAGCAAACAAAGTCTGAAATTGAATCTATGTCTGACCTTGTTTTAGGTCTTGAATCTGTTCCTGGCCTTGTTGTTGAGCTCGTTCAGTGGTGATAATCTTGCAGCTCCAGAAGATGAAGGAGAAAACAACTTGCAGATAGCCATAAACCGGATCAATAGGGCTATAACCTGGACAAAGACATGGATCCTGGAACATATCTGGACTTCATTTGGAAAGAAGAACCACATTAACCCAGACCCCCCCAGTAAGATCTGACCTGTAACTACAACAAAGACTGTATTGATTTATTTACCATTTTATTTATCTTTCTGTCTTCGTAATATCTGATGGTTTGTGTTGATTCTAATCGTAATATTAAAAAAATTCAGTCCTTTTTCATATTATATTATTACCTCAGACTAGTTTGGCGTTAAGTTATCCATTTAAGAGTAAATTTTGTGTGATTTACTGATTTTCCTTGTGAATTTCATTTTTAGTAGTCTACAGTGAGGAAGAAAATACGCAGATGAAGGAGCTTTTGGCTTTGACCTTTGTGTCTTCAGACCAGTCAGTATCAGAGGTCAAGTCCCTCACCTGTAACTATGACAACCTGACCAGCAACTACCACAACATTGCCTTACTAAGGGTCCCCATCGCCGAGGCTGAGTCTGACTTTGATATGCCTGACAATGATGATGACGAAAAGGATGAAGAGGAAGAAGAGGAAGTAAAACACTCCGAGGTAAATGCTATTCTATCCTAATGTAGTCTATTCTATTGCAGTATTTCACCTAAAACTGAACTGTCGTGTCTAAGTTGTGGTGTGACAGTGCATTCACTTGTTTCACAAGAGGGCTTTGACCCCTAAAACACAATATGATCCTCCATTATTGTCACATTACATGTTCAAAAATCTAATAATACATTCAAGATGGCGTTGCGGATGGCTGCCTCAGTGTGTTGGTGTGCGTTTTTTTGTTTTGTGTTTTAACTCTGTTTTTTGCGACAGTACCCGGAGCTCTTTCGACAGAGAAAAGCTCATGAACATCAGGGTAATAACACCAGAGGATTTATTTCCTAATTTTCTGCTCCCAACAGTGGAAATTTTGGACATCCTGGTCCAAGGTGCGCTCACCTTTGCTCATGCAGCTAAACGCCAGAGGAGAGGAAAACGGGCCAGTGCACTCATGCGTCTTCACCACCACGGACTATGCACAGCGTTACCGGGAATATTTCTCTCTAACGTGCGTTCACTGTCCAACAAACTGGAGGAACTGCAACTGCTGTTGGGTAGAAACAGGGACTTTTCTTCATCTGTGGTTTTGTGCTTCATGGAGACGTGGCTCTGTGGATTAATACCGGACTCTGCGCTGCAGCTGGCTGGCTTCCAACTCTACCACGCGGACAGAGACACGGAACTTTCCGGCAAAACTAAGGTGGACGAATCTGTTTCTACATCAACAGTGGTTGGTGCAACGACGTGACAGTGATCCAGCAGCACTGTTCTCCTGACCTTGAATCTTTTTTCATTAACTGTAAGCCTTTTTATTCACCCCGTGAGTTCGCTTCATTCATTCTGGTCGGCGTTTACATCCCGCCGCAGACCAACGTGCAGGACGCACAGCGCGTGCTCGCCGACCAGATACTGTGTGTGGAGCGGACCAAACCTGGACTCTTTAATTATTGTCCTTGGCGACTTTAACAAAAGTAACCTCACCCACAAACTCCCTAAATGCAAACAGTTTATTAAACGCCCGACCAGAGAGGAGAACATTTTGGATCACTGTTACACCACAGCCAGGGATGCTTATCACGCCGTCCCCCTTGCTGCACTGGGCCACTCTGACCACATCATGGTCCACCTGATTCCTGTGTAAAGGCAGAAACTAAAGCACTGCAAACCTGTAGTGAGAACATCAAGGAAGTGGACCAGTGAGGCTGTGAAGGATCTCCAGGCGTGTTCAGACTCTACTGACTGGGATGTGTTCAGGACTGCTACCAATAGTCTGGATGAGTACACGGAGGCTGTGACATCCTACATCAGCTTCTGTGAGGACTGCTGTGTTCCATCACGCACCAGGGTGAGTTACAACAACGACAAACCCTGGTTCACAGCCAAACTCAGACAGCTAAGGTTGGCAAAGGAAGAGACCTTCAGGAGTGGGGACAAAGACAGATTCAGAGAGGCAAAGTACAAGTTTAAAGAGGCTAAACGACTGTACTCTGAGAAGCTCCAACACCACTTCTCAGCTAACGACTCTGCGTCTGTCTGGAAAGGGCTCAGGCAGATCACAAACTACAAGCCTAAAGCCCCCCACTCCATCAACGATCGACGCCTAGCCAAAGACCTGAACGAGTTCTACTGCTGCTTTGAAAGACAAAGGGACAGTCCAGCAACCATCCCCCACGACACCTCCCAACAGTTCCAGCTCCAGACACCTCCACAAATGCCCACCTTAAAGGTGCCCCCCTCCCCCTCCCCACCCACATCAGTGACGACTCTTTCCATCCATGAGAGGGACGTCAACAAACTCTTCAGGAGACAGAACCCCTGGAAAGCAGCTGGACCGGATTCTGTCTCTCCATCTACCTTGAAGCACTGCGCTGATCAGCTGTCTTCAGTGTTCACAGACATTTTTAACACCTCACTGTCACGTGCCAGCCTGCTTCTAGTCTTCAACCATTATCCCTATTCCCAAGAAGCCAAGGACCACAGGACTCAATGACTTCAGACCCGTCGCCCTGACGTCTGTGGTCATGAAGTCCTTTGAGCGCCTTGTGCTCTTATACCTCAAGGACATCACCGACCCTCTCCTGGACCCCCTGCAGTTTGCCTACAGAGCCAACAGGTCTGTAGACGATGCAGTCAACTTGGCCCTCCACTTCATCCTCCAGCACCTGGACTCCGCAGGAACCTACACCAGGATCCTGTTTGTGGATTTCAGCTCTGCCTTTAACACCATCATCCCAACTCTGCTTCAGGAGAAGCTCTCCCAGCTGAGCGTGCCTGACTCCACCTGCAGGTGGATTACGGACTTCCTGTCTGACAGGAAACAGTGCGTGAAGCTGGGGAAACACGTCTCGCAAAGACCATCAGCAACGGATCCCCTCAGGGCTGCATTCTTTCTCCTCTGCTCTCCCTGTACACGAACAGCTGCACCTCCAGTCACCAGTCTGTCAAGCTCCTGAAGTTTGCGGATGACACCACCCTCATCGGACTCATCTCTGATGGTGACAAGTCCGCCTGCAGGTGGGAGGTTGACCATCTGGTGACCTGGTGCAACCAGAACAACCTAGAGCTCAACGCTCTAAAGACAGTGGAGATGGTTGTGGACTACAGGAAGAACTCAGCCTCACCTGCCCCCATCACCCTCTGTGACTCCACTATTGACACTGTGGAGTCTTTCCGCTTCCTGGGAACTATCATCTCCCAGGACCTCAAGTGGGAGCCGAGCATCAGCTCCCTCATCAAGAAAGCACAGCAGAGGATGTACTTCCTGCGGCAGCTGAAGAAATTCAGTCTGCCAAAGACAATGATGGTGTTTTTTCCTGTTGATAAGGCTGACAGCAAGCCTTATCAACAAGGCCCGGAACCCCCCGACACTCTTCACACTCCACTTCTGCCTCTACTTGTCACATTGATATTGCTATAACTCTATGCGTTACATTAACACTCAGCTTGGATTTCCTTGTTATTTTACTGTAATAACCTTACCTCTATTGCTTTTAGTGTGAAGTTATGTTTGGATGCAGAAACAGAGGTTGAGGACATAGAGAATCAGACAGATTAAGTATTATTTTAGAACAAATGGACGCCCCCTTACGGCTGAACTAGATGAGCTTTTTCTCTTACCATGACCCTTGTTCTCATTGGTCACCTGTTGTAACTTCAATTAGAGAGTTCAGGGTCAAATTTGACCTGCCATTCAACCATCTATTGAAAGAACAAACAGATTAAAATGTGCCTGAAAACTATTCCTCAGTCAGTTTGTTAACATTCGTTTGTTGTTTGTTGATGTGGGGCGACTGTGGCTCAGGAGGTAGGGCAGTCGTCCACCAATCAGGAGGTCGGTGGTTCGATCCCTCACACATCAGTGTGTGAATTAATTTGTATTTTGCTCTGGATAAAAACGTACCAAATTGCTAATTGTGATTGTAATTGAGAGCCCTGTGTTTAATCAGGTCTCATGGAGATCAGGAGACTGAACACAGCAGAAAAGGAAAACAAACATAACCAATCATCATCCAAACAAAATCACATCCACCACCAGAGACAATCAGACATCATTAAATAGACTCAAAGGTAAAAGTTTAAAATTGACCAGTGGGATGAGTCATTCTAGTTCTAAAATATCTGATTCACTCCATCTACAAGTTGCTAAGTGATGGAAGACAGTCTGTCCCAGTTGAGTATTTACTCTGAGGGGTAACTTAAGTTAAATAGATCAGATGTTTTAAATGTGCCTGAAAATTATTTAAAAACTAAATGTTTTAAATGTGATGATGTGAAGGCTGCTTCTCTCTGCAAGAGACCTCTATGGATAACAATGATTGACTGGAGTTCTCTTCTTGCTGCTTCCGTTTCATAAAGGACATGATGATGAGGATGATATTCACCTCCTGTAATGAAATGCAAAGCTCAATGATAAACTGCATCCAGTTGTTTTGAGGTGGAGCAATGTGAGAATAAAGAATATCTCCATGGTCAAGATCAGATAAGATGGTTGACTGTACAATTCATCAACACACAAACATGTTTTATTCTGATAGAAGAAACATATTTATATGTAGTTTCTAACCCAGTTGCTCCATATGCTGTTTATAAGTCCGACAACTGAAAAGCCAAATTCACAGGTATTTATATGATTGGACAGTTTTATTTTAGATTCTGGAGAGTAAAAATATTTTGTCTTGTCAGCATGCAATACAAGCTTAACCATATGAAGAAAAATTGCTTCAGCAATAATAAAAACGATTTGATTTTATGAAAGATTTAGACTAACACAAACTGCTGAGCTGTCAGTCACACATGATCATGAACACAAATGACATGTTGTTGGTGGTTTCACTGTAAAATGTAACACGTATTTGATGTGTTTGTCCAGTGTGATGAGTCATCCGTCTGCAGCACTGTGCTGAAACTTCCTGAAGATAAGGAGGAAGAAGATGATGAAGATCATGATAGAAACACACCTGAGGACTGCTGGACTGACAGTAAGAGAACCCACCCACAGTTAAACTAGCAGGCTAACTTTGTTTCAAGCTTCAGAGGCTGAAAACAGAGAAGTTATGGACATATGGTGCAAAGACAAAATGGAGTCTCCAGGGATGAGGAGGAGGGCCTGGGCCTGTGATGTCTGCAGCTGTGAAACCATAGTGTGTAGGAGCTTGCATGCTGCTGCAGCACAATTATCATAATATGCAAGAACTCCCTCTGCAGATAATATGGCCAAATGCTAACAGCTAGCAGCTCCATGTTTCTCGTGCAGCACTGTTCCTTTACACTGATGTGTCCTGAGTAACACCATATGTTGTTTGCAAACGTCACTATGCCCCCACCCTTCCTCTTACCGCACTTACAGCATTTCATGTGAGAGACTACATGACTACATTTAGGTGGCACGCTGGTATGGAGGCAACACTGTCGCCTCACAGCTAGAAGGTCCCGGGTTCGATTCCCACTGTGGGCGCATGTCCTCCACCATGCCTTCAGTGCCTGCTGCTCAAGGATGTGATCCTCCATAAAATATACCCCCACTAAAAACATGCAAGAAGATCACCACCTGACCAATAGCGACAGGAAGGAGCTGGGTCCCCACCGCTCCTGGTCTGCCGCAGAGGACGGACTACCAGGATGGGTCAAATGCGGAGGAATTAATTTCACAGAAGCATGGCGTGTGTGCATGTAATGTAATGCATGTAATACGGAGTGATTAATAAAGTATGTCTCTTCTCTTCTTCTTCTCCTCAACATGATTTAAAATCTCCCATGACAAGAATTTGGGCCAAGAGTTTTCTACAGACAAAATTTGCTCAGACAGCAAGCAGTCTTCTTTTTGGCCAGGGGAATGTAAGCACCAGGGACAAACACAGACGAGATTTCTTTCAGGGAGTAATATGGTCGACACTTGATTAAAACGGATGATACACTGCATACCTGCATCAGTTATATGTAGAGGCATGAAAAAGTTAAGTGAGTTGAAGATGAACTGATCTCCAAAAAGTATAAAGTTAAAGTTAACAAGAAAAAAAGGAAAAAGGGTCCAAGACAAAAGTTTACACACCCTGCATGATCATGATCTTGGTGGGTTGCCAGCTACAACTGGGCACAGCTGTGTCACATTTTGGTTGCAACCTATCCATCAGAGCTGAATGAAATCTTTCCAGACAGTGCTTGTAATTCCACCAGAAGTGCTGTAGTGTAGTTCAGAGGCATTTCAGAAGCAACTCTCCGCTGTTCGCCATGGACCTGACTATTTTTGGTCCAGCCAGATAGGAAGTCAGACACAGGAATGGTGTAGACAATCTGGGGATTTTTCAAAATAAAATACCCTGTCAGACTCCCGATTGTTTATCAACAATGAACACAATTACAACAGACAATTAAAAAAAAAAAGGACTATGCAGCCTACTTAGTAATGGTAGAAGAACAAACACCAAGCAGAAAGGACCAGGTCAACAGTTGGACAGGCAAACCCCTCCACTTCTGAAACACTCTTGGCGAGGTATGAAGCTGTGCTGAGGCATTGCTGCCAGTGCCCCATGGGGTCCCCAAGCAGGTCTTTCAGGTCTTTATTGGAGGACTTTTGCCCCCATCCTGCTTCTAGTTCTGTGATATTCTTGGGCCATCTTGAATGTGCTGCTCTTTTGAGCTCTATCCACAGACTTTCAATGATGTGGCCACTGCAAAACCTTCAGCCTGTGCCCCTTTAAGTAGCCCATTGTAGATTTACAGGTGTGTTTAGTTAATTAAGGTCAGAGACCTTGGTAAAAACTAAGAGAGATCAAGAGTTTATCTTCTACTCACGTATCTCTTCATAGTAACAGTGTACATGGGTTACGGTTAGGGACAGAAAAAGACTAAACTACTCAGGAGAACTGCCTCTGTCCTGGACTGCCATCTGGACTCCATCAAGGAGGTGGGTGAGAGGAGGACATTAGCCAAACTGACATCAATCATGGACAACTCATCCAACCCCCTGCATGAGATGCTGGGGGGCTTAAGCAGCTCCTTCAGTAGCAGACTGCTGCATCCTGTGTGTAAGAAAGAATACTACTGAGTATCACAGCAAGATATGAATGTGAATAAGAGATTCTGATATTTTGGCATCAGGCATGTTCTATCTACTGTTGGCAGGCTGACAAAAGACAAAGAGCAGACAGGTGAAATGATGAACCATCTCAGCTGTAACAGTTGGTCTGGCTCTGCTGCAGGAGCTGTATTCAGCACAAGTATTGAAGACAGTGTAAATATGTCAGTCCTGTGTACATTATAATGTAACTGGGTGATTCAAATAAAACATTTGTTTGTGTGTATACTTTACAGAGTGTTACCAACGCTGTCCATTCCTGAACATAGACACATCCCAGGGCAGAGGGAAGGTCTGGTCTAACTTCAGGAGAACCTGTTTCTCCATTGTAGAACACAACTACTTTGAGACCTTCATCATTTTCATGATCCTGCTAAGCAGTGGAGCTCTGGTAAACATTATTATATTACATTATCATACAATATTACAGATTATTGATTTATACATGATCAGTGCTAAACTGTAAAATCAGTGATGATACATTTTTATCTGCTTTCTTGTTTTTCTCTTTCTGTGCTAATATGTATTTTTAAAATACTCCATAAATCTGGCTGCTGTTCAGTCCTTCTGGATGGTGTTTGCTCTGTTTGTTCTGATCACTTGACTCAGCAGCTCAGATCTGATTGGTTCTCAGGAATGTGTGTGGCGTGAGTACTACTCTGTGGGGACAACATGGCCAACAGCAGAGTGCTGATAAACTGACCACAGGGCTACTAACATGGCTGTCATTACTAACAGTGGACTACAAAAATGGCTGTCATTCTCTACTACTAACATGGCTGGTGCACATTACAGAGGTGAGATTAGTTTCAGCTAACTGAGAACTTTTTAAAACTGTGATATAACAATTTTTGACCCTTAAACAATGACATCATGATGAATAATGATGACATAGTAAACGATAAAAGATAGCACAGCATAATACAATACCTAGCCTAATAGGCCAACATGACATCAAATAAAAGCACAACATAATACAACATCAAGTAACATGACATTATAAATAAAATAGAACAATGAAGAAAAAAACAAAATTATTGAATAACATAGAAGTTACGTCAAACCTGGTGTTTTTAATTTCAAATGATTATCAAAACTTTTTTGCTCTGCCTGCATGTAAAGTAAGCTCTTAGGCCCAATCCTGAGGCTGAGAAACTGTGATGTATGACTACTGTCAGTGAACACCTGTGCAGGCAGTGATCTTTGTCTGTATGTGAACAGGCATTTGAGGATATCTACCTGGAGCAACGTGTCATCATAAAGACGGTTCTGGAGTATGCAGACCAGGTGTTCACCTATGTGTTTGTGGTGGAGATGATTCTCAAGTGGTTTGCCTATGGATTCAAGACTTACTTCACCAATGCCTGGTGCTGGCTCGACTTCCTCATTGTAGACGTAAGAACATTTACACTTGCAGGAACACGTAACCATAAAATCAGTAACAGAAACACTACAAAACACAGAAGAACACAGCCTGTCTCTCTCTTCCTGCTGTGTTCAATAGTCTGCTTTAGCTGGTCACCTGCAGTCTGATGTCATCACCAGGTGTGCTGTGTCTTACAGGTGTCTCTGGTGTCTCTGACCGCAAACATCCTGGGATACTCGGAGCTGGGAGCCATTAAGTCTTTGAGGACTCTGAGAGCTCTGAGGCCCCTAAGGGCCCTGTCTCGCTTTGAGGGCATGCGGGTAAGAGAGGCACTTTAAACATTGACACAGACAGACAGGATTATCAGCAGGTAACCTGCCTACCTGTCTGTGTGTCTGCAGGTGGTGGTGAACGCCCTTGTTGGAGCAATCCCGTCCATCTTTAATGTGCTGTTGGTGTGTCTGATCTTCTGGCTGATCTTCAGCATCATGGGAGTGAATCTGTTTGCAGGAAAGTTTTATTACTGTTTTAACGAAACGTCTGAAGAGGTATTTAGTCCTGAAGATGTCAACAACAAGACTGAGTGTCTCGCTCTGATTAAGGCAAACTTCACTGAGGTCCGGTGGAAGAATGTCAAGGTCAACTATGACAACGTTGGGATGGGCTATTTGTCACTGCTGCAAGTAGTGAGTCTCAACACTCAACATATGTGACTTCATAAAGTACAGGTTGTTGTGTTCAGTTAGTGACTGCTCTATTCTGCATTACAGCACAAGCTGGTGTGGTGAGCCAAAGTACAATATGAAAATGTTGTTGTTATATTCATCTGTAGGTCATAATGTATCCTGTGCCTTATTCTTCTAATCAAAAATCAGTAACCATCCTACCTGATCGTGACTCATTTTACATATTAACACTATGAGACATATTATAGCATAATAGCATAGCATACTAATAATCACTTCAACACTTAATTCTGACTAGAGTATCAAAAACCCATATATCAATGCACCACCTACCTATGTGTTTATTGAACTGAACAGAACTGAATCTTCGAGTTTATATGATTCCCAATTCAAACTTCCACCAGTAACAGTTAGAGTTAATCCTTTATCATTTGAGAAAGAGATTTTTTTGTTGCAGTAATAAAACAGCATATCTGAGCTAACATCCTTTTCACTGAAAGGTTCTGTGTTGTCTCTGAACACTGTTGGATTCAATTTTTTTGACCTGTTGCATCTAACTGTATGCAGACAACTGGACTTTGTCTACTCAACTGTTTAAATGAAAACTTGTGCTGATGAGTTTTGTCTTTTTCAGGCCACATTTAAAGGCTGGATGGACATCATGTACGCTGCGGTGGACTCGAGAGACGTCAGTCCAACAATTCACTGTTTTATAAATTCTGATGCTAATACTGGTACAGACATCGGTAGTTATACTTGCACTGGTATTAATGCTGGAATTGGTACTGGTACACCAAACTCTTTCTGTGTAAGTTTCTTTAAAACTTTACCCAGTGTTTCCACTGCAGACAGCATTCTTAAGTGAAGGCAGGGTTGTTACTGGGGCTTTGGGGCAAACCCTTCACTTTCCCGGCAAATGGGAAACTATGGACAAGACTTTTCTTGGTCTTGAGAAGCTGCAGAATTTCTAAACTGACACCATAACCTGTACTGTACATGTACTGGCAGATTGACAACTTCCTGCTAATCTTTTCCTCTGCTGCACTCACCCTCGCCGTTACTTTTCAGGCACACTGACTATGCACTGAGTTTGTTGCTCTTATCACAATAAGAACACTGTGGAGGACATTAAATGTTTTATGGTCTTTCCTCTCAGTAGGTGTTTGTGAATATGAACAAGGAGACAAGCTTTGTCTGAGAAATGGCTGCAGGTAGCAAGACTGCTGAGAAAAAAAGAACTGTAGAATTTGGAAATCATAAATCAGAGCGAAGATGGCAAGGCGACCCAGATTGCTCTGATTCTCTCTGACCTATGATCTGTGGTCTGCAGTGTTTTAACTCCACCTTTTTGTATAGGCCCAGCTCACTTAGAACCTCAGTAGATGGGTTACAACAAAACAGGACAGAGTCGAGTGACCCTTTGGATACATCCATAACTGTTGCCAGTGAAACATGAAAATACCAATTCTGGGCTCCTTGGTGGAAACGTAGCTTTATCCTGGTACTGGTACTAACATTGATACTGATACTAGAAATATAACTAGTACTGGTATTAACATTACTACAATTACAGGTACTCATAGTGATAGTTGTGCGAACTAGATACTGGTACAAACATACCATTGGTCTAATCGTAACAGTAGAATACTGCATGTGTCCGTGTGTGTGCAGGTGGAGTCCCAGCCGATGTACGAAGCCAATCTGTATATGTACCTTTACTTCGTCTGCTTTATCATCTTTGGCTCCTTCTTCACCCTCAACCTCTTCATTGGAGTCATCATCGATAACTTCAACCAGCAGAAGGCCAAGATATGTTTCTACTCACTGACAGCCTGCTCAAATATTAATTGTTTCAATTGAAAGATCAACTTTAGTTTTGTCCAGATTCAGTTAATAAATATTCTGTTTCTCTTTTCTTTTTTCTTTACTTGGGAGGAACAGATATTTTCATGACAGAGGAGCAGAAGAAATATTACAATGCTATGAAGAAACTTGGCTCCAAGAAACCTCAGAAACCTGTTCCACGCCCTGAGGTGAATTCAGTTATTTCCTAATTTTATGAAAAAAAAACAACAACATCCATTTAATGCTGTTTTCATGTTTTTTTTCTGGCTAACATGGTGTGCTTCTTTTTCTGTCTCACTAGAATAAGTTCCAGGGTCTGGTCTTTGACCTGGTGACCAAACAGTTTTTTGATATCTTCATCATGGTGTTGATCTGTCTCAACATGGTAACTATGATGGTGGAGACGGACGAGCAGAGTGCAGAGAAAGAAATCATCCTGTACTGGGTCAACGTCGTCTTCATTATCATCTTCACCACAGAGTGCACTTTGAAGATCATTGCACTTCGGCAGCATTATTTCGCTGTCGGCTGGAACATTTTTGACTTTGTGGTCGTCATCCTGTCCATCGTAGGTGAGTTGGTATAGTGTCTTGTGATGTCATTGTCTCATCTGGTGATGTCATTGTCTTATCATCCATTCTCATGTGTCAGAATATCTTCTCTTTACATGTCTTGAATTTTAGAAAATGGGGTGTTATGTATGAGCAGTGATGGAGTGTTTTTTTGTTTTGTTTAGTCTTTACATTTGACAACAATCATTTTCTCTTTAACCCAGAAGAAGAAAAGAATGTTTCAGATGTCACTCTGTCTTCCCTTCAGGCCTCCTCCTTGCTGACATCATAGAGAAGTATTTTGTGTCACCCACGCTCTTCCGTGTGATCCGATTGGCTCGTATTGGTCGAGTTCTTCGACTCATTCGTGGAGCCAAGGGGATCCGGACACTGCTGTTCGCCTTGATGATGTCACTTCCTGCCCTCTTTAATATTGGCCTCCTCCTCTTCCTCATCATGTTCATCTTCTCCATCTTTGGCATGTCTAACTTTGCCTATGTGAAGAAGGAAGCCATGATCGATGACATGTTTAACTTTGAGACGTTTGGGAACAGCATGATCTGTTTGTTTATGATCACCACATCAGCTGGATGGGACGGTCTGCTGAATCCCATCATGAACACGCCACCGGACTGCGACCCCAACATAGAGAACCCAGGATCAACAGTCAGAGGAAACTGTGGCAGCCCGGCGATAGGCATTGTCTTCTTCACCACTTACATCATCATGTCCTTCCTGGTGGTGGTCAACATGTACATCGCCATCATCCTGGAGAACTTCAACGTGGCCACAGAGGAGAGCACTGACCCACTGTGTGAAGATGACTTTGAGATGTTTTATGAAACCTGGGAGAAGTTTGACCCTGATGCTTCACAGTTCATACAATACAGGTGATCCACACCTGCATTAGAAGATAATACTACTTTATGTGAACTCGATCTTAATATGGGTACTTATTGATCCTAATCTGACTCTGATGTGTTGCGTCCCACAGTAAATTATCAGATTTCTGCGACACTCTGAAGGATCCTCTGAGGATTTCCAAACCAAACACCATCAAACTGATCCACATGGATCTGCCTCTGGTTCCTGGAGACAAGATCCACTGTCTGGACATCCTGCTTGCACTCACTGCACAGGTAACATGACCTGGTCAAATATTTTGTCATATTAGATTATTTTATCCAATGTTTTTTTATGTGTTGTTCCTTCATTTTAAGTTAGTCATATACTATGTGTGTTATTGTTTTTATATGTTTTTATTGTGTTATGTTTTATGTCACATTATGTAAGACTGTATTATAGTATATTACATGTGTGCAGGTTTTGGGTGATTCAGGAGAGATGGATGCTCTCAAAGCCAGCATGGAGGAGAAGTTTATGGCCAACAACCCCTCCAAGGTTCTATCCTATTCTATAGTTTTACCTATTATCTTAATTCATAAACTAAATTTATCTTTAACCATATTCATTCTCACAGTGTCTCAGAGTATTTCATATAATCACTGTTAATTTTCAATATTACTGCAGTAAAACTAAAGCACAGATTATATTATTAATCTAATCTTATATTATTAATCTAGAAAAGATGTTGATTGACTGATTCTGTTCATAATTTATCAAACTACACTGATGCCACTGATAACTATTGTTGCCTACAGGTGTCATATGAACCAATCAGCAGCACTCTGCGGAGGAAACAGGAAGAAGTGGCAGCAATGGTGATCCAAAGAGCATACAGGAAACACCTCCTGCAGCGGACGGTCAAATTGGCATCGTACAAATACAGAGAGAAGATGGAGGGACGCCGAGATCAGGAGTCACCGCCAGAGACTGAAGGACTTCTTTATAAACGAATCAGTCAGCTGTACGGAAACGGCGTAGAGACAGAGGATCCTGTGTCAGAGGTTTCAGGAGAGGATCCACCTACCCAGGTGGAGCTTCAGAGTGAGTTTCTCCTCCACACTGCTCCTCCCCTCAATGCCCCCAACATCCTGCAAGATGAGTGCCTGAGGGAGTCTATTGTCTGATGAAACACCTGTGCTGTTTCCTGCTGGAGAAGCAGTGGACTTATCTCTGTTAGCTATAGCTTCTTTAACAACTCAGCAGAGCAACAGATCACAACAGAGACAACTCGCGTTAACGTTGGTCAGTTTGATGAGCAAATGCTGCAAATCTTAAACCATCTATGACTGAAAGTCTGCTCCGAGTTTTCTTGAGCAGTGATAGTCGATTGTTTGCTCTTCTGGCTTTGCACATGAAAATATTTATTACCACGTCTGCGTCATTTCCTGCTTGTGCTGAGGTGTTCTGGGAGTTTTTAATCTTCTAATAGAGCTCAGTCTTTGTAGGTAAAAGATACAGGCCAGGTGATTTGTGCCTTACCAGGTGTATTTTAGTCATGCTGGTCACATTATCACTTTGCCTGGTCCACAGAGTTCTTTAACATGTTTGGGAGTCACCTACTGTGACCAAGTACTTTAATGAATATTTGAGATGATTGATCCTACGGTGTTATTCAGTGGTCAAATCTGACAGTTTAAGAGAAACTAAGCTGTTCAGACAGCAGTGAAACTCTTCATGCAAACAGTCACAATGCAAGCCAACTCGTAGACATTCTCATATATTTATTTCCTGCTGCATAAGAACTTCACTGTCAGTTCAGATCCAACCACTCCCTCCTGCTCTGCTTCTATCACCTGACCTCCCCACCCACCTGCACACCTGTTTTCACTTTTCCTGTCAGCCCTGCAGAATGTAAATCTTCTTTTGTGCTTCCACCTTAGCTTCCGTTTGCATGACACCTCGCCTGCCATTAGCCTGAAGCCTTTTGAATAAGTTTGCCCATTTTCTTCTGCCTGCCTGGCTTTGATTTTTGCCTGTTTTTGGACCACAAGCAAACATGAATGTTTACTTATCTTGTCTCTGAGTCTGCATCTGGGTTCAAATCTGTTTCTCCGTTGAGCCACTATACAGTGAGACAGAAACATCTGTCTTTGGCAGTTAAACAAGCCAGACATTTTGTTTTCTGTTCTACTATGTTTAATGAAGTTTGTTTCTAAGAGCTTCAGTGATTGTTGACAGACCAGACTGCCAAAGAGAGGGCAGCATTTGAACACATGAGATCATTTGATTTGATTTGTAGACTGAATGAGACTTACAGTAAAAAGAGTTCAGGAAGATTCGAGAATGTTTCAGAGAAAATCAAACTACTGATGACAACTGCCACCACAGCTGAATTAAAATATTCCTTTTTTTATTATTGGGTGTGCTATTTCCATTACCATACAATGTTGATTCTGATTTTAACAGATGACAGAGGTCTTTATGTGAAACTACAGCAGGTGAACATGGGTCAAACATATCACTGCAGTGACGATGAGGTGAACCAGCCAATGGGAGCCTAGAATTGACTGCCAATCAGAGCTGGTTCTGACTAACTGAATTAATTACAATCAGTCATTTGCAAAAGCTTTTATCCAAAGCGACGCACATATAAATTCACACACCTATGGCGCAGCATCGGGGGCAGTTTTGGGGTTCAGTATCTTGTCCAAGGATACTTCAGCACGTGGACTGCCGAGGCCAGGGATCAAACCACTGACCTCCTGATTGGTGGACGACTGCCCTACCTCCTGAGCCACAGCCGCCCTACATCAACAAACAACAGCAAACAAAGTCAACGAACTGACTGAGGAATAGTTTTCAGGCACATTTTAATCTGTTTGTTCTTTTAATAGATGGATGAATGGCAGGTCAAATTTGACCCTGAACTCTCTAATTGAAGCTACAACAGGTGACCAAGGAGAACAAGGGTCGTGGTCAGAGAAAAATCTTATCTAGTTCAGCCTTAAGGGGGCGTCCATTGGTTCTAAAATAATATTTAATCTGTCTGATTCTCTATGTCCTCAACCTCTGTTTCTGCATCCAAACATAACTTCACACTGACAGCAACAGAGGTAGGGTTGTAGTATTATTAGATTTTTGAACATGTAATGTGACAATAATGGAGGATTGTATTGTGTTTTAGGGGTTCAAAGCCCTCTAACATTGAATTCTGTGGTCTCAGAAAGTTTTCTCGTGGACTTGGACATGGACAGAGACAAGTATATATATGTATATCCTCCTGAGACCCAGCCTATTCATTTGTGTCCTCTGTAGTGGACATTTGGTTTTGGTCTATATCTTTTGACTCCTTTGAGCTACCCTACTAAGTCCTGGTGTGCTCAGTAGAGGACATCCTGGCCTTTCCAATGATATCTCATGTGTTTGGGTGGGATGAGGGGAACTTTGTTTTCATGCTGAGACAAAATGGAGACTGCAGCAAAATGCAAATGCCAGGGAAAGAGAAAAAGTAAGTCAAAAATTGTCAAGATATTGTTATTTTTAACCATGGTAATCATATATTTTCTTGTCTATAAACATGTCAGGAATCATAAAATTGGAGTCGAAGTTCAGTTAAATTTTTTGTTAGGAAAAATAATAGCAGTGTTATGAATGTTTAATAATGTCAATTTTGTTTAGTGGTTCAACAAAAGACACGGGCCAAATGTTCAGTTCCATTTAAAAAATGGACTGACGTTGTTTTCTTGTCAGCCTATTATGATTTCATTGTCTTATGGTAAAATCATTCTGTTAGTCCACTACAGTGGACAGTTGTACAAAATTCTAAATTGTGAGTTGTTGTTTTAGCTCCAAAGAGGCGGGAAATCACAAAAAAAAAATTAAATTGAAAGATACTTTTTTTTCCCCTTGGTTCTCAGGAGGATGTATTATATATCATAAACACAGAAACACTGTGTTTAAGACATCATTACCAGCCATTAATTCTCACTTTTATTTTACAGCTGGAACATAACATGATGTCCACAGGGGATCTCATAATGATGCTACTTAGGCTACAAAAATCACTTTCACTTAATTCTGTATTATTTCATGTACTTTTTGTATGGTATATTGATATTGTAATATTATATTATCAATCTGGGCAGTAATTCTTGTTCGCCTGAAGCATC
Organism: Chaetodon trifasciatus; assembly: GCA_037975065.1. Classification (NCBI taxonomy): domain Eukaryota; kingdom Metazoa; phylum Chordata; class Actinopteri; order Chaetodontiformes; family Chaetodontidae; genus Chaetodon; species Chaetodon trifasciatus. Next base: position 76,746 of record JBBMOE010000130.1, read on the forward strand.
AGCTGTTTTTTTTTTTCTTTTGTTTCTTTAAGAATTCAGTTTGTCAAACTGTGATTTCTTGTTGCTAAGAAGCCAATGCTTCATATGATTGGTGGATGAGTGTCAGAGTCATTAGCCTGCTGATTGCCCAGTTATGAGTGTTTTGAAGATAATGAATGGCAGATGTGATTCTGCAGTGAAGACAAAGTGATTAAAGTTTCAAACTCTCCTGAAAATATTTCTTGTCATTCTTTAGGCTCACCTGACATTTATACCTTTTCACCTCTACATTTTCTTCTGTATACCTTTACACCTATGCACCTGTACAGCTTTACATCAGTACATGTCAACACCTGCACACCTGAGCATGACATTACCTACACACCTGTACACCTTTATACCTGTAAGCATGTTTACACCTGCACACCTCTATATATGTACTAGTACAAACTAACAAATATTAATATAAAAATAAACGCTGACTCGTAAATGAAAAGGCCTGCTGTTCGTTTAGACAAAAAATTGCTGTGTGATGACCTCAGTCACAGTCTTGCCTGTAGGCTGGTCCAGGGTGATGAGATCTTTGGACTGATGGCTATGTTGTGGAGCAGACACTGAGATGGTAAGTCAAGTCTAGGGGAAATCTGAGCCAGGTGAAGCTGGCTTTCAGTATCCCAAATGTCATCTCTATCCTGACACTGGATTTGGTGAGGACTGCAATGAATTTCTTTTGCAGCTCTGCATCAGGTTTAGGATAGGGGATCATTAAAAAAGGGCTGGCAGGTGTATCACCTGTCACCTAGCAACACTCCATTGAACAGCCATGTCAATAAAAAGGAATAGTGCCACGGACGGTGTCACAAAGTACAGTTTAAAGAACTTCACAACAAATAATATGCAATGTACAGTTGCCTTACACCGCCCAAATCTTGCACAGCGCAGACTCCGTGAAGATCCAGAAGTCGTGGACTGGCCCTGGCCTGTTTGCCTCAACCCTGGTGACCATATAGTGATGGTCACAAGTCATCTGTAAAAGCATTTGTATTGCATTTAACAATACTTCCATTAGGTAAGAGCATTGTTCGTGTGCTCCATGGTGGAGTGAAAAGATTGTCCAACCTGTGATGAGTGAAAATATGAACATTTTCTTATGTACTGAAAGGGAAACTTCTGCAAACTCCAGTGTCTGTGCAGGCAATGTCTGCAATAACCAAACAATGACTATCCTTATTTAGAGCCGTCCCTCTTGGATTCAATACAGTTAGGAGGAACTGTTGAAAATCGGTAAATCTGCTGGTCAGTTTTCTTGACTCTTCATGGAGCCAGGAAGTTTTTCTGAACTTCTTGTAGGAGGACCAGCTGCTCTGTTTGGGATGTGCAGGAAACACAGACGAAGCACTTGTTCAGATGAGACAGCGCTGCCATCTTTCCATCTGACCAATGTCCGCTCTCTGACCGATAACATGGACGAACTGCTGCTCCTGAACAGAACAAACACAGACTTGTGCAGATCTGCTGCCCCGTGCTTTATTGAAACCACACACCTACCCGGTTTTCACCTCCCCAACAGCAGGGGAGGAGGAATCTTCTTCCACATGAACAAAGGTTGGTGTGTAGATGTCACAGTGTTGAAGAAATCACACAGCCCTCACCCAGAGAGCATATTCATTAACTGTAAAGCCTTGTATTCACCACAGGAGTTCTCCTTGTTTATTCTGGTCTGTGTTTACATCCCACCTCAGGCCTGTTAGTGAGGCTTCACAATACCTGGCTAAGCAGGTAACTAACACAGAGCTGAAACATCCACACTCTCTGCTGAATGCTCTTCAACAGAGCAAATCTCAGCCACAAACTGCCAAAATACAGACAGCACATGAAGTGTCCTAAAAGGGACAGTAATACACTAGACCTGTGCTACACAATATTAAAGGATGCATGTCGCTCTGCTGTCCCCCTTGCAGCCTTTGGGTTCTGCAATCATTGTTTGGTTCATCTTCTTCCAACCTACAGGCAGAAACTGAACTCTGCTAAGCCTGTAGTTAAGATTTGAAAGATGGACCACTGATGCAAAGCTGAACTACATGTCTGCTTTGACTGCACTGGTTGGAGTGTTGTTGAGGCTGCTGCAGCAGATCGGGATGAACTCGCTGATAGTTTTTTGAGGACTTGTGTGTGTTGACTAAAACCTTCTGCACATATAACAACATTAAACCATGGTTCTTGGCTAAACTCGGGCAGCTTTGCCAGGATGAACAGGAGGCTTGCGGGGATAGAGTCCTGTATAACCAAACCAGAAACATACTGACAAAGGAGATTAAAATAGCAAAGAGGTGCTATACCAAAAAGCTGGAGAACAGCTTTTCAGGTAACAACCCTTCATCGGTGTTGAGAAAACAGCAGGACATCACCAATGATGGGCCCACATCAAGACCCATAACCCACCCCAGCAACCCAGACATCAGACAACCATTCACACCACCATCATCACTCTCACCTGTCCCCACTGACCCACCACCAGAACTCAGGATCTGTGAAGAGGATGTGCGTCACCTCTTCAAGAAACAGAACATCAGGAAGGCTTCAGGTCCAGACAGCATATCCCCCTCCTGTCTGAAAGCCTGTGCTGACCAGCTGACACCCATCTTCACACAGATCTTCAATAAATCACTGGAGCTGTGTGACGTCCCCTCATGCTTCAAACGCTTCAATAACTCCGGTGCCAAAAAAATCTCCCACCTCAGGATTAAATGACTTCAGGCCCATTGCCCTGACGCCTGTGGTCGTGAAATCCCTTGAGAGACTGGTGTTGACTCAGCTGAAAGACATCACAAGCCCCCTGCTGGACCTCCTTTGCCTACCAGGTGAACAGGTCAGTGGAGGACACAGTCAACATGGGGCAGAACTACATCCTGCAACAGAGGGGATGATTCCACTTCCTGCCTGGCTCAGAGGCAGAGCAGCAGCTGTTGTTGTCAAATCTAAACGGGCAAAGTTCAAAGAGAAAGACAAGAAGAGCAACAGCTGCCAACAGATCTGACATTACTTATGATTACGTCACACACCCTAAACACAGACACACACACACAGACACACACACACACACACACACACACACACACACACACACACACACAGTTTCTTGTTTCAGCCGCTGTGGGTTTCAGGCATTGAATAGTATTGCTAATGGGAAAAATTGAAAATGCACATGGATTAAGTTGAGTGCTTGTCACTATTGCACATTAGATAAAAAGCCATGTAACAGTGTATAAAAAGAAAAAAATATGGATATGCATAGACTTGATACAAAAAAGATAAATATGTAATATTGAAGAAAATGTGTAATATTGCACAAGACATTGATGTGATAGATGATGATGAAGATGATGAAACATAAAAAATCACACAGTGGTGGAAAACAGTGCAAAACAGTAAATATGTAAAGGCGGTGCTACATTATAGAATACTAGAGTTGAATAGTCTGAATTAATAATAATAATTATTGTTTTGTATTGATTTGTTCAGATTCATCAGCTAGTTGTAGTTTCCGTTGGTAGAGTCTCAGCAGAGGTTTATTCTGATGTGTCTTCATCAGCAGAGAAACATGTTGACTGTAAACTGATGTGAGCAGAAAACAGTAAGTCTCAGTCAGTGTGCAGCTGTCGCCCTCTGCTGGACCACCTCTGACTTACACTTCTTTACAGTCACAGGTAAGATATCTGCAAGGATTACAGGTCTAAAATGGTGCAGCAGACATGGAGACTATTTCAGCTACAGACCATAGCTCCAAAAACGTGCATGGCAAAGACTTTATAGTAAAAAAAAAATTAAAGGAGGTCATTGATATAAATGAGAGCTAAGCTACAGCTTAGATAAAAACATATGATTTTGCCCAAAATTACAGTTAGTCATTTGCAGAAGCTTTTATCCAAAGTGACGTTCATATGAATTCACACACTGATGGTGCAGCATCAGGGGCAGTTTTGGGGTTCGGTATGTTGCCCAAGGATACTTCAGCATGTGGACTCATGTGGAGGGATTGAACCACCAACCTCCTGATCGGTGGATGACCGCTCTACCTTCTGAACCACAACCGCCCCAAATTCATTCATTCATTCATCTTCTATACCCCTTGTATCTCTTTCGGGGTTGGGGGGGGCTGGAGCCTATCCCAGCTGTCAACGGGCGAGAGGCGGGGTACACCCTGAGCCGGTCGCCAGCCGACTGCAGGGCAACACACACACAAGCATTCACTCTCACACTCACACCTAGGGGCAATTTAGAGTCACCAGTTAACCTAATGAGCATGTTTTTGGTCTGTGGGAGGAAGCCGGAGAGAACCCACGCATGCACGGGAAGAACATGCAAACTTCACACAGAAAGGCCCCCGCCTGACCCCGGGATCGAACCGGGAACCTTCTTGCTGTGAGGCACGCGCACTACCTGCTGCGCCACCGTACCATACAGTTCATTATAAGGACAGTTTTGTAAGTGTGTTTTTCATAAAGTTAAGACAACTTTCATTTATTTAACCTAATATCACAAATCAAAATGAAAAAGTGAACCTCAGGAAGAGCAACAGTGGTGGGATCCTAGTACCTAGTCTATGCATATTTTTTTATTCTCTTATATGTCTCCTTATACATTCCTGCTCCTATTGCTGTAACACCCAAATTTCCCCAGTGGGGGATTAATAAAGTTATATCTTATCTTGAACAGATTTATTAGTACGACAAATGGTTAATGAGCACTGGGAGATGTTGTGTGTTGAAGCAGAAAGGAGCAGTCAGGTGAGTCAGCAGGTTCTTCAGGTGGTGGACTGGAGCTGGGCAGGTTTGGCAGGTTTGAGACATGAGGAGAGCAGACTTAATTACTGGGAACAAACAGGTAAGGCCAAACTCTAAAGCACATTACAAAACACAAGGAGAGCAAAGAGGCTGAGACGTGTTTCAGACTAGAGAGGACAGAGTCTGCTGAGGAGGTCCAGGGTTTTATCTGAGGCTGATGAGTGTAGATTGGCTGCAGCTGTGGTGGCTGATTGGTGCTGGGAGCAGGTGTAGGTGAGCCATGATTGCAGGGAACCGCCCAGTCCACACACACACACACACACACGCACAAACAGAGAGACAGGGGAAAAAACTCAGGAAAACACAAGCAAAGGAAGATGGCTTCCTAACAAAGTAAGAGAAAGGACATACAGCTCAACGGAGACAAAAAGGCAAAAAAAAACCCCACAAAATACTGAACAATAAGTAGTGAATGTTACAGGAAGTCAGTGCAGAGCAGCAGAAACTGGACTAATGTGGTCTCTGCTCTTGGTTCAGTTTCATGGTCGAGCTGCAGAGTTTGGAATGACTCTCAGTGGTTTTCTTCTGGAGGTCAGTAAATAGAGCGTTACAGTCATCGAGCTAGCTGAAATAAAGGCACAAAAAAGTTTTTCAGCATGTTTTTTGTTTAGAAATGGTCGTTCTTCAGCTGTTTCTAAGGTGACAAAATAATGTCACTGTATTGGTGCAAAGATACAGTTCTAAAGTGGTCACTCTGTTTCACTGTGTGACAGATTCTCTGCTTCCTGCTTGAGCCAACATTTACACTTAGGGAAAACGCATGTTTTTATGTGGTTTGGCCCCTCGTTTACACACAAACAGAGTTTTTTTCACGGAAAACGATCATTTTTAAAAACTTTAGTCAAAGTGGAGATTTCTGAAAACGCCTGTTATGTGTTGGCTTATAAACAGGGTTAAACAGCGTTTTAGGTTCCGAAATGTCAAAACATGCGACTGAAAATACTTAACGTCATGTGAGCGACCTGTTTACACTCACGCCAATTGGTTTGGCGTAGTTATGATGGCACTCGACGTCGTATTTATCCGGGTTCATGTAAATGACAACATTTTTGAAACGATGTTGTGTGCATGATGTTATTTTTGAAAAAGGAGGGGCTAAAATAACCGTTTTCCAAAATACCCTGCTACGTATAAACGTAGCCTGAGTCCACTGCAGGGGGCAGTGTCACCTGCACAGTTGAGCCACGTACACTCTGATTGTGTGTAATTAACACCATGGAGACCAGATGATGCAGGGATATTAAAATGAATGACTTTCTGCTGTGAGTCTGTGAATAATCAAATAACCTGAGTCAGTGAGAAGGTCACAGCTAAACATCACAAAACACACACACACACATACACACACACACACACATGGTTCATACACAGTGTAGTTGATCCTGCCTGCATTAGTTAAAGAGAATTAATCATTGATATTGGCTGAAAAAAAATATATCTCCTGCAATCAATCGTCTACTCAACTATTTGGGGAGAAGTCAATGACTACCAAAATGCAGCAGTCGTGAACATCATACCTCAAGTCTGAAACTGTCTCTGAGCAAAGGAAACAAAAACTAAATCTCAGCTACTTCACCTCAGCTGCTCTGACTGCTCATCCATCACTGTCTGCTTTTGATCGGCCACCAACAGACAGTCAGGACTGCAGAGATGATCACTGGTGTCAGCCTGGCCTGCATTCAGGAATGAACCAGCTCCAGAGTCAGGAAACCTCTGGGAGGTGCTACAGAGCTCTGTACATCAAAACAACCAGACGCAAGAACAGTCTGTCTGTCTCTCTCTGTCTGTCTCTCTCTCTCTCTCCGACAGCATTTCTGTCTCTCTCTCTCTCTGTCTGTCTCTCTCACTCTCTCGCTCTCCCTCTCTCACCCAACCGGTCGAGGCAGATGGCCGCCCACCCTGATCCTGGTTCTGTCTGAGGTTTCTGCCTGTTAAAAGGAAGTTTTTCCTCACCGCTGTTGCCAAGTGCTCGCTCATGAGGGAATTGTTGGGTCTCTGTAGATAAAAGAGCTCGGCCTGTACCAGCTCTATATGTAAAGTGTCCTGAGACAACTTTTGTTGTGATTTGGCGCTATACAAATAAAACTGAAATTGAATTTGTGTCCACAGAGCACCAAACATCCAAAAGATACAAAATGAAATCAACAATAGAGGCTATGTACATTATATAGAAAAGATGAAGAATTGTTCAATTTCACACACAAGTAAAATATGAATGATAACGTACAGTGTTTTTGTATTACTGCACATACAAAATATATGAGCACAGTAAATATATATGTTATTGTCCAAGAAAAGTTGCACAGATGTAATGGATATGAACAAATGTTGACATAAACAAACACTCGTGCAAACAGACGGTCTGTGATGTTGTGATGTGACTCGGTGCTACATTAACTGATGCTGGACTCAAACAGTCTGACAGCTGTTGGAATGAAGGAGCTGTTTAAGGCCTCCACCTTCTCATGCAGGGGGTGGGATGGGTGGTCCATGACTGATGTCAGCTTGGCTAACATCCTCCTCTCACCCATTTCCTCAGTGTTGTCCAGAGGGCCATCCAGGACAGAGCCAGCTCTCCTGAGCAGTTTGTTGTCTTTTTCTGTCCCTCTCGTTTTTGATTTTCAGGCCTCCCCAAACCTCTCTGGTGTGGTTCCCTGAAGGCACTCCTCCAGCTTCCTCCTGTAACTGTCTTTGCCTCTCCTTATCTCCCCTCCCCAGAGTTCCAGAGGTTACAGAGCAGCGGTTCAATGTGTTGTCTGGTGTACTTCCTCAGTCGTCGGGTTTCTGCTTCTTGGCTGTCAAACAGTTGATTCGTTCTTGTTTGTGCTTGATTTCAGGACCGAAACTAAGTATTTTCATCTTTGGTAAATGTGAAGATTATCCTTCTGATTAGGCATTTAGTTTGTAAACTGTCACTGAATAGTGAAATCTACATCAGAATATTAGCTGGTCCCAGGTCTGTTGTGTGAATATGCAACATATTATAACCAGAAAAGTGAAACACCAACATGAAGTTTGGCCACATGGAGCCTCCACTGGACAGCTTAAGTGAAGTATTTCTACTGAAACTACTTCTATAATACTTTTAGGTTGATGTGAAACCCAGCTGATTATTGAAACAGTCAGCAGATGGAAAAGGACTCAAAGAAGAAATAGAAAAACAATCTTTGTGTCAGTTTGTCATCTCTTTGTAGCTTTCATCTTAGAAACCAAACATCAGTGGTGTTTGTTCATGAGGCGAAGCTGTTATTGTTTGTCGTCTCATGTATCTGAGCCGATGTCCCTGGTCGTATCGCTGTCATAGAACGTTGAATAAATTCACCTTCCTGCGTGATGTCAGTGCTAAATGTCTGACCTCAAATCAGTGACAGCTGTGAATAAATTCACTTCACCGAGGACAAAAACATCAAGCATCTGTTTTCTAAAAGTAGATCTGACATTTTCCCATTTTTACATCAGCACCATGTTTCCTCCAGATCACCTAAAACACAGAACATCGACGTTAAATATTCAAACTGTTCAGTCATTTCGTTTGACAGAGGTAACATTTGTTATCCCACAGTTTTGCAGCTGTTCTCGATCCGTTTGATCAGCATTAAAAATGTTTCACAGAGCTGCTTCCTGCTCATTTTCATCCTGTATAAAAACTTCACAGATCAAATCTGCTTCACGTTAAAATTCACTTCTTCTGTTATGAAGAACCATCAACACGCAGCTGAACGTTTGAATATTTAAGGATCTGAATGAACACTGATGCGATTTATTGATCAGTCGAGACCATTTGCGGCAGCAGAAGTTCAGTCTTTTTTTTTTTTAATAAGGTCCCAATGCCAAAAGTGAACTAAACCCAAAGATGTTCACCATGAAACCTACCCCCAACCTGAACAACACAAGTACTGCTTACATACTAATACATCACATGTCCTCCTGCCAGACTTTTACTTTTGAATCTTTAAGTACATTTTGATAATACTCTCTACTTAACTAAGAGCAAACAATTTGAATGTAGGCTTTTACTCGTACTGCATAATGTCATGTATTTTATTGTGTGGTATTGCTACATTTCCTGAAGTAAAAGATTTGAATACTTCTTCCACCACTGGGAATAGTTCACATTCACAAAATACTAATGCCCATACCAGTGTTTTGTGCATAAAGTGTTAAAAGTAAAAGTACTCCATAAGGACAGAACGGCCCCGGTCACGATGACTAATACAACTGCTTATTGTTTACCATTTCCAGATACTAGTACTTGAGTATTTCTTATAGTTTAACCCTAACCCTTATAGTTTATTCTCTACTGTTCTCTGTTAGCCTCTTCTAAACTGTGTGTGCTGATTGATGACTTCATATTTTTGATCATTCACAACTTTATATTTTTGCTTTCTTTTCAGGTAAAAAGTGACATCTTTGTCTCAAAGTGTTGTCACTTTATTGTCAATTTAAACACAGTTTTTAGATCTGGATCAGTTTTTCAGCCTCACTTTTTCTTCTTCGTTTCTTCTTCAAAATTAATTCAGCCGTCAGCAGTAAGAGATATTTTATTATATATAAATATTAATTTCCAACTCCAGTCTGTCTTCTCCACCTGCATTTTGTCCCCTTAAAGAAGGTGAGTCCCCACAATGTGACTGTGTAAACAGATTAATCCCCCCCACACACACACACACACACACACACACACACACACACACACACACACTTGGTGGTGTCGTTTCATGTTTCTGTGGATGAATTTAATCATGAAGTTTTCTGCTATAAAAACCCAAAAGTCTGAGCTGAGAACATCAGAACACACTGAACTCAGATCAGAAGGACCAAAAACCTGAACCTGAACCAGAAGAGGAACTGATCCCAGACCAGCCATGCACAGAGGTACGACAGAGGATTCATTGGCTCATTTATTTTTCAGTTTACGTTTGGCTGTTTATTTTTGTTAGTGTTGATTTCTTGACATGTGTGCTGAAGATAAAACCAATGGTGGTTACCATGGTAACACAAAAGCATCGCTGCACTGATAGATGTCACACTGCACTGTGGAGCACTGTGACATCACCATGCTTAAAGCAGCAGAGCAGTTTGAGCCAATAAAACTTAGTCTGATGATCATAAACTGATCACTGAAGACCAGAAAGTGTTTGTCACCTGAGGGAAGGTGAGTCTGACCATCACATTTCTCTGGCTCACTTCTCTCTCACCTCTCACTCACCTGTCTCTCTCTCTCTCTCTCTCTGTCTGTCTGTCTGTCTGTCTCTTTGTCTCACCTGTCATCCTCCCAGTCGTCCTCCTGCTGTCGGTGGTGTCTCTGGGTGTGTCCTCTCAGCCAATCACAGACGGCCAGCGTCTGTTTTCCATCGCTGTCAGCAGAGTTCAACACCTCCACCTGCTCGCTCAGAGACTCTTCTCTGACTTCGTAAGTCTATGGCAGTTCGCAGGGACAAAAAGCTGAGATCACAGGGAAGAGTGTGATGTCATTAACCATCGCTGTGTCATTTCTGTGTGTATTACTGTCTGTCTGTGTTTGTTAGGAGAGCTCTCTGCAGACTGAGGAGCAGCGTCAACTCAACAAAATCTTCCTGCAGGATTTCTGTAACTCTGATTACATCATCAGTCCCATCGACAAGCACGAGACACAGCGCAGCTCTGTGAGAGTGCCACACTGCAAATACTACATCTGCAGTACACAGTACTACACAACACGCAGTACAAGAGGATAGAACAGGAAGCAACAGGAAATAAGCTGTGTCAGTACTAAACCTCAGCCTCAAGCAGCAGAAAGCACACAACCGAGAAATACTCTAACCAGAGTATTTATTTATTTCCACCTTTACATCGGAAGCTTTTGAAGGTGGGGTTCGAATATGTCTTATTCATCAATTAATACATGGTTCAAACATTATATTATCTTGCTGGCCATTAAACAAATAGATACAGTAAAGTATGTCTGAGGAGTATAAATGGCGGTAGAAAACATTTCATTCACAACATGAAGTAGATTGGACTATTTCTAAAACCTTCCTCTTTGAACCACGTACAGCAGCTACAGCACGTCCGTAAACCTGATGTTTCCTGCTGTTACATGATGCTGTTTTAAGGTCAACATGGAAACACCTGAAACTGTACAGGTGTCACATTCATTGGGTGTCAGACATGTTCTCACAGGAAACACAACAATTTAATAACTAATTCAGAAAATCAATGGATCAACGTCTGTCTGTCAGGAGCCTCGTTATCGTTTTCATGTGGTTCTTCGGTTCTACTGACAGTGTCACTGCAGGAGCTCTGTTAACAGAACAAAGAAAATATGATGCGCATCAGGCTGTGTCCCCTATCATCTGATTGGTTGTAGTGTTGAAGCTGTTGACTATCTCCTATCATCTGATTGGTTGTAGGTGTTGAAGCTGTTGTCTATCTCCTATCGATTGGTTGAGTCTTGGGAGTTTCCCAGTCGTTCTCTGTCTGGAGGTTCTGCTCCGAGGAACCAGATTTCACCCAAATTGTCTGAACTGAAGACCGGAATCCTGCTTCTGATCAGGGTGGGAATACGTATGCACATAAATCATTGTACACACTTATCTGATCTGACTAATCAGTTTACCTGTGTGAGTAACCATCTGTTCCTGCAGGCCAATCAGGACGGGGCAGAGATCTTTCCTGATAGCTCCACCCTTCAATTGGCTCCTTATGGAAACTATTATCAAAGTCTTGGAGCCGACGAGTCGCTGAGACGAACGTATGAACTGTTGGCCTGCTTCAAGAAAGACATGCACAAGGTGAGGAAAAGGAGGGTGATGATGTAATGATGATGAGGAAGATGTAATGGTAATGTAATAATGAGGATGTTTGCGTTTACAGGTGGAGACCTACCTGACGGTGGCTAAATGTCGACTCTCTCCAGAAGCCAACTGCACCTTGTAGCTCCACCTCTCGACTGTGAAGCCACGCCTCCTGATGATTATGTAATCATGTGTGTTCTGTAGCTCCGCCTCCATTCTCTCTGACTCTGCTAACTAGTGCAGTAGCATTAGCACTAGCATTAGCTTTAGCCCCTGTTTGGTGGTTTTTTGTTTTTTGTTTTTTGAGGCACTGTTAGTCTTTTAGCGTTGAAGTCCAAAGTGACAATGAAATTGAAGGTTTTCTGGTGTCATTCTGATTAAATCTGTGAACAGGAAGTGATGTCATATTGTCAACATGTGAAATAAAGTCTGCGCTGCATTGCATTCAGTTTTGTTTGCGTGTTGATGAGTCATGAATTTCCTCTGCAGCATTTCTTCTTCTTGTCTTCAGGTTTATTTTTCTCTGTCTTTTTTTGTTCTAGTCACAAACTGGAACTGTTAAAGACCTTTAAAGCTCCCTGAGACCCAGACTGTGAGGCTGGACCTTGTAATGAAACTGGACTTTGTCTCAGAGAACAGTTCCTTCTCATGACAAGCATCAGTGATTGGTACTGCAGGGAAGCCAGAGAGCGATGAGGTCCTTCTCTCTACATCATTTCTCATCTTTGTTATGTGATGTTCTTGTTCTTTTATTTGATCCAATCTGTGACTTTGTAGAAATTATTTGTTTTAGGGCGGCTTCAAGCACATTTTAATCAAGTAAACTTTTTTGTGAAATAATCCAAGATCCTGTGATATAAAACAAAGAGAAACAGAGATTCCACCACACTGGAGACACTGACACCAGGTTGTTGATTGATAAATGACTTCAATGATCTGTGGATTATTAAAATTATTAGCTATTAACTCACAAATTGTTTGAGCATTCATTTCTTTGAAAGAACTAATTCGGTAAAATACAAAAGGTGTGAATCAATAGTTACTGAGGACTGCAGAGGAAATTCCTGGAAAATACTGCTGCCTTTGGAAATTATAGAATATAATAATGGAAATACTGGTTGTATTTTTTGTTATTCCTTTCTGTGTTTCCTTTTATATTCTTGATACTAACCCTAACCCTAACCCTTTCCCTTATGGGGAATTGATAAAGTCTTATCTTTTCCACCAATATTTACAAACATTTTATTTCTTAGCTCAGGAAAGGGTAATAAAGCCTCACAAGGTGACATTATGGTTATTTTTAGCATTGTCCGACATACTTAGATGAATTTTTATTTGTATAGGTCCGTTTATATATGTATATTGTCATTAATTCCTACCTAATTAAATTTAATTTTACCTCAGAAAGTCATCAACGATATTGCCAGTTTTATTTAACACCACCAGGTGGCAACAGAACGCGCTTCTTACCTGCTTTATATTCATTTCACCAACAGAGGGCGTAGCAGCTGCTTCGGTTCTGATCGATTCACAGTCGTTCATCTCCGCCCTGGCCATTTACCATCTTCGGCATTGTTCGGCTATGTTCGGCTAGTAACGGTCGGTGTGTTCAAATCTTCGGCTACAGCTCCTCCTGGAGACCGAAGTAAAGAAAGAGCTGAGAGAAAAGAGGGAAAACAGACGACAAGAACCGATAGACAGAGTCTCGAAGCGGAATGACGGTGCTGCAGGAACCTGTCCAGGTAAAAACACATCTTCAGTTCGTTGTCATGAGCGGGAAGCCCAGTATTTATGAAGCCCGTGCTGCCTTCTCCGTCCCGGCCTCAGCGACTGCTCCAGTCCACGGTGTAAGCTTCCCCCCGCTCCACAGGCCCCGCAGCCCGCTGCTAGTAGCACCGAACGTGTTATCGGTGTTATTGTTGTTAAAAACGCGATCATTACAGTGTGGTTTGGTCTGTCTGGCGTCGTTTGGTTCAAGACTTTAAACACAATGCGAGTTCGTTGCTAACGTCGGCTTGGTTACAGTCCAGATATGTCATGCCAGATTACTTTTACAAATCTGTCAGATTGACGTTTCCGTTGGTGTTGGTTATTAAATATACCCAGTGGAATCATTTTTGTCACCCTTTTTGACGTGCATTGTGTCTCTCGTCGCTTCGGCATAGATCCAATACATAAATTATCTTTTAGTTAGATAATCCAACATTCATTTCGATTGTTGGTCTCATGGTCCAGCGCTATGGCTGAGGTCAAAAGGCGCCGCTGAGGGCGGCAGTACCAGCGCAAACAGTTATTAAAGTTTACGTTCTACCTAAACAAACCACGTCTGCTTCCGTGCATTAGTGCCGAATTTATCAGTGAACATTAGTGATTGGTTAAAGGTGTGTTAAAGAGTTGGTAATGTCTAGTGATAAGCAGGGCAATACAAATCGGCTATATTTCAAATGCAGTTTTGTGTTATTAGCGTTGCTAATGCTGAACTGTGGAGTTATGTTAGCTGGCTAACATCGTGGCTAACGCTTAGCTGAGCGGCTTCAGTCAGGAGAAATCCACATTTAAAGTTCCCAAGTGAACACAAACGGTTTGGTGAAAGTTTGTTCAGATTGTAGGTACTACTTGACCCCAAATCAGGCGTAGCAGTGACGGTAAAGTCAACCAGCAACTGGCTAGCCTATCTATGCTAATGCTATTTAACGTTAGCTAGCTGCCGGTCAACATGAACAGTAACGTATTAGTCAGCTGGTAAGCTGCCATGTCAGCCAGAGTCAGACAGCGTTAAACAGAGTAAAAGAGATCGTGGTTTAGTCAGATGATTAAGGTACAGTCAGTACAATATCTACTGATCACAGGATATTTGTAACGTATTAGCACACCAACATAAACTGGCTGTTATTTAAAGCAGCATAGTGTTGACATGACAGTGAAGATCAATAGAAACTCTGTGAACTCAGGCTGATCTCTGTTGATGTCCATGTATCCAGGTTACCTGTCTGATCGCAGTACCCAGGTAGCACATGTTAACACATCGTCTGGTTTCCTACCTTTTAATGTGACTTCAGTCATTGTGTTTCTGTGTGGACTCTGATAGATAGATAGATAGATAGATAGATAGATAGATAGATAGATAGATAGATAGATAGATAGATAGATAGGACTTTATCGATCCCACCGGGGAAATTTAGATGTTACAGCAAGCAGGTGACAGAAAGCAGGCACAGTGGCATAAGAGGTAAAAAAAAAATAGAAATATAAAAGTTCACAAAAATACAGGGTAGAAAAGAGCAACTATGTCCATATACATTTGTACAGGTTATAAAAATAGTAAATGCCAAAAATCTACTGCCATAAAGAAGTACTGGGAATACTATTGCACTCGAATAAAATAGCATTGCACTTGGGAATACTGGGTCTATATAAATGCACAATATATACAGTTTATAAGTACACAGTATACGGTTGGTGATATGGATAATAAAAATTGTTATTGCACAGCTGAGAGAAGTATCCAACTTTAGAAATTTAGAGATTGTGCCGGGTGAAATGGATAAATGTGAGCAGACAATAGAGCATATATTAGTCTTGAACAGTAGTGCAGAATCAGAGACAGGTTTATAATGTAGAGATTAGAAGGACAGTGTCCACACAGAGCTACATCACATGATGCTGGAGTGAAATAGTCTGACAGATGTAGGAATGAAGGACCTGTGGTAGCTTCTGTCTTACAGACTGGATGCAGCAGTCTGCTACTGAAGGAGCTGCTGAAGCCCCCCACCGTCTCATGCAGGGGGTGGGATGGGTTGTCCATGATCGATGTCAGCTTGGCTAACATCCTTTTCTCACTCACTTCCTCAATGGTGTCCAGAGGGCAGTCCAGGACAGAGCCGGCTCTCCTGACCAGTTTGTTAACTCTTTTCCTGTCCCTCTCAGAGCTCCCACAGGCACTGGTGTAGTCTGTGGTACATTCCTTCGGAAATCAATCATCAATCAATCAGTCTCCTTCGTCTTGCTGGTGTTGATGTGCAGGTGGTTCAGTCCACACCAGTCGAAGAAGTTGGTGACAACCTCCCTGTATTCCAGTTCATTCCCTTCTGATACACATCCAACGATGGCTGTATCATCGGAGAACTTCTGGATGTGGCGGCTGTTGGTGTTGTGTCTGAACTCTGATGTGTAGAGGGTGAAGAGGAAGGTGGAGAGCACTGTCCCCTGTGGAGCCCCCATGCTGCAAACTACCACATCAGACACGCAGTTGCGAAGCCTCACGTACTGTGGTCTGTTGGTGAGGTCGTCGATGGTCCACGCAGCCAGATGACAGTCTACACCAGCTCCTTCCAGCTTCCCCCTGAGCAGTGATGGTTGGATCGTGTTGAAAGCACTGGAGAAGTTGAAGAACATGACCCTCACCATGCTTCCAGTATGCTCCAGATGGGAAAGAGATCGATGGAGCAGATAGATGACTGCGTCTTCCACGCCGATGTTTTGACGATATGCAAACTGTAGGGGGTCCAGCTTGCTGCCCACCAGGTGACAGAGGTGATTAAGTATAATCCTCTCCAAGGCCTTCATGAGGTGGGAGGTTAAGACTACTGGGCTGAAGTGGCTTTGGGACAGGAACCATACAGGAAGTCTTCCAAAGGACAGGAACTCTCTCCAGACTGAGGCTCATGTTGAAGATGTGTAGCAGGACCCCGCAGGCTGATCTGCGCAGTCCCTGAGCAGTCTGGAGCTGATGAAGTCCAGGCCTGTAGCTTTCCTCGCCGTCATCCTCCTATCCTACAGGTGTCTCCTGTAGAGTCACATAGGGGGAGGTGAATGTAGTCTGTTAAGTAGAGTGGAGGGAGGTTAAGTGGTGGTGGTGGGGGGGGGGGGGTGGAGAAGTGGCAGCTTAAGGTCTGGGCTCAGGTGAGTGAGGGAAGGAACGGGGGTAGAATCAAACCTGTTGAAAAACAGGTTCAGTTCATTTGCCCATTCCTGGTCTCCAGATTCAGGGCCCCCCTCGCTGTTGCGACCGTGACCTGAGATAGTTTTCAGGCCCCTCCAGACCCCTCTGGCATCGTTCCCCTGGAGGCGCTCTTCCATCTTCCTCCTGTAGCTGTCCTTGCCTTTCCTTATCTCCCGTTTCAGCTTCCTCTTCACCATCCTCAGCTCATCTTTGTCCCCTGATCGGAAGACCCTCTTCTTCTCATTCAGTAGGGCTTCAGGGGACACCCAGGGTTTGTTGTTAGGGAAACGCCACACCTTCTTTGTAGGCACAGTGTTTTCCACACAGAAGTTAATGTAGTCCGTAATTCAAGTTGTTAAACTGTCAATGTCCTCCCCATGTGGACTGCACAACACATCCCAGTCAAGTGGTGTCAAAACAGTCTCTCAGTGACATGCTGGACTCCTCTGACCATCTTCTCACCTGCCTGATGGTTGGTGGTTGTTTGTCCACAAAAGGTGTGTATGCAGGGAGCAGATACACCAGATATGTGGTCGAAACAGCCCAGCGGGGGGAGAGATGATAAGCTGTAAGCATCCTTAGTGTTTGCATACATTAAGTCCAGTGTTCTGTTGTCTCTGGTGGGGCACTTTACATACTGTGTGAAAGTGGGGAGAGTGGCGGACAGTGAAGGGTGATTGAAGTCTCCAGAGATGAGAAGGAGGGCCTGAGGGTGTGATATCTGGAGCTGTGAGACTACTGTGTGCAGAAGCTGGCATGCTGTTGCAGCATGGGCCATCAGGGGCGATGTACACGGTTATCACGATAACATGCGAGAACTCCCTCGGGAAGTACTATGGCCGAATGCTAATGGCTAACAACTCAATGTCTCTGGTGCAGCGCTGCTCTTTTACACTTATGTGCCCTGGGTTACACCATCTGTTGTTTACAAACATCACTATGCTCCCGCCTTTCCTCTTGCCGCTCTCCTTCGCTTTCCTGTCCGCTCTCAGCAGTTGGAAATTGTCCAGCGTAACGTGCGAGTCCGGCGTAATGTCAGTTAGCCAGCTTCCAGTCAAACAGATGTGGGCACACTCGCGGTACTCCCTCTGCAGTTAGCGCCGTTAGTTCTTCCATCTTATGTGGAAGAGATCTCACGTTTCCCATAATAACAGACGGTATGGATGGTTTGTACCTTCTTTTCTTGTCCCGACACTTTGCCCCAGCTCTGCATCCCCTTCTCCTTCTCCTTACTTCCTTGGGGCTCTCTGGTCCTTCCACTGGGAGTACGCTTGTGTTGCTCAGCGCGATCAGCTGTTCCCAAGCATAAACAATGGACCTGAAGTTCAGTGGATCTCCTAAGGTTGAGGAAAGTAATCCACAAAGTAGAAAAAAGCAAATCCCTAGTCTCATTAGTTGTACATCCGTACGTACGCATGATCGGCCGAGACTTGCGATCGAAAAAACACGACAAAGACAAAGACACAAAAACACACTAATACAAAGAAAGACAGACAGAGCTGCTGTAACGAGCTGCCACTCAGTGGCGCCATCGTGATGGATGAAAGGAGAATAAAAGAAGTGATTGATGCAGTCAGCAGGTTATTGGCTGTCGATTAGCATCTGCATACTGATTATTAACGTTGTTATTGATCTGTGTTAGAGTTTTCCTTTTCGCGATACTATTATGGACCTCAGGACCTTTTTCTGAATACATGTATGCAGTGTTAGAGTTTTATGTTGTCCTGATGGAAGATATGAAACATGTTCACTGACATGAGAACAGCTTTAGACTCATATTTGTGCTCAGTTGTAGATGTTGAATTACATTTAATAAAGTGCTTCATGTCCTGTGTTTGGCCTTTCATCTCCTCCTCCCTCATTTTATCCAACTAACCTCACCTTCATCAGGACCGTCATCAGCCTTTCTACCAACCAGTTCACCAAAGTCATCTGAAAACTCAAAAATGTACCATTTGACTAAGAAGCTATGCAGGTCTCTCACATTCATTCCAGAAATGACATTCCAGTGTTTCCTCTACATTCATTTAGAGTGGCAGGCCGCCATTCCTAAATCCTAGTCGCCGCTCCTTCAGATTTTTTTTCCTTTGTTTTTTTTTTAATTGTCGCAAATACACCACCGCCGCATGTCTCCACCTTCACAGCAGAGTCTGATGTTAATTACTCGCGAGAGCGCGGCCTTGAAAGTGACGTCACGTCAAACACCCAGACACCAGGTCAGAGAGTCAGAGGAGTGTCGTCTTGGAAAATAGGGCAGCGACTTACCGGAGAAAAGGCAGACTTATTAGCTTAAGATAACTCATAATAGATTTTACAAGTTAAGTAGACAATTACAAAATATTGATGGCCAGTTAACGTTATTATTATTAGTAAGTTTATTTGTAAAGGGATCGTGTACAATAAAAAACATAAATGTTCCCATCTGATGCATTGTACCAGAGTTAGCTCAGAGCTAATTTACATCAACAGTCCCTTGGCAGGTCACAAGTCAGACATTTGTTAAAAAGATATCACAGAGAAATAGCAATAAGACAGTAAACAAACATCACAGAAAAATGGCAATAAGACAATGACACAAAACTGTACAGTTAAGCCACCCACTCATGTATACACAAACACTATCACGCACCCACTCAGAGATACACTCACATATACAAACACGGTCATACAGTCATATTTAAAAATCAGATTACAGAGATTGATTAAGTGATGATTAAGAGTTGAGTGTCTTTCAGTAGATTTTTGAGTTTGTTCGTAAAGCTTCCGATAGAATCACAGTTCCTAATGCTATCGGGGAGAGCGTTCCACTGAGTTACAGCTTTTACAGAGAAAGCTGACTGACCGAGAGCAGAGCGACGAAAGGGCACAGAACAGTCTGTTGTTGATGATGTTCTAGTGGATTTTATAGACTGCTGAGGACGTAGATTAACAAATTGATGCAATGGGGGAGGAGCCAGACCTTTTAAAATCTTGAACAGAAGACACAAATTAGCAAACAGTTTAACATTGTCAAAGCTAAGAAGGTGATGCTTCTGCAGAATCCTGCTGTGGTGAAACTGCATAGATTTCCTGTCCAGGGTTTTTAAGGTTTGTTTGTACAGAGATTCCAGTGGTTTGACGGTTGTTTCTCCAGCTTGTCCCCAACAAGTGATACAATACAACAAGTGAGAAAGGATCATAGCATGCATGAACGTCTTTGCAACATAAAATTTAGATTTGAATCGATGATTAAGCCAAGATATTTAAACTCCCTCACAATTTCAGTCTTCTCTGCCTTTATGAAAATGCTGCAAGTGGAAGACTGGTTGGTTTTAGAGAAGAACATACCTTTTGTTTTGCTTATGTTAAGGCTAAGACATGACTGGTCAAGCCAGTCTGTGATCCTTTCCATAGCAGCTGTTAGCTTCTTGGCCGCAAGTTCAGCTGTTTTTGCATGTGTGTATAAAACAGTATCGTCAGCATTCATTTGCAGATCCATGCCTCGAAATGCTTGTGGCAGGTCATTTATGTAGAGACTGAACAGAAAGGGGCCTAAAACAGAACCTTGTGGCACACCCATTTTACAGTTGGTATTGTCAGAAAAGACATTGTTAACCTTAACACATTGCATCCTGTCAGATAAGTAAGATGACATCCATTGCAGTGTTTCAGATGAGAAATTGAATTTTGAGAGTTTTGAGATCAGAACATTATGATTTACCGTGTCAAATGCTTTTCTCAAGTCTAAAAAAACAGCACCAACCACCCGTCCTTTGTCTAATTTAAACTTGATCTGTTCTATAAGATGCAGGGCAGCTGTTTCAGTGGAGTGATTGGGCCTGAAACCAAACTGCAATGGGTGTAAGCCAAACTTGCTATCTCCTAGGTATGTTGTCAGTTGTTTGATAGCAATCTTCTCAGTAATTTTTGAAAGCTTACGTAACATATCGGTAGCTTAAGTGAATTGGGCCCGGTGCCAACTCAGTGTCGCTAACGTGACTAAACTAATTGATAGCATAAAGCTAATGTCTGCACGCCATGATGTAACTGCTGACTGCATTTTCAGATGAGCTCGTTCAAACATTTCTCTAAGAAGAGACAGACAGCTGATGTAGATGACGCTGGTCAGTAGTGATGTGTCGGTCGCCAACCAGACGGCTCTTAGAGCGGCTCTTTGAGGTGAACAATCGGATCGAGCGAGAGCCGCTTTGGGTTTTTGTTTTTTCTCGACTTTTTTTCCATTCAAGCCGCACGTGATTGGTCAACTACATGATATGTGGTGGCTTCAGTGTGTACGCACTGAGCGGGAGGGGGAGGGGTGGGGGTTACAGAGACAGCGCACGCACACACACACACACACACACACACACATTCAGCCTTTAAAAAGCAATTTTCAACTAGCCGTTCAATAAATACGTCGTAAAAATGAAATCTGCAGTCAAGTGTCATTAGTTTACGCCACCACGGCTCCCCAGAGAGTCTGCCCCCGCTGCTGAAAACAGTCCTAGAGGAAACACTGCATTCAAATGTTCACTCCAAAATGAACCCACAACTTTAAATATATTTCAATTTCTGCTGGATGTGTAATGAAAGTGTTTAAAATTTCAACATTATTGAGAATTATAACCATGTTACTAGACTGCGTTCATTTTCAGTGGGAAGTGAACAATCACCTGCTTCAAATGAGAAAAGTTCAGGACAGTTTAATAGGTGAGATTAGGGCAAAGAAGGGTTAGGGTTAGGCCAGCATCTGGATCTATGTCCAGGGTTAGGGTTAGGCCAGCATCTGGATCTACCTCCAAGTCTGCTGCTAAACACTCAAAGCCACTCCAACAGCTTCAGGTTTACTGAACCGTCTGATCCCCCGATACAACGGTGATGAGAAAAGTTGCACTTGGAGGAAACTGCTGCAGATTATTGACATCCCCAGTGGAAAATTTGACAGTGAGTTGATGCGATGTGGTGTGGCTTTCGGTGTGTGTTTTATTAGAATTCAGTTTGGTGGTCTGGAAGATATCTGATCCTTTTGATGTATTTAGATTTTCTATCTCTGACTGTGCAGTTAGCTAAATTACAGCTTTTTGTTTAGACAAAGACGGTGCCTCTTTGATATAAAAGACAGGCTGACCTTTGAACTGTTTCCTGTCATCTCTTTGTCTTTGCTGAACCTCATTGTAATAGGTCGGTAGAGGAGCCTTCTTTGCTGCCAGCTGACTAATAACCAATGACGATGCCAATGTTTAGGCTTGTTCGATTTATGATCCTCGCTCGATTCTGGCTCCTTAAAGTAGAGATTGTGAGTTAGGGGAGATTTTACAGTTTCAGGGTATATGGTATTATTATTATTATTATTATTATTGTTAGTGACCATTACAATGAGGAATGAAAGCTGAGGGACCTTTGGATGAATAAATGTTTTATTATAACATCACAAAGAATTGTGGCCTGACAGATATGAAATTCGATATAATCTAGATTATTTTTTAACCTAATCGGTAGAATTTAGTACTGTCAATAAGCAAATGCATAGTAAGATGACCATCATACTACAAATACTCTGAAACTGGTTTACTGGCCTGTAACACCAGGTGCTCACAATGGTGTCACATTTGATCATCAGTAAAAACGGGTGGTGCTGGAGAACGTGGTGACGTAGTGACGAGTCGCAGGTCGATCGCGCTAACTCCCTGAGCGTCTCTCTTTTCTCTCGACTGTTCTCTTCATTTGCGCCTCATATGTTGTTCAATAAAAAGTTATTGCTTTTTATTAATTAAGCTCACAAACTTAATTAGCAAACCTGTTAGCTTAACTTTGTGGCTAACAGGGCGGTAAGTGTCCACAGTTTATTAAAGTCTGTATTAGCATGATGTTCTTCTGTCCGACTGTAAACCAGGTATGTGTTGGGCTCAGCAGGCAGCCATGTTGCTCCACCACAAACATATCTGAATGCACCAGGGGCTGCAGATTCCAGACATTGTTGTTATGACATCTTTGATCTGCTAGGAGGTTAGTTAAAGTCGCCTTCATATCAGCGCAGGAAAACCAACTGTCAATCATCCTTCCAATTGCCAAGATGATCCAACCGCCAGTCAGCTCAACAGTCCTCACAGTATCAGGACTGCTTAATCTGGCGTCAGGACTGGTACATGTGGTTTCAGGACTGGCTGATGTGGTTCCTGGACGTGTTGATATGGTTTCATGGCTGGTTGTTGTTTCACTACTGGTTGATTTGGTTTCAGGACTGGCTGATGTGGTTTCAGGACTGGTTGATTTGGTTTCAGGACTGGCTGATGTGGTTTAAGGACTGGTTGATGTGGTTTCAGGACTGGTTGATGTGGTTTCAGGACTGGCTGATGTGGTGTAAGGACTAGTTTTTGGGCTGGTTCACTTGGTTTTAAGGCTAGTTGTTCTAAATTAGGATATATGTCTTATATTGGAATTGTAAAAAAATTCATACATTCAATTCTAATAGTGAGTATTGATTGGATGGAAAAAACAGCCCCTCTGTGGCAGCTGTGCTGAATGCCCTGCATGACTCAAAACCTGGAAAGTCTGTTGGCGTCCGACGTCTTAAAACGTCTCCTGTCATAATGCAATAATTCCTGAGTTAGATGTGAAAACGCCATTTTCTCTGCTTCTCTGGTGTCTCTCGCTCCTCTCCCAATTCTCTGAAGTCAGACTTTATTTCACCCAAACCAGAGTTGACGATGATTGTTGGAGCAGTGAACAATGAACCAAGAACATTTTGCTCACTTTTATTTTGGAAAAATCGTCCTATTCAGCCATTTTGGACAACTTACTTATGACTGATATGTGTCTGATATCAAACCTCTCTCTCTCTCACTGTCTCTCTGCCGGTCTCTGTCTCTCTGTCTGTCTCTGTCTCACTCTATGTCTTTCTCTGCCTGTCTCTGTCTCTCTCTCTCACTGTCTCTCTGTCTGTCTCTGTCTCACTCTATGTCTTTCTCTGTCTCTCTCTCTGTCTCTATCTCTCTGTCTGTCTCTGTCTCACTCTCTGTCTTTTTCTGCCTGTCTGTCTCTCTCTCTCTCTCACTGTCTCTGTCTGTCTCTGTCTCACTCTCTCACTGTCTCTCTGCCTGTCTCTGTCTCTCTCTCACTGTCTCTCTGTCTGTCTCTGTCTCACTCTATGTCTTTCTCTGTCTCTCTCTCTGTCTCTATCTCTCTGTCTGTCTCTGTCTCACTCTCTGTCTTTTTCTGCCTGTCTGTCTCTCTCTCTCTCTCACTGTCTCTGTCTGTCTCTGTCTCACTCTCTCTTTCTCTGCCTCTCTCTCTCTCTCTCTGTCTGTCTCTATCTCTCTGTCTGTCTCTGTCTCACTCTCTCTTTCTCTGCCTCTCTCTCTCTCTCTCTGTCTGTCTCTATCTCTCTGTCTCTCTCTGTCTCACTCTCTCTTTCTCTGCCTCTCTCTCTCTCTGTCTCTATCTCTCTCTCTGTCTCTGTCTCTCTCTCCTTTCTGCCTGTCTGTCTCTGTCTGTCTCCCTCGTTAGGCTGCAGTGTGGCAGGCTCTGAACCACTACGCCTACCTGGACGCTGTTTTCCTTGCTGAGAGACTCTACGCAGAAGGTAACGCCCGTCTGTCTGAACACCTGTCTGGTTGTCTCCCTGTCTGTCCCCGTGAGGTCAGAGCAGGCTGTGATTGGCTGTTTTATGTGGCTTCATTAAATACAACCTCATTTGCAGTTTTTACATGACAAAATGTGGGAAATTCAAAGGGGGGTGAATACTGTATTTCGTTTATAGCCTAACATTAGTTGTTACTTCTAGCGATTGCATTTGCACTTCAGAAATCATAAGAGCGGTGTTCATGTGTGAACATTTGATTAGAATAACAATCATATGTAGTTTCCTACACGTTTGTTTGCCACAGAGCATATTTCTCTATGTCAGAGAATGAAGATCCCGCTTGCTTTCTGTTGAGGGGGCCAGAGCTATGCTAACCTGTGTTACTCCTGCAGCGCTCTGTAAGAATCATAACACACGTCAGCGACGAGCCAGCTGGAGCTCATTTATACCGAGCAGAGTATGGTCGTATGTCCTCAGAGACGAACCCTCCTGCAGCGGTAGTTTTTGATGTGGCCTGAAGCTGGGGAGACGGACTCTGTTCCCACGGACATGTCCGGCTTCAGCGTACAGATCCAGCCCCTTTTTTATGGCCTTTCTCCCTGAGAGTAAATGCACTGTTGACACTGTCTTTGAGGGGACACCTGGACCAGCTGAGTGGTGGATCATTAATGTGTCGGTTAAGTCCGGCATAGAGACCGACACAGCCCGCTTTATATGCACAGAGAACAGACTGGATTGTTCCCGTGTAGAAGTGGATCAGAAGTTGTTTGAAGTCCACCTTGGGTCATGGGAGATAGTGGATCCCAGAAACCTGAAGATTTGACAGAGGAGGCGCTCTACCTGTTGACCTGTCTCTCTGTCCCTCTCCCTGTCTGTCTGTCTGTCTGTCTGTCTGTCTGTCTGTCTGTCAGTGAGGTCAGAGGAGGCGCTCTACCTGTTGGCTACCTGTTATTACCGCTCTGGAAAGCCGTATAAAGCGTACCGGCTGCTGAAGGCTCACAGCTGCTCCACACCGCAGGTTCGATTCCTGTTGGCAAAGTGCTGCGTTGAACTCAGCAAGTAAGCACACACACACACACACACACACACACACACACACACACACACACTAGTTGAAAGTGGTTGATGGAGTAAACCAGCCTGTTTCATACCATTAGAAAAAGTAGAAATTGGGATGTTTCATTGTCTGTTTGTTAATGAAGCTCTTAATTAAAACACATTTAAAGTGAAACTGCTGCTGAGTACAATCTGTCTCAGCCTGTCTCTGTCTTACCTGTCTGTCCACCTGTCCCCCCCCCCCCCCAACCGGTCTGTCTGTCAGGCTGGCTGAAGGAGAACAGGTTCTGATTGGTGGAGTGCTGAATAAACAGAAGAGTCAGGATGACATCATCACCGAGTTTGGAGACTCCGCCTCCTTCACGCTGTCATTACTGGGACATATTTACTGGTAATGATCAGCCCTCCCATTGTGTTGCTCGTGTTGTACTGGCTGTGAGCGCTCAGTGAGGTCACCACAGAAGCACAGACGTTCCACAGTTCCTATGAAAAATCCCATAATTCCTTTGTGGTTGCGTTTCCTCGGCCAGTCTATAGATTTGTATGCGTAGACCACACGGCTCACATCAGACATGGATTTATGATCGAGGATTGAAAATGTGGGTTTGCATACCAAAATGATTTTCCTCATGTAGACAGTGACAGTAACATTTCTATAAAATAATATTTAGGGTGGACGTAGCCTTCGTAAAGTTGATTTGTCTGAACTGGTTACCATCATATCATTTTGTTTCTAATTTTAGAAACAAATCAAGACTTAATTGATAAAAAGTTGAAAGATTAAGTTAAGTGAAGGAGCAGAAGCTCTTTTTTGGACGATCCTCATACAGAGAGTGTGGGGAGGCCTGATCTTCAGTCATATGTCATTTTATATCACAGTCATAGTTGTTGTGTAAATTCAGTGAAGAAATGGTTTCAGATAACGTTCACTCTGTGCTGCACCTCATCACCTGATTATTTCCTGAGACAGGTCCTGCAGTGAACTGCCGCTCAGACTCTTTTAACAGGGACTGACCGGGATCTGTTAAAGAACAAAGAAATCTTTGGCTTCTAGTTTTTGTTTGCTTTGTCACTGTTGAGGGGACAAACACAGACTTACACAGTAAGATTAATATGAATTTCACAGAAATTCTAAATGACCTGTGTGATGATATGACTTATTGAAGTGTGATGTCCGGGTGTTTTGTAGTTGGACGTGTTCTGTCCCTGCAGTTTAACTTTCTGGGTGAATGGAGGAAATGTTTGTGAAACAAAGGTTTGGACGGTGGCCTGCAGGCGCCATGAATGAGCTCTGCCAGTCACATGACTGATTCAACGATGCTAACAGATGTTTTATACCTGTCTGTCACAGACTGGTAACAAACCAGTCCTCTCAGTCTGTTACAGGTGTTCATGATGTTAGACACACTGACTGACCTGTCTGTCTCTCTCTGCCTGTCTGACTGCCTGAGCAGTAAGACAGATCGTGTTGCTAAAGGTGCTGAGTGTTTCCAGAGAAGTTTAACTCTCAACCCGTTCCTCTGGTCGCCATTTCAGAACCTCTGTCACCTAGGTAACACACACACACGCACACACACACACACACACACACACACACACACACACACACACACACACACACACACACACACACACACACTAACACTAACCCAAAACCTAAACCTAACTTTAAACCTTCAGACAACATTTCATAACAATCCATGTCACGAGGTGTAAAGCTCACATTGGTTCTCACAAACAGATGTACAAGCGTACACACACTTTGTCAAATAATAATATGTATACACACACATTATATACAGTGTGTGTGTGTGTGTATGTAAATGGGAATTTTCATTTATGTATTTTAGCTAAGTGATTTTTTTTCTCCCCTCCAGGAGAGAAACCAGATCCAGATCAGGTCTTCAGGTTGTCCTCTCTACAGAACTCTTCTATAGCCCCACCCCCTCCATCTGTTAGCCCCGCCCAGAACCCCTCCCGCCTAGACACAGCCCTCATGGAGACCCCACAGGACACACTGGTATCTCATACAATGCACCTGTGATACTAGTATTGGGATTACTGGTGGTTTCAGATGGTGTGATCAGATTACGGAGGTGTCATGTGTAACGTTTTTGTCTCTTTAGGAGTTGAATCGTTTGAACCTAGAATCTTCTAATGGAAAGCTTACGTCTGATTTGTCGGTTTCCTACATCGACGCCTCCCTCATCTCCCCGGAGACCGGCTCCCTATTGGGTAACACGGTTTCTATGGCGTCCGCTGCCTCCCTATTGGCTAAGCAGAACAAGCCCAAAAGTGGGCGTAGTTTACTTGGAGGACCTGCTGCACTCAGCCCGCTGACGCCCAGGTGAGTTATGTAACTAAACATGTCCAGGTGAAGGTACAGTCATGGAATAAAAATATCCAGTCGGTGTGTCCTGTTTCTGTGTGATTTGCTCAGAGAGATCGACAGGTCAAAGTTCACCTTTGTTAACTCTGACGAGTGGATTTCGACCAATAGAAACACTGCTGCTCTGTCATGTGATCAGTCGACCAATAGAAACTGTGTTTTGAAATGTAGAGGTTTTCTCACCACGTTTAGTGAGTGATCATGCTACAGACTACAAACTGCAGTGCCGCTCTCATTCACCGTTTACAGTCTGTAATTGTTCTGATTAACAGTATTGATTAGTTGCATCAGAAGTGTGACATCATCAGGCCCCGATTGGTGAAATTTAGTTGAATGAAATCCTTTAAACTGTGAGTTTGCCTGTCTGTAACTTTGAAAGATGACTCATTCAGACTGTTGAAGCTTCATGTTAACTTCAGAATAGAGTCTTACACAGAGGAACTGTCTTTGTCCTCCATCACCTCCGTGACAGCTTGATTCCTCAGCCGCGTTTCCTTCTGGCTGCAATGCAGCCGGCCGGAGCTGATGGCAGCCATTCTAGATGATGCTGGTGATTCCACCGGCAGTGTGTTTCAGAAGTGTCCCAGAGGCAGATCTGAGTGTCAGGCTGCACAGAGCACACCCCAGACAGGAAGTCACACACTGGTGCTACATGGGACACCTATTTTCAAAATAAAAGACCCCATGCAGACTCTCGATCAGACATCACATCAGAACAGATGATCTGCTTCTGAAAAGCTCCTCGTGGAGTATGAAGCTGTACCGAGGACGAACCGAAACCGTATCGTGCAAACGTCGTGGAGCCGCTTAGAGATCTGTTTGTGTCCAGTATAACAGGAGGAAGAATAAAGCAAGAAAAACCTGTCTCACTGTTCATCTGTCCAACTGATTTAACACACTCTAAGTTCTAAACTTGTCCTTTAACTTCTCCATCATATCTAACACTGCGTGTGTGCGTGTGTGCCTCCAGTTTTGGCATCCTGCCCCTGGAGCCCAGCCCTGGAGACCCCACATATTTACAGAATTATTCAGCTACCTTGGAAACACAGTCTACAGGTCCCAGCAAGAAGGTACACACACACATCATACACACATCTGTCTTCAGGACACCTGATGCTGAACCTTCATAGAAAATCGCTTTCGTTTTACTGTCTGTCATGTTTCCACTCTGCTGCTGTAAGCTCTCACCTGTCTGGCTGTTCACCTGTCTGTGTCTCCTCATCTGTCTCCGTTGACCTGTCTGTGCGTCTGTTAACATGTCTGTGTCTCCCCAACTGTCTACATATACCTGTCTTTCTCTCCTTGTCTGTCCGTCTCTCTGTTCATCTGTCTGTCTCATGGCTTGCCTCTTTGTTTGCCGGTCTGTCTTTGTTCATCTGTCTGTCCTTGCCTGTCTGTCTCTCTGTTTATCTGTCTTTCTGTCCTTGCCTGACTGTCTCTTGACCTGTCTGTCTCTTTCATTTCCTGTCTCTCTCTCTTTCTCTCAGTCTGTCTCCAGGATCAGTCAGTCCAAGTCTGTCTTCAGCCAGAGTGGTAACAGCAGAGATGTTCTCCCCATCCCCTTCAACCAATCACAGACCCCTGCCCCTCACACCAGGTAACTCTCCAGCCCTCCTCCAGGTTCTCCTGTAAGAGGGGTGTGGCTTCACTTCTTTATGGCAGCTGGGACTTCAAGTAGTTTGAACTGTCTCACTGTTCAGACAGACAGGCGTGCAGAGAGACAGTTGATGTTCATTAAACCCTGTCAGGTGACCTGTCTGACTCTCAGTGATAACCATCTGACAACCTGTCTGTCTCTCAGTGGTACCTGTCTGATGACCTGTCTATCTCTCAGTGGATCTCCTCAGGTCCTTAGTCCCAGTATGTCTGGTCCTCCGAATGTTCAGCCCAGACGAAGCTCCAGACTGTTTACGAGTGCCAGCTCTACTGCCAAGGTACTGCACTACTACAGTAATACTGCAATACCACAGGACTGTACTACCAATCTAATACTATATTGTAGTGTGCTACAGCCTCATAACCTCTTTCTCTGCAGGAGAACAGTAAGAAGTTAAAGATGAAGTTTCCTACTAAGATCCCCAACCGGAAAACTAAATGTAAATCAGCAAAGACATCAAACAGCAGCAACCTGAACGAGAGTATGGACATACTGAGACTTGATCCAGTTCTGAGTCTCCCAGACACCAAGATCCCACAGTACCAGAGAGCTGCTGCAGGTAATAGTATTACAGATACTAGGAAATACTGTTGTATCCTAGCCTGAGTTTAGCAGAGACCAAGATCCCCCAAGAGCTGCTGCAGGCTCTACAAATACTACCACGTTTCCCCTTTCTCCGATGTGTACCCAAGTCGAGGTCATAGCAGCAGGTTAAGCAAGGTAGCCCATATGTCCCTCTCCACAGTCACGTCCCAGAGGTCCTCCTACAGGATCCTGAGATATTCCCAGACCAGATGGGATATATAACCCCTCCAGCATGTACTGGACATACACTGTATTACAAGATACAGAAATCTGCATTCTTTCTAACGGGCAGCAGGAGGCGACTCCACTGGTTACAAAATCAGAATCAGAAAGCTATTGCCAGGTACGATTTTACACATATGAGGAATTTGCTTGGTGAGGTTGGTGCATGACACATCTATTAAAAGAGGCTATTAAAAAGGTAAAAATATAACAATAAGTAAAAAATATAATAGTAGAAAATACAACAATAAGTAAAAGATATAACAATATAAATATACATACACAAGTCTTTTTTTTTTTTTTACAGAAGCACAGTCTGTTTTTTCAGAAGGGAGTCCAAGCAGAGTGTTAATGTAACACATAGAGTTATGGTAGTGTCAGTGTGACAGATGAGGCAGAGGAGGAGTGTGAAGAGTGTCGGGGGGTTCCGGGCCTTGTTGATAAGGCTGACAGCAGACGGGAAGAAACTGTTCTTGTGGCGTGAGGTTTTGGTCCTGATGGACCGCAGCCTCCTGCCAGAGGGGAGTGTCTCAAAGAGTTTGTGTCCGGGGTGGGCGGGATCAGCCACCATCTTACCTGCACGCCTCAGGGTCCTGGAGGCGTACAGGTCCTGGAGAGACGGGAGATTGCAGCCGATCACCTTCTCTGCAGACCTAATGACACGCTGCAGTCTGCCCTTGTCCTTGGCGGTGGCAGCAGTGTACCAGATGGTGATGGAGGAGCTGAGGGTGGACTCAATGATGGCTGTGTGGAAGTGCACCATCGTTGTCTTTGGCAGACTGAATTTCTTCAGCTGCCGCAGGAAGTACATCCTCTGCTGTGCTTTCTTGATGAGGGAGCTGATGTTCGGCTCCCACTTAAGGTCCTGGGAGATGATAGTTCCCAGGAAGCGAAAAGACTCCACAGTGTCAGTAGTGGAGTCACAGAGGGTGATGGGGGCAGGTGAGGCTGAGTTCTTCCTGTAGTCCACAGCCATCTCCACTGTCTTTACAGTGTTGAGCTCAAGGTTGTTCTGGTTGCACCAGGTCACCAGATGGTCAACCTCCCACCTGTAGGCGGACTCGTCACCATCAGGGATGAGTCCGATGAGGGTGGTGTCGTCCGCAAACTTCAGTAGCTTGACGGACTGGTGACTGGAGGTGCAGCTGTTCGTGTACAGGGAGAAGAGCAGAGGAGAAAGAACGCAGTCCTGGGGGCATCCGGTGCTGATGGTCTTTGCGTCGGAGATGTGTTTGGCTTCTTGGGAACTGGGATGATGGTTGAAGAATTGAAGCAGGCTGGCATGTGACATGTCTCCAGTGAGGTGTTAAAAATGTCTGTGAACACTGAAGACAGCTGATCAGCGCAGTGCTTCAAGGCAGATGGGGAGACAGAATCTGGTCCAGCTGCTTTCTTGGGGTTCTGTCTCCTGAAGAGTTTGTTGACGTCCCTCTCATGAATGGAAAGAGTCGTCACTGAGGTGGGTGGGGAGGGGGAAGGGGACCTTTAAGGTGGGCATTGGTGGAGGTGACTGGAGCTGGAGCTGGAGCTGTTGGGAGGTGTCGTGGGGGATGGTTGCTGGACTGTCCCTTTGTCTTTCAAAGCGGCAGTAGAACTCATTCAGGTCGTTGGCTAGGCGTCAATCGTTGATGGAGTGGGGGGCTTTAGGCTTGTAGTTGGTGATCTGCCTGAGCCCTTTCCAGACAGATGCAGAGTCGTTAGCTGAGAACTGGTGTTGGAGCTTCTCAGAGTACAGTCGTTTAGCCTCTTTCACCGCCTTGCTAAAGTTGTACTTTGCCTCTTTGAATCTGTCTTTGTCCCCACTCCTGAAGGCCTCTTCCTTTGCCAACCTTAGCTGTCTGAGTTTGGCTGTGAACCAGGGTTTGTCATTGTTGTAACTCACCCTGGTGCGTGATGGAGCACAGCAGTCCTCATAGAAGCTCATGTAGGACGTCACAGCCTCCGTGTACTCATCCAGACTGTTGGTAGCAGTCCTGAACACATCCCAGTCAGTAGAGTCCAAACACACCTGGAGATCCTCCACAGCCTCAATGGTCCACTTCCTTGATGTCCTCACTACAGGTTTGCAGAGCTTTAGTTTCTGCCTGTACGCAGGAATCAGGTGGACCATGACGTGGTCAGAGTGGCTGAGTGCAGAAGAAGAAGAAGAATCAGAGGGACAATCCCCTTTATTTGTCACACATTTACAGACACGCTGAACACACCATGCAATTGGGGTTTTTTAAGGAGGAAACCCCAGGTGAACACGGGGAGAACATGCAAACTCCACACAGAAAGGCCCCTTTCCTCGAAGGCTGGGTGGAGGACACACCCCCGGCGCCCACAGCGAGAATCGAACCCGGGACCTTCTAGCTGTGAGGCGACAGTGTTACCACCGTGACACCGTGCCACCACGGGGGTGCAGCACGGGGGACGGCGTGATAAGCATCCCTGACTGTGGTGTAACAGTGATCCAGAATGTTCTCCTCTCTGGTCGGGCGTTTAATAAACTGTATTTAGGGAGTTCGTGGGTGAGGTTACCTTTGTTAAAGTCGCCAAGGTCAATAACTAAAGAGTCCGGGTTGGTCCGCTCCACACGCAGTATCTGGTCGGCGAGCACGCGCTGTGCGTCCTGCACGTTGGTCTGCGGCGGGATGTAAACACCGACCAGAATGAATGAAGCGAACTCACGGAGTGAATAAAAAGGCTTACAGTTAATAATGAAAGATTCCAGGTCAGGACAACAGTGCTGCTGGATCACTGTCACGTCGTTGCACCAACCACTGTTGATGTAGAAACAGACTCCTCCACCTTAGTTTTGCCGGAAAGTTCAGTGTCTCTGTCCGCACGGTGGAGTTGGAAGCCAGCCAGCTGCAGCGCAGAGTCCGGTATTAATCCACAGAGCCACGTCTCCATGAAGCACAAAACCGCAGATGAAGAAAAGTCCCTGTTTCTACCCAACAGCAGTTGCAGTTCCTCCAGTTTGTTGGACAGTGAACGCACGTTAGAGAGAAATATTCCCGGTAACGCTGTGCATAGTCCGCGCTGGCGGAGACGCACGAGCGCACCGGTCCGTTTTCCTCTCCTCCGGCGTTTCACTGCGTGAGCAAAGGTGAGCGCACCTTTGACCAGAATGTCCAGAATTTCCACTGTTGGGAGCAGGAAAGTAGGAAATAAATCCTCTGGTGTTGTTACCCTGATGTTCATTAGCTTATCTCTGGTGAAAGAGCTCCGGGTACAATCACAAAAAACAGATTTAACACACAAAACAAAACAAAACAACGCGCACCAACACACCGAGGCAGCCGTCCGCAGCGCCATCTTGATCGTTCTCCAGTCTGATTTTATGTAAGCTTTTGAAGAAAAGCACTCTACTTTTCACTTGATTTATTTTTGCCTTTGTCAGTACAGCATGATGTTCATTTTGTAAATTATGGTCCCATTTTAAGTAAAATAGACAATATACCATGGGATGCTTTAGGGCATGGCTACCTCATGATTAGCAAGTACCTACCAAGGCCTGTCTGGTTCTCAGTCAGATCCAGTCAGACTAGAGGCATTTGGATGGTGGCTCCTGCCATCCAAAATATCATCAGTCCAGGGTGTCCTCCCTTACCGCCTGTCTTATCTGTGGAATTTCAATCACTCTTCATTTGTATTTTCACTGAGTACAAGTCCTACCAATACAACTAATAACGCAGTAATAGAGGGCTGCTGAGGGTATTACTAATAGTACTGATACTGTATCACCCTAGCCTGGGTGTTTTCCAGACGTCAGTGTCCCCTAGTTGGAGAGACCTGCTGCAGATACCAATGGTATTTCAGCAACTTGTCTTAAGTTCTATCAAGCCGCCACGCCAGCCAGGCGAGGGGGATTTCGGACGCACGTTCAAACAAACAAACTTAATTCCAACAAAAATAGGATCTGCTATCCTTCTAAATGGGCCACAACTTAAATATCTTATCCAGCGGAGTATGCGTGTAAATGTAAACGAAAAGTCTTATTTTGCAAGTGGTCAATTGGATATTTGGGATTTCTTGGATCACGGTCGAAAAACTATACCGCTCCCGACTGCGGCTAGCATTTCTTCTCAAATCGTCACCTGCCCGGCCTCACTTCCTGTCTACGTATAAAGAGTTCCGGGTGGGGTCATAAGGCAAAGTAAGTAAATAAGTGCCAGCAGGGGGAGGTAATTTCACTTAAATAGAAATAAGAATAAATTGGCCCTAACAAATGGTATTAGGGCCAAACTTAAACTTAAACCTGAACCTGACCCTGAACCTAAGCCCAGTGTGGTCTTAGTAATCAGAACAGAAGGTTATTTGATGTGCAGCTCAGATTGTCTTTATAAACCGTGTTCACATACATGTGTGTTCTGCATATGTACAGACAGTGTGATGGCGTTGCTACGTGAGCTGGGGCGTGGTTACCAGGCGCTGTGCTCGTACAACTGCAGAGAAGCCATCAACATCCTCACCTCCCTCCCCCCCCAGCACTACAACACCGGCTGGGTCCTCACACACATCGGCAGGGCTTACTTTGAACTGGCCGAGTACACACAGGTAACGCTGACCTGATAAACGGATGATTACCTCACAGATATACCTTCTGCTGTAGCCATGACAGGTCGATCGGCGACCTGATTGGTCTATCGCGGGTGTGTTTAGCTTCTGTTTCGGGATTATGACATTATGATATTTTTGTAGGCGGAGCGTCTGTTTAGCGAGGTCCGCAGGATCGAGTCATACAGAGTTGAAGGGATGGAGATTTATTCGACCACGCTCTGGCACCTGCAGAAAGACGTTGCCTTGTCCACCCTGTCCAAAGACCTGACCGACATGGACAAGAATTGTCCCGAGGTGAGAACTAGACCTGTCCAAAGACTAGACCCAAGTGACCAACAAGGGTTCAGCACAGGTTTTAAACCAAGATTCAACTTGACCTAAGCCGCCAGGCCCTCCAAACCTGACCAAGAATGGAGCTTTATTTTATTTATTTCTCCTCAAAAGATATTTGCTGTTTTGAGAAGACATTCTCACTCAAGACTTTCTGCCATTCAAACTGTGGAGCTTTGTTTCTGTCTGTCTCTGTCTGATTTAATGCAATTTTATTTATGTAGCACCAAACCACAACAGAAGTAGTGTTGTTTTTGGCGGCCTATTTTAATTTTAGTCTTAGTCTAGTCTTTGTGTCAAGCTGACTAAGTCTTATTTTAGTCTCAATTATCCGTGACTATTTTCGTCTAGTTTTAGTCGGCGAAAACTGTATTTTAGTCTCTTTTTAGTAAAGCAATTCTATTTAACCCAGTCAATATAGTATAAGTACCTTGTAGTACAGACGAAACCAAAATTTTCTTTTAGCCAAACTCATTTCACAGTTCAAACAAGGTTGTCTTATTATTATATTATTGTTACCTTATATATACATCCATTCCAGAGACGGAAGACGCTCTGATGTGAATTCACAACATATTTATTTTACCAAGCAGAGCCGGCTGGCCGGCCATCAGTCCCGTTCTCTGTGTCAGCTGTCTGTCGTTAACGCTAACCTGCCGCAGCTGCATCTTCTAAATAACGCCGCGAGTGGGAACTAATGCCGTGACGTTGCTGCGACTGCGCAGTGCGACCTGATGCAGCCTCTGAAGTGAGACACAGGAAACAAATAGTGCGAAATAATAAGAACAACGCGATTAAACGAGACGAAATAACGTTATAACATTTTGTCTCATCTTGTTTTAGTCAATGAAAATGAAGAGAAATTTTGCAGAGTTTTTATTTTGTAAACCACGTTTAGTCTCATTTTTATTCGTCAACAATACTGCATTATATATTTAATTATAGTTATCGTCACATGACCAGCATTTACGTTGAGTCTCGTCTCGTTTTCATCACGTGATAAAGGTTCGTTGACGACGATATTTAGTCATAATTTTCGTTGACGAAAGCAACACTAAACAGAAGTTGTCTCAGGACACTTTCCATGTAGAGCTGGTACCGACCAAAGTCTTAATCTACAGAGACCCAACAATTCCACCATCAACAGACAGCTGGAGACAGCGGAGAGGAAAAACTTCCTTCAACAGGAGGAAACCTCAAGCACAACCAGGATCAGGGTGGGCGGCCATCTGCCTCGACCGGTCGGGTTAAGGACAGACAGACAGACAGACAGACAGCGAGAGAGACGGGGGTTCAAGCACAGTATGTTCATATATGATAATCACCTGATCACCTGTCTGTCTCTCTGCAGGCATGGTGTGTAGCAGGTAACTGTTTCAGTCTGCAGAGGGAGCATGACATTGCCATCAAGTTCTTCCAGAGAGCCATCCAGGTGAGCTGCTGTTACCATACTTACCAGGGTTACATTGGCTGACTCGTTCTAGTCTCTGAGTGAGGGGGAGACAGGTCAGCAAACAGTTAGCCATGGCAGTCTCACCTGTCTCACCAGTTCTAAATTGTCCACCTGCCTGTCTCTACCTGTTTGTGTCTCTGTCTACACTTACCTGTCTCTCTCTCTGTCCTGTCTGTCTCTCAGGTGGACCCGGGCTTTGCGTACGCCTACACTCTGTTGGGTCACGAGTTCGTTCTGACGGAGGAGTTGGACCGAGCACTCGCCTGCTTCCGCAACGCCATCCGAGTCAACAACAGACACTACAACGCATGGTATGCTCACCACGGTAACCCGCGTGGTTACAAACAGTGCACCTTACGTCTGTGGACTGGCCCTATGTAGGTAGTGTGTGTATCAGTGCTGTCAATCGATTAAAATATTTAATCGCGATTAATCTCATGAATGTCGTAGTTAACTCTCGATTAATCGCACATTTTTATCTATTCTGAATGTCGCATCAATTATCATTTAATGCTCTTATCAACATGGAAAGTGGACAGGTTTGCTTTGTGCAGATGTTTTATTGAAAACAACAACGTGTAGTGTTTTATTTCACACTAACATTCTCACTTTGAGCAGTCGTTCACATCTGAAGCAAAATCTCTCAGTTTAACACTCAATAAACTGATGACAACAATAAATACCTGGTTAGAAAAAGCCCTTCAACAACCCTTTCTAAGGATCAAAACAGGCTGATCAAGATGAAGTGACACAGCGCTCATCATTGTAAACTAGGACTCAGCCTGTAGTGCAGTTAAACCAGGCTTAAACTCTCCTTTCTTAAGTGTCTTTGAACATACGAGCAGTCAGACTGTACTGCTCTTCTGTTTGTTCACCAGAGGCTGATCAGCCAGCCTCTTATTTCTCTGCACAGAGAATGAACATTACTGGGCTGTGGCTGCAGTCGGCTTGTTCTTATTGTGGTGTCCACGTGTCTCTGTGGAAAGACGTCCACTGTCTCCTGGTTTTGACAAGGAGGCGGCGGAGAATTGGCGTCCGCCGTGTGTTTGTCCATCGAGTGGTATTTCAGACTGGATGTGCTGGTGATAACTCAGTTCACACCAACAACACACACAGATAACTTTGGTCTCGTCAGTCGACCCATCAGGTAACTTTCTCAAACTAAACTTTCCGTTCAGAATCTTGTTCGCGTCCATTTTGGCGTTTGGCGCTCGACATCCACACAAACCGGCGGCCGACTCTTTGACAGCGAGCGAGCAGGCGAGACCAAACACGTGCGTGGGGCGTGTCTGTTGTTTTGTTTACTGTTTACAATCAGATCCTGTAGTTTTCCTAACGTTACTAGCAGTGGCCACAGCTTATAAAACACTACAAGTTCACCAGGTCACACAGAGAGTTAATCTCTGATAGAAAAAAATGACGCTGTTAAAACTGATTTGCATTAACGCGTTAATAATGCAATATTTTTCACAGCAATAGTCAAACATATTGCTGCAAATATATATATATATATACACACACACACTCAAACACACACACACACACTCCATAGTATGTATATACTGCAAGAGTTCAACACTACAAGAAATTGTAACTACAATTATTGTTACAACTACACGACAGGTATACCAATCCATGGTCACTGCAGTAATTATACTGTGCATATAGTCTGTATCCAATCATACATTTACTGTGTGTGTGTGTGTGTGTGTGTGTGTGTGTGTGTGTGTGTGTGTGTGTGTGTTCATTCAGGTACGGTCTGGGGATGATTTACTACAAACAAGAGAAGTTCAACTTGGCAGAAATCCACTTTAAGAAAGCTTTGAGCATCAACCCTCAGAGCTCTGTGCTGCTCTGTCACATCGGGGTGGTACGTTAGCTTGTAGCATTCCTCCATCCACAGCAACTGCTCTGTTAGCATGTAGCATTGCACCAATGGTTGGTGTGTGTCTCTGTGTGTCTTTGTGTGTGTAGGTGCAGCATGCGTTGAAGAAATCTGACGCAGCCTTAGAAACTCTGAACAGAGCGATTGGGATCGACCCCAAAAACCCGCTTTGCAAGTTCCACCGAGCGTCTATACTGTTCGCCAACGACAAATACAAGGTAATCAGTCCTGATCTGAAGTGATCAATACGTTCATGCTGTTCATTCAGTACAAGGTAATCAGTCCTGATCTGAAGTGATCAATACNACATCTGTCTGTCTCTCTGAGTCACCATGATGCCTTGTCTCTCTGTCTTCGTCTCCATGACATCATTGAAGCCAGTTGAAGAAGCTGAGGAGAAGGTTGGATCTGGGAATCGTAGCTTTTCGTGTCATCTCGTTCAGCCTGAGCGGACATTATTCAGTTCGGTTCGGTGAAAGTTTATTTAAGTGGAACCAAATCACAGCAGAAGTTGTCTC
>JBBMOE010000130.1:120487-140109 GCA_037975065.1 Chaetodon trifasciatus
GTCAGATAAAAAAAACAAAAAAAATACAGGTGTGGATGAAGGTGGAGGTGCTGAGGGGACGGCAGGACCCCTGAAACCAGGAAGTCCTCTGCAGTTCTGGATCAGCAGCGAGCGTGTGAGCTGCAGACTGATCCATACATCAGTCGACTGATCCGTGATCAGGCTTCGCTCGTCTCCTCGGAGACGTTACCTGTCGGTTCCTGAATGCGGCTGACGAGTCGTCAAAGTGTTGGCGGCTTTTCTTTCACGCTGTCCTGCAGAAAATGTTTTTTATTTGTGGAGACTGATAAGTAAAGTAAAGGTTGAAAAGAATGTGAAGAGGCTACAAACAGTTTTGTGTTGCCAGAAAATGAATAATGAAATGTAGTAGTGGGTTAATAGTAGTGATAATAATACAGTAATATATAAAAAATACTGTGGTACTAATACAGTGGAAGTGTGATGGTTTACAGTGACTGATCTATAATCAAATAAATTCTATTGAATACTACACGTGACCATATTAACATACGAACATGACCTCAGTGAAAGTTTATTTTCAACAAACAGGTCAGATCCAAGAGAAACTTTATTGGTACAAAGCACTTTGACAGCCAACAAGCAGAGAAAGAAACAGCATGATTTGGCACCTGATATCAGACTGCATTCTGGGTATTTTCAGTCATGGGGTGGGGGTGGGTGTCATCAGGGGGGCCTACAGCACGTCAGCATTCAGACAAAGATGGTGATGATTGGCTGAGAGGGGTGACATCAGAGACAGAGACTGTGATTGGAGGGATTTTATGAAGGAGGGAACTTCCTGAAAGAGTCCTGAACTGCAAGTTTTATTACTGAAAATGACTTTTCCTCTCAGTCAATAAAGTTATTTATCGTGATTCAAATTAAGTCGTTTCTGGAAGCAGATCTACACACGGACGTTTCCAGTCTTTGACTTCTTGTTTCCTGTTTTTCACCTCCAGCATCTTCATGTTTCAGGCTGTTTCCTCACAGCGAGGTCTCATCAATCCTAACGCCATCCTATTGGTGTATGGATAACTTACCTGCCAAAGATCTGTCGTATGATTGGCTGGAATTAGCTTTGTTTCTGTTAGCATGTTGTCACATAATGTAGTTTAGACAGAATATTTCTGGCTCCTCACCGTTCATAGCACCTCCTCAACGACTTTCTTCAAGTCGTCCTGGAACCAACGTCCGACCCCTAAAAGGTCTCCATTAAAATTTCACTTCCGTACGTCTTCCACAGTGCTCCTCAAAGTGTTGAACGTAGCTTAGCACAAAGACTGGAAGCAGGGGGAAACTGTTAGCCTAGCTTAGCACAAAGACTGGAAGCAGGGGGAAACTGTTAGCTTAGCTTAGCACAAAGACCAGAAGCAGAGGGAAACTGTTAGCCTAGCTTAGCACAAAGACTGGAAGCAGGGGAAACTGTTAGCTTAGCTTAGCACAAAGACCAGAAGCAGAGAGAAACTGTTAGCGTAGCTTAGCACAAGGACTGGAAGCAGGAGGAAACTGCCAGCCTAGCTCCATTAGAAGAGAAAAAATCAGCCTCTAACAACTTC
Source organism: Chaetodon trifasciatus (assembly GCA_037975065.1). NCBI lineage: Eukaryota > Metazoa > Chordata > Actinopteri > Chaetodontiformes > Chaetodontidae > Chaetodon > Chaetodon trifasciatus. The sequence continues at coordinate 122,044 of JBBMOE010000130.1, forward strand.
AGGGTGAGTTCTTTTAGAGCTTGGCTTTCAGTTTGCCTGTTTCCGGCCTTTGTGCTAAGCTAGGCTAACCGTGTCCTGGATGTATCTGTACTGGACACACAAAGACAAAACGGATGTTCTTGTGATTCTGGAGAAAACAGAGCAGGACCGTTTGGACTGAGTGTTACTTCATGTGCTGACCGAACACCTGAATTCTCTCACCTGACTGACTGAACTGTGATTGGCTAATAATCTGGACGTTAATCTTGACAGACTGATTTAAAGCCTCACTTTCACTTAATAAAATCTCTCCAATCCTGTTTGTGTGATATCAGATGAAGGTCAAGAGGAAAAAGGCGGAATAATGATTGTTTTTTCTTTCTTTCATCAGACAGTTTCCTTGGTAACTGGAGAGGGTGGGGTCTGTAGGCACAGGGTCATCCAATCACAGGCCCTGTTTGGCAAGGGAGGCAGACACCTGACAGGAAGAGGGAGGAGTTGTTTGTTAACATGTGTATTTGATGTTTGTGGGCTTTTTTTAGGTGTGAACAGGTAAATCTGTCACCTGGTCAGCCAGGGTGTTGAGGGGTGGAGCTTCAGCAGCGTTAAGGCTTCCGGGGGAGGAAGTGTTGCTAAGGTGAGGAGGGGAGGAGTCAGGCTGAACGACGATGTCAGCACCGTGGTCAGTTCGAGCCTTGGCTTGCTCTCTGAAAGTCAGTTTCTGACTCTCAATCTGTCAACAGCACAAACATTATGAAACATGACCAAAAGTAGAAATTAAATATAAAAACTTGGTGACACGAGACAAAAAACACAGATTTAGTTACTTGCAGTTTACTGAATGATGTAGGTCGTATGAAGATAACGATGTAATAAAAAATGCATGAAAAATGTATAAATGTCAGCAACTATACTACAAATAGATAAATTATGTGGTAATTTCTAATGTGCATGTCATGTTTTAATAGAAAATGTAGAAACACATTTAAATTATTTAAACAATGTTAAATATATACGCAATACAACAAACAATATACAAAGAAGTAAAGTTACGTGATGTGTAGTTTAAACTACACTCAGTATCCACTTTTTTAGGTACACCTGAACTATCTAATGAGTTCATAGCTGTTCTGGATGACATTACCATGACAGCTGTTTTCAATCTTCACGTACACATGGTGGCCAGAATATTAGGAACCCCTCTGAATATAATGCAGCACTGTGAGCTCAGTGTTACAACATAGAACCAAACAATAGAGACAGCTGAGTTTCTATTGGCTGATTAATTCCAGTACAGCTGAGTACATCATGCTGTAGTATGATATTACAGTATCGTACGTATTGTTGTGCCACACTCGGTGTTTTAAATCGGCCCGTTTGTGTCATTGGCGTCCACGTGTCCACGCGTTTTATGTTGATAGATATTTACATTTTCTTCAGTTATCGTGATGATGTGTTGTTCATATGAAGGCATGTAGTTAACATGTAGTTAACATGTAGTTAACATGTTGTTAACATGTCGTTAGCATGTTGTTAACATGTCGTTAGCATGTCGTTAGCGTGTACCTTCTTCTTCCCGCCTCCCGGCACATGAGTGATGTTCTCCAGAGAACCGACTTTAGACTGAACAGCTTTAAAATCCACCTTCTCTGATTTAATCTCCAACTTCCCTCCACCTGACACACAACACACACACACGTACATTATGATATAATAAACACAGTGCATGATACAATACACTATATAATACTACACTAAAGTACAAGGTATGAATATGAAACAATACAATTCTGTACTATAACAACAAAAATACAACTTGATCATCATGTCAAATAAAATACAAGAGTCAAACCTCTGTTTGTGCGTGTGTGTGTGTTAATCACCTGGTTTGTGGTGGATGTTGTCTTTGGAGCCGCACTTTGATGTCACGTTACTGAGATCCAACTTCTTATGAACGATTTGAACCTGCAGGCAGAGACACACAGGTAAAGGTAAAGGTAAAGGTAAAGGTAAAGGTAAAGGTAGGAGTTAGTGTCTGCATGTGAGTCCTGATTTCATTCATTTCTGATTTTAATGAATGTGTCCACTTAGAGTTTCAAAGTTGGCAGTGAGGGCGTTTTTGAAAGTGAGGACATTTTGGACAGTGAAGAAAAGAAAGGTGTGTGTGTTACCTTGCCCCCTCCAGGTGTGTGTTTCAGGTTCCCAGTGGATCCGACCTTTGACTTCACATTGCTGAGGTCAGGCATAGGGTGGGAGGGGAGGGGGGGTGTCCGTCCACGAGCGGAGCCGGGAGATCTGGGGGGAGTACGGACCACTGCCACCTGCAGCACCAAGTCATGAGAACCAGTTTCACCAGTACAACAAGTAATATCTGCACAACCTAATAAACAGTTAAAACCAGTCACTTCAACCAGCAGAACCATCAGATCAAACTCAGCGTAGATCAGTAGAAACCAGCAGAGCAAATGTGTCAAAGTGATGAAAACCAACTACTAGTGTTCCCAGCAGCACCACACCAGGACACTCAGCAAGGAGCCAGCAGAACCAGGAATATGCCAGAACCAGTAAAACCATTAGACACTAAAACACCCATTAAGCCAGCAGAAACAATTTCCCAGATTGGGATCAATAAAGAAGCAGTCTGAAGTCTAAAAGTCTAAAGCAGTCAAAGACCAGAATAACAGCTGATCCCAAAAGATCTGGACCTGAAAATCTGCCTCAAACACACAGTGACTGGAGTCTTACGCTCGGCACATTTGTCACGTCGGCTCAGATCGTTCGTCGCCCCTCGTTAAGAACGGGTACTCCCCCTCATCCCTCTCGTGCTCATCCTTCTTCCTCTTCTTCTTCCTGTTTTATTGGCAGGTTCAGTTTGAATGAATGAATGCTGTCCTGAAGGCGGTGTAGCACACACATCAAATATGGCGCCACCCATCAACGTTACCACCAACCTTTCTTTTTGAAAGACTAAAATATGGAAACATACATATATATGAGATCAAGTGCTCAATGCCATGCCTGAGCATTTCCACGCTGGAACTGAGCAGCACGTTCTACTTTCAGCTGCAAAGGCAGAAACGACCTGAAACTTCCAGAACCACACCGTCACCTGCAGTCGCCTTTTTCCACAACTCCGTTCTGAAGATTTTGCACAAAACAAACAGATTGGTCGACAAAACTTGAACTGACTGCCGACACTGTTCCATCCATTAGGGGACATAGCGAGAATGAGCAGAACATTATTTTAGATCTGCAGTGTACTAGTTAATGACAAATGACATAATGGCTTCATTCATTCCCATAACGACTGTGGCAAGTTTCCTACAAATTATGCTTATATACAACTGATTTGCATTCATAATTTCATTGTGCTGACAAACGTAAGCGCCGCCTGGATTATGTTCATATTGAATGGTTCTTTGGACTGTGACACCAGAATCCAGAATTTCAGTAGCAGTACTACCTGGTACTACTCAAACCTTCAGATACCGGTATTGGCCTCGAACATGATCTGGGTCTGAAGTCAGACAGACAAATAAACAGGTAGTCAGACGAGTGTTGAGACCTTCTTGACGTCTCTGTTCGGAGTGGACGATCGACTAGCAGGAGAACGACTTCCTGGACTGCTGACTCCATCTACGGACTCTGACAGACAGACAGAAGGAGAGACATACAGGTTAACAGGGTCAGACGAGTTTAACTAGTATTACTGGTGAACCGGTGTAGAGTCGAACCTGTACTCTTGGCCGAGATCATCTTGGCTGCTCTGGCGCCTCCTGCTGTCTTGGAGGCCTGAAACAAACACACATTATTATCATGATTAGTGTTTTCTTAACAGCTACGCCTTCATTCTGCCTGTCTGTCTGTCTGTCTGTCTGTCTGTCTGTCTGTCTGTCTGTCTGTCTGTCTGATTGTCTGTCTGTCTGTCTGCCTCTCTGTCTGTCTGTCTGTCTGTCTGTCTGTCTGATTGTCTGTCTGTCTGTCTGTCTGTCTCTCTGCCTGTCTCTCTGACTGTCTCTCTGTCTGACTGTCTCTCTGACTGTCTGACTGTCTGTCTGACTGTCTGTCTGTCTGTCTGTCTGACTGTCTGTCTGCCTCTCTGACTGTCTTTCTGTCTGTCTGATTGTCTGTCTGTCTGTCTGTCTGATTGTCTGTCTGCCTCTCTGTCTGTCTGTCTGTCTGTCTGTCTGTCTGATTGTCTGTCTGTCTGTCTGTCTGTCTGTCTGTCTGTCTGTCTGCCTCTCTGACTGTCTGTCTGTCTGTCTGTCTGTCTGTCTGTCTGTCTGCCTCTCTGTCTGTCTCTCTGTCTGACTGTCTCTCTGACTGTCTGACTGTCTGTCTGACTGTCTGTCTGCCTCTCTGTCTGTCTGTCTGACTGTCTGTCTGTCTGTCTGCCTCTCTGACTGTCTGTCTGTCTGTCTGTCTGTCTGTCTGCCTCTCTGTCTGTCTCTCTGACTGTCTCTCTGTCTGTCTGTCTCTCTGACTGTCTCTCTGTCTGACTGTCTCTCTGACTGTCTCTCTGTCTGTCTGTCTGTCTGTCTGATTGTCTGTCTGACTGTCTGTCTGTCTGTCTGTCTCTCTGTCTGTCTGTCTGTCTGTCTGCCTCTCTGACTGTCTGTCTGTCTGTCTGATTGTCTGTCTGCCTCTCTGTCTGTCTGTCTCTCTGTCTGTCTGTCTGTCTGTCTGTCTGTCTGTCTGATTGTCTGTCTGTCTGACTGTCTGTCTCTCTGTCTGTCTGTCTGTCTGTCTGTCTCTCTGTCTGTCTCTCTGTCTGTCTGACTGTCTCTCTGACTGTCTGCCTCTCTGTCTGTCTGTCTCTCTGTCTGTCTGTCTGTCTGTCTGTCTCTCTGTCTGTCTGTCTGTCTGTCTGCCTCTCTGACTGTCTGTCTGTCTCTCTGTCTGTCTCTCTGTCTGCCTGTCTGCCTCTCTGACTGTCTGTCTGTCTGTCTGTCTGTCTGTCTGTCTCTCTGTCTGTCTGTCTCTCTGTCTCTCTGTCTGTCTGTCTGTCTCTCTGTCTGTCTGTCTGTCTGTCTGTCTGACTGTCTGCCTGTCTCTCTGTCTGTCTGTCTGTCTGTCTGTCTGTCTCTCTGTCTCTCTGTCTCTCTGTCTGCCTCTCTGTCTGTCTGTCTGTCTGTCTGTCTGTCTGTCTGTCTGTCTGTAGTACACACATTCTGCATATTTCTACAGCTAACTGAACATCTCACAGTATTTGATTCATAGATTGACGCGTGTTGATTTTACCTTCACAGTTTCTTCAGTGGTTTCCTTCACAGCTGACTTTTCTGAACAAAAGAAGCAGAAAAGGAGGAGGAAGTGATGTACACATGAATATTCATGTTGTGTTTGTGTCATTTCATGTTTTCATGTTTTCCAACATTAAAGCAAACAATCAAATAACATTTAAGGCACAGTATGAACAGCTGATACTGCATCTGACTGATCACCAATCAACTGATTATCAACTGATGTTTACGTTCATTAACAAGCAGAAACATGATGGAGGGCAGCAAACAGGAAGTACAAGCAGAGGTCAAAGGTCAGGGAGGCTGGGAAATGTTTCCATGACAACTTGGAAATCACACAGGGGTCAACAGGAAGCGTCCAGTTTGTGTCTCTTATTTTGAAATGAAATGAAATGCTCCTTAATGTCCAAAAACATGACACCGAGGAGGAGGTGAGAGGGAGGAGAAGCAGAATAAAGAGTAGGAGTAGGTGGAAAAGAAATTAAGAGCAATATGTGCAGGTAAAGGAGGAGGGGGCGGGGGAGAAAAAGGAGGAAAACGCGGAGAGGAAGAGGATGTAAGGGAAAATAAAGGTAGTAAGGGAGGAGCAGAAGCGTAGGAGGAGTGCACAAGGAGGAGTTTCAGAACAACAGACCTTTGTTAAGAGGAGGAGGAGGTCTTGATTTCCTAATCTGGGCAGCCTGTTTAGCTGGAGGAGCGCTTGTTTTCCTCACTGAAGCGGCTCCTATAGGTGGAGCTTTGCTTCTGGAGGAAGGAGACGCAGTGGAAATCAAAAGTTTCTGCTCCTTGCTGGAGACTCCTTTGGTCAGGGGAGCATTGGTTCTATCAGTGGGAACCTCCTGGTCTTCAGAGGATGGAGGGACGAGAGGCGGTTGGTTAATCAGTGCGTTTCTTTTGTCCTCCTGCACATCCAGCTGCTCCTCAACAGGAGGCCATGAGCTGCTGGGAGCGCTTCCTTTTGAGATCTCTAGGGGAGATTGGAGCTCCGTGGACTTCTCCTGTTCCTCCTCACCTGACATCGCAACTCCTCCTGAACTTTCCTTCATCATCTGTGCCTCCTCCATCACCTCCTCTTTCACTCTGTCAGTTGTTTTTTCCTCCACTGCCTCAGGAGGAGATGTGATGGAGGAGCAGAGAGTGACTCTCTGCTTCTTCTCCACCTCCATCTTTCCATCTTCTCCTTCTAAGTGCTCCTCCTTTTTATTCATCACAACTTTATCTTCTGTCACCTCCTGTTCCTCTACATTCATAGTATCTTTCTCCTCCTCTTTCTGTTCTTCTCTTCTGATCTCCTCCTCTTCGTCACCTCCGCTCTGCCCCTGGTATAAAGGAGGAGGTGGGATGGAGGTGCAGGAGGTCTCAGGCTGCTCCTGTTTGTTCTCCACCTCTCCATCTTTGCCTCCTCCGTCTAGTGGCTCCTTGTATTCTGACACCTCCTTGTTCTGTTCTGCATCTTTTTCTCCTTCCTCCTCTTTGTCACTTAACCCTTCTTCGGAAGGAGTGGTGGAGGAGCAGGGAGTCTCTTGCTCCTCCCTCTGTTTCTCTTCATCTCCTAGCTGCTCCTCCTCCTCATCTTTCTTCTCCTCATTCCTCCTCTCTGGCTGCTCATCAGAGCTGCTCCTCATCAGCTCACCTCCACCTCCCTGCTCCTCCTTAACCTCCTCCTTCTTAGCTCTGCTTCCTTTTGGAAGTTGAAACAAACGACTTTCAGAGTCGAGGTCTGAGGGGGGAGGAGGAGGAGAGAGAAAGAAAGAGGAGAGAAGATGGAGGAGGAGACAAAAGTAGGAGTAGAAGGAGGAGATGAAGACAAACACACAACAAACATCACCATGGTAACGGGGGTGTTTCTTTGTTACAGTGGTTGCTAACAGCAACAGGAAGCAGCAAAGGGACTTCCTGTTTCCATCAAGGAGGAGGAAGAGGAGGAGGAGGAGGATTGATCATTCAGTAAAACTAGTTCCAATTATTACAGTAATCAATACCCTAAGAGATCGATCTGCCTGTCTGTCCGTCCGTCCGTCCGTCCATCTGTCCTTCCATCTGTCTGTCTCTACCTGTCTGTCTGTCCGTCCGTCCGTCCGTCCGTCCATCTGTCTGTCTGTCTCTACCTGTCTGTCTGTCTGTCCGTCCGTCCGTCTGTCCGTCCGTCTGTCTGTCTCTACCTGTCTGTCTGTCTGTCTGTCTGTCCGTCCGTCCGTCTGTCTGTCTGTCTCTACCTGTCTGTCTGTCTGTCTCTACCTGTCTGTCTGTCTGTCCGTCTGTCTGTCCGTCCGTCCGTCCGTCCGTCCGTCCGTCCGTCCGTCCGTCCGTCTGTCTGTCTCTACCTGTCTGTCTGTCTGTCTGTCCGTCCGTCCGTCCGTCCGTCCGTCCATCTGTCTGTCTGTCTCTACCTGTCTGTCCGTCCGTCCGTCCGTCCGTCCGTCCGTCCGTCCGTCCATCTGTCTGTCTGTCTCTACCTGTCTGTCTGTCTGTCCGTCCGTCCGTCCGTCCGTCCATCTGTCTGTCTGTCTGTCCGTCTGTCTGTCCTTCCATCTGTCTGTCTGTCTGTCCGTCTGTCCTTCCATCTGTCTGTCTGTCTCTACCTGTCTGTCTGTCCATCCGTCCGTCCGTCCGTCCGTCTGTCTGTCTGTCTGTCCGTCTGTCTGTCCGTCCGTCTGTCCTTCCGTCTGTCTGTCTGTCTCTACCTGTCTGTCTGTCTGTCCGTCCGTCCGTCCGTCCATCTGTCTGTCTGTCTGTCTGTCTGTCTGTCTGTCCGTCTGTCTGTCCGTCCGTCCGTCCGTCCGTCTGTCTGTCTGTCTCTACCTGTCTGTCTGTCTGTCTGTCCGTCCGTCCATCCGTCCATCTGTCTGTCACACAGAATGTGACTGATGCACACTCTCACATCAGGTTGTCTAGAAACACCAAAGTTACTGATTAACCTAATCTTTGCCGGAAAACGCAGATTAAGCCTACAGGAGACCTAACTGTAACTTCAAACAGAGATGATCTTATTTTTATTGCTGTGTTGTCGTCGATGTACAACCAAGATTCAACCCTTGTTAGACAATGATGACCAACTACGACAAGACTTCCCTGCAGGTCTTAAAATCGTACTAAAATTCGATTGTTTCCTTTGTGATACGACTTGCTGTGGTTGAATTTCAGCCCTTTTCCACCATCATATAAAAACCAGCACACCATCCCAGCTCCATCCTCATTTGAAAACCTGACTTTCAAACTCTCTGGTCCAAAACTCCTGGTCAATGATCTACTGCCCCCAAAAGTCAACCCTGCTTTGTTCTCTGACCTCTCTGACTTTAGTACCCAGCTGTGCTCCATCTCACCTTCCATCCTGCTCCTGGGAGATTTCAACCTCTGCACTGACTCAACAGACTGCAGAATACTATAGCCACCAATTTTCTGGTCTCTCCTCAAAAAGCCTGGCCTCAACCTGACATCCCCAACAGACCCATCTCCAGTCTCCTGTTTCTATCCAAAATACTGGAATGCACTAGAGTTGGGTGGTATCCAAATTTTGATACCGTCAAACCTTCCCCACATTTTCCTGGGGTATACAGTATTACTGTGACTAATTAAAAGTCACTTTGCAGGGCAGCATGACATGTGCGCAGTTCAGACGGTACAATTCAAAAATTCATCCAGATACATTGAATGGAGTGGACTTCATTTTTGTCTATGTTAGGCCCCTATAGACCTGTATGCACAGCATTTTTTTTAATGACGGTAACGAAACTGATAGCGTTGCTATTTTTAGATACTGCGGGATACCCTATTACCGGATTACCGCCCATCCCTAGAATGCACCATCACCTCTCAACTCAGAACCCACCTGGACTCCAACCAACTCTGTGAACACAGCACTGACACCACCCTAATCAAAGTGACCAATGACCTCCTCTGAATTCACACAATGATGGCGTCATCATCACCTCATTACCTACAAAGCCCTCCACAACCTAGCCCCCTCCTCCCTTGGTGACCTACTGCTTGAATATAATCCTACCTGCAGTCTCAGAACGGCCGACACCAGCCTCCTCATCACTCTCACCCATGTCCAAGAAGAGTTTAGAATAAGTCTGAACTTTTAGAATTAGAATTATTATCATTATTATAATGTTGACTTTCAGGAAGTCTAAATTATGCTGGGGGTGTTCTGTATGCCTTCACACCTTACATGCATCAAATTCATTTTCCAAGCTTAGAAATAAAACCAGCTCAGTTCAACTTCTCATTTCCTCAAGCTGACTGCACTCAGAGCACGGGCGGAGACGGTGGTGGAGCTCCCCGAAGCTCTGCTACATCTTTACAACAAAGGCCTTTACTGCTGTACAGTTCACCTGATTCAGCCCTGAGTCCTGTCTGCAGGTGTTCCAGCGCAAGAACTGAAGGAGTTTATCAACATGTTGAAAACAGCGACCCCCTCCCCACAGTGACCCCCTCCCCTCAGTGACCCCCTCCCCACAGTGACCCCATCGACTATCCACAGTGACCCCCTCCCCTCAGTGAGACTCTGAAACTGATATAACTGACACCAACCTCCCATCATGCTCTGCTCTTCAGGGGCAGGAGCACCTCCAAGGTGGGCGGAGTATCCATCCATTCTTACTCCTACAGATGAGGAGGAGGCAGAGGAGAAGAGAAGGTGAAGAGAAAAGGGGAGAGAGTGAGAAAAGGAGGAGGAAGAGGAGCAGAGGAGGAGGAGGATAAGGAGGGCGTGGAGGAGAGGAGGAGGAGGATGAACAGGAGTGGAGGAGGTGGAGGTGCAGGAGAAGAGGGATGGAGAGAGGGTGAGGACAGGAGATGAAAAGGAGTCAGTGAGCATGCTCAGTAACACAATAAAGCGTCCATGATGATGATGATGATGCAGCAACAAACACAATAAATTCAGTTTCTATTCAAATGTGCTCTCACCTCCACCTGTCAGACATCCGCCCGACACACAGGCAGGAGCACGTTAGCCAGTTAGCTCCGTGTGTTTGATCTGAAGCTACGTTAGCCTGCAGGCTCGCAGGCGGCACCGGAGCGGCCTGTGGGGCGTTGAACCCAGCGGCGGCAGGCGGTAACAGAGCGGAAAATGCCGCTTGATGCGTCTGCCGCGTCTGCCGCAGCCACCTCCGAGCCTGCAGACAGCGGAGCGGCAGAGACACATGGACCAGAAACAGAGACACAGAGAAGGCAGACAGACAGAGACGGACAGGTAGGTGGAGGACAGTAAAGACAGACAGACCCGCGGACTGACAGAGACAGAGAGAGAGACAGTTAGGAGTGTAGTTTCAGGTCTTACCTCCTGGCTGCCGTCCGTCTGTCTGCTGCTCCACCCTGCTGCACTTCCACCGGCTACCGCTCCCCGAGGGGGGGGGGCGCTCTGCTGCTGTTGCATGCTGGGAGTGGGGACTGGGGTTGCCACGGTAACATGCTGCATCATCACGTACAATGATTAGATTTAACTCAACTGGAGAACTTGGAATCAGTTCAGACATAAAAACACGCTCCATAGTACATACATATAAAACATCTGCCCTGCAGCACAGAGTACAGTAATGATGATGTCAAATACAAATACAAACAAATACAGATGTATATTAATACAGTAAAACTACTGTAGAATAATTCAACACTGACCATTCTCATACATAACGAGTACTTTTACTTTTGGTGCTTTAAGTACATTTTGCTGATGATACTCCAGTACTACCACTGATAAAAGACGCTTTATTTGTGAGTATTCTTACAACATAGTACTGCTAGGGTTAGGGTTAGGGATTTACTGTTGCAAAGGATCTGGATGATTTTGTAAAAGCAGGAGAAACTTTTTGGATGAAGTAATAATAATAATAATAACAATAAACTTTATGGCAACTTTCAACAAGGACATAGAATGAACATAAAACATGGTTACAAAATAAGATTGAAAATAAAACCACTGAACAATACTTAGATTAGATTAGATTAGATTAGATTAGATTAGATTAGACTTTATTGACAGAGTGCAGCACAGAGACATCGAAATGCAGTTCAGCATCTAACCAGAAGAACAAATAGTCATAACATCCAAAGTATAAATACATGCAAGTAGTACAAGTGTCCTGAGGTATAAACAGTATGAGCTATGAACAGTATGAGGTATGAACAGTATGAGGTATGAACAGTATGAGGTATAAACAGTATGAGGTATGAACAGTATGAGCTATGAACAGTATGAGGTATGAACAGTATGAGGTATGAACAGTATGAGGTATGAACAGTATGAGCTATGAACAGTATGAGGTATAAACAGTATGAGCTATGAACAGTATGAGGTATAAACAGTATGAGCTATGAACAGTATGAGGTATGAACAGTATGAGCTATGAACAGTATGAGCTATGAACAGTTGAGGTATAAACAGTATGAGGTATGAACAGTTGAGGTATGAACAGTATGAGGTATGAACAGTATGAGCTATGAACAGTTGAGGTAGGTGTGGGTAGTGCAAGTAATTTCCATGACACTATAAAAAATGTGCAACACAGTACATAAACAAGTGACATGTGCAACAGGTAGTACATGGCAGTGCAGTAAAAAGTATAGGTGAACAAATCATTAGTAATAAAATAAAGTTAAACATGGAGAACATAAAATGCACAAAATCAAATCAAAAACAGCATTTTAAAGCTGTATTTGTATACAAGCTTTGTATACAAGAAGGACCTTAAAGTCAGTCCTGTATGTAACAGGAAGTCAGTGCAGAGCAGCTGAAACTGGCCTAATGTGCTCTCTGCTCCTGGTTCTGGTTCATAGTGGAGCTGCAGAGTTTTGAACGAGCTGAAGTCTCTCAGTGTTTTTCTTCTGGAGGTCAGTAAATCGAGCTCACAGTCGTCAAGTCGGCTTGAATTAAAGGCAATCAGGTTTTCAGCATCTGTTGATTTAGAAATGGTCCTTCTTCTGTTTCTGAGGTGAAAATGAAGTTTTGGTCACCTTGTTGATGTGAGACTTGAAGACTGAAAGCTCCGATTTAATCCAGAGTTCATCTCACAGATTATCAAACTGTCTTTGTTTCAGGCAGACTAGAAGGATTTCAGTTTCTCTCATTGAACTTGAAGAGATTCGTTCTCATCCATTGATTTATTGATTTACTGATTAACAGACGGTCAGTGATGGAGTCTGTAGCTGCAGCATCATCTGGTTCAGCACAGATGTTCAGTCATGTGTCATCTGCATAGAAACATACTTTGTGCTCTGTAATGACGCCACCCAGTGGTAGCAAGTAGAGTGACAACAGTAACGGACCAATCAGCTCCCTGCAACCTCAAACAGATGTCATGTTTGTCAGACACGTGGTCTCCAAGACTGACGTCCAACTCTGATGTTTGTTTGAAACCAGTTTAACAGTCAAAGGCCAACAACTGATCAAGACCATTGATTCAGATATGGTAATCAATCGTATCAAACACTGCTCTGAAGTCTGAATGGACGGTTGGATATCGGTCTGTGGTTAGTGACTGCATCACTATCTAGGTTGGTTTCTTTAATAATAGTTTTGTAACAGCTGTTTTAAACACAACTGTGCCTGTTTGCAGAGATTAATTTATAATCTTCAGGACAAGATTTGACACGCTGTCCAACACCTGCTTTAAAGATGCTGCAGGTACAGGGTCAAGACAGGAGGTGGATGAGTTAGACTCAGTGACCATCTGTAATACAGGAGAATTTTCCCATGGTTCCATCTGTTTTAAAGGGTTTGTTGAGCTCATCTGTGCTCACATCAGCAGCAATGCTGCCTCTGATTGATGTCATTTTGTTACTGAAGAAGACTGCAGTGAAGAAAATGTGACAGATAAGATATTCCTTTATTCCTTTATTAGTCCCACAGTGGGGAAATTTCCAAAATGTAAATTATATATGTGGAAAATGTGCCAGTCTCTCAGCAATATACAAAACATTATTATTTCAAATTCTACGTACAAATATATAATACTAAAACAATAATATATTGATATATTTATTTCAGTATATTATATATCTTTCTATTTCTTCTGTTTTTATATCTGTGTAATACACACACACACACACACACACACACACAATGTCAGTGTTTGAACTGAAAGAGGAAAGTTCCCTCAGTGTGGCTCCATTTCAACAGTTCAGACTCTCCTTCATCATATTTCATGTTTCTTGATGCTCCAAACATTTTCAATGGTGACCTTCTGGACTACAGGCAGTCAGTTCACAGCCAGACTTTTTTACAGAGCCATGCTGTTGGAGTACGAGCAGAATGTGGTTTGACATTGTCTGGCTGAAACAAGACGTCCGTCCCTGAAAAAGACGTCTTCTACTCAGCAGCATGTTGCTCTAACACCTGAATATATGGTTCAGCATTAATGGAGCCTTCAGAAATGTGCAAATCATCACATTCTGTTTCTCTCAACTTTTTTGGAAACGGGTTGTATAAAAAAAGCATCTGGGCAGTGATTGAGGCTATTTGATGCTTCAGAGACAATGTTAAATTAAGACTAAAACAGATACTTGGAATCAAATGAAATAAAGGAGAGAAAAAGCAGTGATTCATAGTTTATTATGCTCACATATGGTTCAGATGCTCACAATAAATTCTGTCCAGCAGGTGGAGCTGTGGCGCTGTTCAACATTTTATGTTCACTGTGACATAATGAAGGTGGATTATTATACAGCTACATTCACATGAAACCCATCACACACTGAAGCTGCTGTTTATCTTCACAAGATGAAACTGAAAAGTCTGTCTGATGTCAAGACGTTATTGATCCGTCATCCATCCTCAGGATCCATTAATCAAGTCAACGATTGGCTAACCCTAACCCTCTCTGTTCACAAAACAACTTTTAAACAAAGTTACTGACACACAATGAAAGAAAGAAAAGTCAGACTCCAAACATAGGAGGAGGAAGAGGAGGAAGAGGAGGAGGAAGAGGAGCAGGAGTCTGTTCTTTGTGTTCGAACTATTGTCTTGCCGTGATCATTATTATTATCTTGATTGTAGTGATATTATTGGTTAAGTGCATGTGTGTGTGTTGTGGGTGTGTCTATCACATGAGTAATTGCATGGGGATGGGCTGATGGGATACAGGTGTGTTTGGCTGTGACCTCCAATCTGCAGTCATTTAACCAGCACACACACATTAGGCTCTGCTGTTCTTCTGTTCATCCTCTCTGTGCAGGTTCAGATTGTTGGTGCAGGTGATGGTGTTGAAGCCTTTTCTCCCTGCATGTGTGTGGATTTAATGTCCATGTGGGTGGTGGGTGGGTTCTGCCCTGTGGAAATGTTTGTTTGTAATTTGTTAGCAGTTTTTTGTTCATTCTATCCTATGTGCAGTATGCAGTGAACAGTGTGCAGTGAACAGTGTGCGGTGTGCAGTGAACAGTGAGCAGTATACAGTTAACAGTGTGCTGTGTGCAGTGAACAGTGTGCAGTGTGCAGTGAACAGTGAGCAGTGAACAGTATACAGTTAACAGTGTGCTGTGTGCAGTGAACAGTGTGCGGTGTGCAGTGAACAGTGAGCAGTGAACAGTATAGTTAACGGTGAACAGTGTGCAGTGAGCAGTGTGCAGTGAGCAGTGAACAGTATACAGTGAACAGTGTGCTGTGTGCAGTGAACAGTGTGCGGTGTGCAGTGAACAGTGAGCAGTGAACAGTATAGTTAACGGTGAACAGTGAGCAGTGAACAGTGTGCAGTGAACACTTTTCTGAGTTGATTAATAGTTTTACTGAAGAAAACAACATTTTCCCTGAAGATGAGTTGATTTATTGGATACGAGACATCAGTAGATACAGAGGTGTCACATCGAAATGCACATATCCAGATGAACTTAAACTCCACTCAGCCTTTCATTTAACATTATTTTATTCAAGTCTCTGGGGGACAAAACAAGCGCTCCTTGTGTCGCTGAAACATCTCAGATTATAAATTAGATTCTGATGTTATTATAAATTCAATATTTACAAAAACGTTCTAAATTGGATTTATATCAAGCTTTCTCCAGCTAATAATGCCACTGATTTTAGGTTTAACTTTAATCATTATCACACATGCACACACACATACACATATACACACACACACACACACACACACACACATTCAGGCACAATAATAAAGATGAGTTCAAGAAAAAGGAGGAAGAGCAGTTTATGTTTCATCCTGAGTGTTTTTCCCTCCACAGTGACCTACAGGTACTAACTATTCTATGGTTACTACGGTTACTGCAGTTACTATGGTTACTGTTAGTACTACGAGCCTCTACCTGTCAGGGCCCGCCCTCTGTGTGGCCCTAAACTCTTATTTATATTAACATCTACAGCTGACTTAGCAGAGTGCGACAATTACAATTTATGATAAACACACATTTCTAATGGTCCTGTTCTGTACAGTGTCCATCACATTGAAAGTGCAACTTTTCAAAAACACCTCACTGTCGTCATCATTATATTAAAGTCCTGGAGTTTGTTTAAGTATATATATCTCCATATGAATTCATTCCAACTCACAATGTAATTTTCTTCAGAATAATTAGTTAGAATTTCAGATTTAGTAATATTTCAATTTTCCCAAATGTCTTGTAAGAATACGATATCATGTAATTTCTTGTCATTTTGAATTTGCCATAATCTGTGAGTTTGTTATAATTTATAAATGTGTTGCAGTGCCTCCTGTTTGTTCTATAGTGCTCCAGGATAAGATGAAGGAGTTTATCTGGAAATATTTCAAGAGGGACAAATACTGATCAGAGGACTCCAAAGAGACTTCACGTTATAAGTTTGTTAGAGTGCCCCCCAGTGGCAGCTAAGTTCTCTGACGTGTGCTGTGGTCATGTTGCCTTCAGGATCCTCAGCTGCAGTGATTGAGCTCTGGAAGGGTTTTTGGACATATGCATACAGTTTTTATGATGACAGTATTTTGGACCAGCTGAAGGAATCAAGGCTGACATGAAGTTTGTCTCTAAGTGGATCAAACGTTCATGTGTGAGGTTTTTTTTATATTAGGCATTCGTCCTCCTCACATATCATCAGAGGAAGTATGCGGACTGATTTGACAAAGAGTCCTTGAATCGTGTTGTTTTCTGGCAGTTCTGCTGCAGCTGAAGATGACTATGACTATCTACTGTGTGTGTGTGTGTGTGTGTGTGTGTGTGTGTGTGTGTGTGTGTGTGTGTGCTGTTAGCTCTGTTACACAAGAGAAAGCTGGTGATCAACATTACAATATAGAGAGATATAGCTCATCAATAGCACTAATCAATAAATAAACTTGTTGATTATACAACATGAACACAATCCAACTGCCTGATGTCACAAGCGTCCGTGACTCTTCGGAAGCAGCTGATTGGTTGTGTCCAGTGATTGGCTGGTCAGATTTGAAAGATCAGTTGGTTTCATCAGCTCCCAGCACAGAATAAAGCCTCTGATTGGCTGACTGGAATGGCCATCACAGATTGTAGTTGGATGAGTTCAATTCTGAATGTCAGAGATCAGAGGTTGGAGGACTGTTTGATGCTGTGGAAGGACACTCTGCTCGGCGAGGTGGGCAGCGACGTGGCGCGCACAGCTCGGCTCCGGAAGGAGTGACGGTCCTGCCACCGAATCCAACGCTTCCTGACTGCAGACCGCACCTGCACGCAGACAGACAAGTGCAGACACTGAAGTGTGACGGTGTAAATTTACAATAATCATAACCAAAAAAAAGGTCAGAGCGTAAAATGGTGCTGAACGCCGCAGACACAAAGATCTAAGAAGAATCGGTTACCTCACTGTTGAGAAAACAGTAGAAAACGGAGACGAAAAAGCCCTGCAGAGACAGACAGACAAGGGGGGTTAGCTTCTAACTGTGCTATCTGACTGCTAACCATGCTAATAATGTAAAGTGGCTATTGCTCATTAGTTTTGCTTTAGATTTTAAGGCAAGTTTATCTAAACCTTGGTTTCTGCTGTTTGTAAAGATCAGAGATCAGATGAACCTGGAAGGACTCCAGAATGGAGTTAAAGTAGATGAAGACGATCTGAGCGATTTCGTCTTCTCCTCCAGGATTCACAAAGAACAACATGTAGGTGATTCCTAACAGAGGCAGCAGCACCAGAGTCGCCTTCACCGCCTTCCTGTAGGAACCAGACAATCACAGCATTTATCATATGTACCGTCAGAGAGGAAGACATAGCAGAATGGATCCTTCAATTTAATTGTCTCCAACATGTGGAGGAACTGCAACTGCTGTTGGGTAGAAACAGGGACTTTTCTTCATCTGCGGTTTTGTGCTTCATGGAGACGTGGCTCTGTGGATTAATACCGGACTCTGCGCTGCAGCTGGCTGGCTTCCAACTCCACCGAGCGGACAGAGACACTGAACTTTCCGGCAAAATTAAAGGTGGAGGAATCTGTTTCTACATCAACAGTGGTTGATGTAGAAAGCAGCACTCTTTTCCTGACCTGAAATCTTTCATTATTAACTGTAAACCTTTTTATTCACCCCGTGAGTTTACTTCATTCATTCTAGTCGGCGTTTACATCCCGCTGCAGGCCAACGTGCAGGACGCACAGCGTATGCTCGCCAACCAGATACTGTGTGTGGACCAACCCGGACTCTTCAGTTATTGACCTTGGCGACTTTAACAAAAGTAACCTCACTCATGAACTCCCTAAATACAGACAGTTTATTAGATGCCTGACCAGAGAGTAGAATATTCTGGATCACTGTTACACCACAGTCCGGGATGCTTATCACGCTGTCCCCCATGCTGCACTCTGACCACGTCATGGTCCACCTGATTCCTGCGTACAGGCAGAAACTAAAGCTCTGCAAACCTGTAGTGAGGACATCAAGGAAGTGGACCAGTGAG
>JBBMOE010000130.1:165027-187527 GCA_037975065.1 Chaetodon trifasciatus
GCCTCACTGGTCCACTTCCTTGATGTCCTCACTACAGGTTTGCAGAGCTTTAGTTTCTGCCTGTACGCAGGAATCAGGTGGACCATGACCTGGTCAGAGTGGCCGAGTGCAGCATGGGGGACGGCATGATAAGCATCCCTGACAGTGGTGTAACAGTGATCCAGAATGTTCTCCTCTCTGGTCGGGCGTTTAATAAACTGTCTGTATTTAGGGAGTTCGTGGGTGAGGTTACCTTTGTTAAAGTCACCAAGGACAATAACTAAAGAGTCCGGGTTGGTCCGCTCCACACGCAGTATCTGGTCGGTGAGCACGCGCTGTGCGTCCTGCACGTCGGCCTGCGGCGGGATGTAAACGCCGACCAGAATGAATGAAGCGAACTCACGGGGTGAATAAAAAGGCTTACAGTTAATAATGAAAGATTCCAGGTCAGGACAACAGTGCTGCTGGATCACTGTCACGTCGTTGCACCAACCACTGTTGATGTAGAAACTCCACCTCCTCCTCCTCCACCTTAGTTTTGCTGGAAAGTTCAGTGTCTCTGTCCGCTCGGTGGAGTTGGAAGCCAGCCAGCTGCAGCGCAGAGTCCGGTATTAATCCACAGAGCCACGTCTCGATGAAGCACAAAACCACAGATGAAGAAAAGTCCCCGTTTCTACCCAACAGCAGTTGCAGTTCCTCCAGTTTGTTGGACAGTGAACGCACGTTAGAGAGAAATATTCCCAGTAACGCTGTGCATAGTCCGCGCTGGCGGAGATGCACGAGCGCACCGGTCCGTTTTCCTCTCCTCACTGCGTGAGTAAAGGTGAGCGCACCTTTCACCAGAATGACCAAAATTTCCACTGTTGGGAGCAGGAAAGTAAAATCCTCTGGTGTTGCTCCCCTGATGTTCATGAGCTCTTCTCTGGTGAAAGAGCTCTGGGTAGCGTCGCAAAAACCAACTAAACTGGGCGCTAAAACAGGCCAATGAAACAGAGCTGCCTTCAAAATACAGCAAACTGAAGTGCAACAGCACCGAGCTGACCTGAACAAAGACACAGCCGCACCGTTCACACTGCTCACTTTACAGAATGAATGTGTGACGTCTGTTTGACCAGCAACGCAGCAGCTCAAAGTAAAGAAAATGATCATGAAACATAAAGAGAACAGAACTTAAATGAGGTGTGCTCTTGACTTCAAAGTTAGATACACCAAAAGCTCAAACGGTGTCGGTTGTTTATCAGTTTCCGAAAAATGTCACGTGTCTCAGGAACCGTTCCACAGTCTTCAGTTAAAGAGTGACAAAGTTACATCAGAAAGTGAAGATCAAACCACAGTTTGCTCCTGAAGCCAACATTTGTGTATTTTTCTTTAGACGACATGTTGTCTGTTTTATACTAATAAAGTGAGGCTGAAACTAAGCAGGAGGCAGACAGGTAGACAGACAGGTAAACAGACAGGTAGACAGGTAGACAGGCAGGTAGACAGACAGGTAAACAGACAGGTAGACAGGTAGACAGGCAGGTAGACAGACAGGTAAACAGACAGGTAGACAGGCAGGTCTGAGGCTGTTCATCCAGACTTTTAGAATCACATTTAATATCATTCAGACAAACAGCAGAGCCTCAGAGGAACCAGCATGAAAATATGAAAGTTCAAAATAAATCAGGCAATAGCAAACAGACTCTGCTGTGAATCATTTATTAACTTAACACACTTTCATCATCCTCATCTTCAGCAGGCAGAACTTGTGGTCGGGCTTTGCTCGTGTTCGTCCAACATGGCGGACAGCCGGTCCAATAGTCAACAACACAGTCTTTAAAAATGGTCACATGACTGCAGCTGCTGCAGCAACAACTCGCCCGTCTACCAGAAAACAGCCGACAGAGAAATCATTATACCGACATGACACAGAGGGAGATCTGAGATGTGTACGACGAGATCCATCCCATGATTCACTCAACACTGATTCATTAAGTCAACGATTAGACGCAGTAATTGATGATTAATCAGCTGTTGATGCCTTCTGTTAATTATTCACTAATGTCACTGATTCATTATTCACTCAGCACGACTTCACTGAGTTTGGCAGCGAAAGAGAGACGCCAACAGGGTTTGTCTCTGTGGTCCACACACACACACACACACACACACACACACACACACACACACACACAGACAAATAAAATAAAACACATACACACACACTCAGTAAATGTGCCGTCCACAGAGATTTACAGTCGTGTCACAGCAGCTAAAATTAGACAGCAAGCAGCTCACTTTCAGCCTTTCTGTCTTTCTGTCTTTCAGTCTTTCAGCCTTTCTGTCTTTCTGTCTTTCAGTCTTTCAGCCTTTCAGTCTTTCTGTCTTTCAGTCTTTCAGCCTTTCTGTCTCAGCCACAGTCAGGTCGTCAGGGGAGTAGCATGTTAGCACTTCCTGGCAGAGCTGCTAGCATGGCTGGAGAAGCTTTATCTCCCAAGTCCTGCATGAGGTCCTCTCGGAAACCCATATCCGCTTCACACCAGCACAGCACAACATCCCCCAGACAAACATAAACTGAACTTCTCCAGTAATTCTCGACCGACTCATTAGTTTAAGACATGAGGGAGAATCAGGGAACCCAGATAAACAGCACCGCTAGCTTCCGCAAAACGGAATCCACGTCTGCGCCAATAACGTACAAATGAAGCAGTCAGAGTCTGCAAAAGATGCTGAAGTCAAGCCAGGACATTTGACTTAGCGAGAAAGATGAGTCTCTGTTTCTGGTCCCTCACCAGGTTCCTGATCATTAACCCAGCAGGTCTACAGTAGGCTGACTTCACTGACCCTGCACAGCTCTTTACTGTGGTGTAGCAGGATTTGGCTTTCTTGTTGATAACTGCCCTTCTTTCTGGGGCCACCCAACCATCTGAGAGCTGATGGCCTCATCCAGGAGGTGGTTTCCTCAGGTTTGACATTTGGCAAGGAGAACCTTCCCAATGCAGACCATTATCCTGACAGCCCGGCTGCCTCCCTCTCTTACTTACTGCAGCCAGATGTTATATTCTGTTAAGTGTTTGAGCGGCCTCTAAGCTCCCACATACATGAAAGACTTTTGGCCCACATCTGTAGCATCAGTGTTTTCAATCTGCCTTCAGGACCTGAAACTGCACTTAGTAAAATGGTAAATGATCATCTACTTACTGTGGATTCAGAATAGGGATGTGCCATATCGTATCGTTCATAATAATATCAGTATCATTTTTAACATAACTTAAGAAATACATCTCGTCTTTATAAAAGCAATATTCCAACTTGTTAACAGAACGACCTTTACTCAGAACAAGTATGGCTGAAAGTGAAGAGTGACATCACTGCCGGCTCCACGGTGGAGTTTAGTCCAAAAAGTGGAGAAACTTCACAAGTATGGAAACGATTTGGTCACAAAAGACCAGATATATGAAAAAGTTTCTCAATTTATCTGTAGTTATTTCTGTTCTTGTGCTGCTGTAACATCTGAATTTCAACACTGGGAAATAAAGGATGTCTTATCTTATTTGCTATAGACCAGTGTGAGATCTCGTGCCGTTAATGTGTGTCAGAAAAGCTGAATAGCTTTACTTTGGACATCACTGACTCCTTATTTATCCTTATTTTCTAAAGAAATTATCTGTATCGAGAGATTAGACCGTTCTGCTCTTCTTTCCAAGCCTAGACCTGTACTCCATGGGCCTGGACTGCATGGACCTGGACTACATGGACCTGGACTACATGGACCTGTACTCCATGGACCTGTACTCCATGGGCCTGGACTACATGGACCTGGACTGCATGGACCTGGACTGCATGGACCTGGACTACATGGACCTGGACTACATGGACCTGGACTACATGGACCATGGACATGAACATGGACCATCTTTACATCCTGGAACGCACCATTCAAGAGAATGTTTGGGGGATGGGGATATGTCTCATGATGCATGTTACATAAAAGTGTATTAACTGATGAAAACAAACCAGATATACAGCACAAACATGCACACACATACACACACACACACACACACACACACACACACACACACACACACACACACACACACACACACATTGAGGCTCTTTCTCTCTCAGTCTGAATCAGTGTGTGTGTGTGTGTTTTGCTGGCAGTTAAATCTGATTGGCTAAGAAGTCTCAGGGGAGTCTTGGCCATATGGCTCTGATCTCGACTCCTCTCTCATGAAGGCACATGTGTTCAGTGTATTAATAGTACTATGTAGTATTTATCCCACCACATAATAATACTACACTGTACTATTGTTGAATTTTTAAGTTATAGTATCCTTTTCTATTTCTGTTGTATTTATCACACCACTGTGGTATTACTGTAAACAGAGTACACATATATAGTATTACATACAGTGTAACTTTATAATGTATAAGGAGTTGTCTCAGGTCTAAATGACTGCCGCCATGTAGCCCTCACCCCCATTCTGATGAAGCACTTTAAGAAACCAGTTCTTCATCAAAGACGGTATCCCAGCCAGCCTGGACCGTCACCCGTCACCTTCAGAAGCAGTAGATCCACAGAAGAGGCCACCTCCACCGCCCTCCACCCAGTCCTCAATACCATGAAAACAACAGCAGCTATACCACAGTGTTTTTTGATGACTTCAGCTCAGCGTTCAACACGATGAGAAACTGACTGACAAACTTAAAACTCTGGGCTTTGAGGACGACACCACCACCGCGAGGAGAATCCACATCAGGAGGAAATCAACAGTTTCACAGAGCGCAGCTCAGAGAACAACCTGCTGCTCAACGTCAACCAAACCAACGAGCTAATGGCTGAGTTCAGGAAACAGGAGGTGAAGACAATCAGCTCAGTCTACATGAGAGGAGTTCAGGAGGAGCATGGGAGCAGTTTCAGTTTCCTGGGAATCACAGAGAAGCTGTCATGGTCAGCTCACATCTCCATCCTGGTACAAAGCTTCAGAAGACAGAAGACAGAGGAGCGGTAGAAAACATCCTGACTGGAAACATGATGAACTGACATGGTTTGTGGATGGCCCAGGACAGGAGGGCTCTGCAGGTGATTAAAACCAGCCAGAACATCGGTGGTGGTCACTGATGGACCATCAAGGATATCAGTGCGGACAAACAGAAAGACAAACCAGCCACAGTCTGAGAAGTATCAGTGTACAACACTGTGTGGCAGAATGATCGAGAAATGGACCTTGTATACTTTAATATGTGTTGTGTTTATTATTCACTTTCACAGCTGATGTGTTGTGTGTGGGACAGAGCAACCCACGGTCCAGACCAAAGGAGGACAAACAGGAAACAGAAGGTCATTCATTTTTGAATGTTTTCTGCTTTTCTGTAAGAAACGACAGAGTGCGACATTGATTTCCTGCTCTCAGCTGTTACAGTCCAGCTGTTAGCGAGTGGGAGGACGAGGTCTGTTGATCTGGTTCAGAGTCAGTCTGAAGCTCTGCTGACTCACAGCTCTGACAGCAGCAAACACCTCCTCCTCCTCCTTCTCTTCCCTGATCTTCTTAGTCCTATGCATCTTTTTTCTCCTTTTCTTCTTCTTCTTCTTCTTCTCCTTCTTCTCCAACTTGTCCTCCTTCTTCTTCGTCTTCTTCTTCTCTTTCTTCTTTTTCATCTTTATGTTCTTTTTCTTCTTCTTCTTCTCCTCCTCCTCTTCCTCCCTCATCCTCTTTTTCTTTTTCATCTAATCTTCCCTCTTCTTCTTCTTCTTCTTCTTCTTCTTCTTCTTCTTCTTTTTCTTGGTCACACAGACCAGAAAGGCGGCTTCTGGAGCAGGACTAACTCCCAGGAAAAGGCTGAAGACTTGAGCTATGCCTGTCTGAAACAATCGCTGTCACGGTGGCAGCCATGAAGACACTTTATGCCAGGTCCTTGTGGTTTCCTCTGGTTAAGGTAGCTATGTAGACCAGAGTCTTTGGGGTCCACTGGTCCATTTGCCAGGGCAATATTATACCACTGAGTCTTTGTTTGCCTCGTTATGTGAGAGGGTCCCCAGTCGGGTGGGGTTGGAGTTCGGTTTGAAAGCATAGTTATCTCATCCTACCCACATAATGTGTGTCTGCCCGTTGAAAAGAGGAAGGACCTTCAGGAAGTGGGTGCAGACTGGGGAGGATTGGGGTGCTTTTGTATGGCATTTGTAGGGAGTCGAAAGCCCCACTGCTACTGAGGGGATTAGGGTGGAGAAGAAGGGGCAGAAGGTGTTGGGGGTGCACCTACATGCAGAGGTCAGCAGGAACTGGGAGGGGGTTTTATTGACCATAGCCAGTAGGTTGGCAGAGTTGAAGTGGATTCTCTTACGGAGATCGGACACTAGTGAATCAGCAGCTTGCCAGCATCTTTGAAGCTACAGAGAAAATTGGTGGATCGTCGTCTACTCAGATCATCACTGGCTCAAGGCTGCATTGCTTTACCTACCTGTGCTGTATTTTGCAGATATTGTGGACCCGGCATGAACACTGGACTGCTTTTCTGTTGAGCTGAGGGACTGTGGATATCATAGGACTGTTGCTTTTCTGTGGTTCTAAAAAAAAAACTGTGGATGCAGCACACTTGGACTAGGGCATCACTGGTGACAACCTGCCCTCCATTCAGGACTGATCCACCTCCAGAGTCTGAAAATGTCCCTTCAGACCCATCACGCCTTGTTCCAATTGGTTTTCTTTTCACACACTAAAACTTATTCCAGTCCCGGCTATTCTTTATTCTCTGCCATTCTTTACCTTTGCTCAGGATCTGCTGTCCTTGCTGTGAACTGTCAGGAATAGATCTACAGCTGTTCTGACATACAGACACACACTGAGTCAGATTAACTGCTCTGAACATCCACAAATGTTTTCACCCTAGAAATGAAGTGAACCAGGTTCACTTTGAACTGGTCTCTGGCCTCAGATGACAAGCAGCTAATATTCATTTAGCCTGAAACACCAGAATCACTGAGTGCAGGGGGGTCTTTAGTCTAATGAAACAACAGTTCTTTACATATTTCCATATTTTCATTTTCCTGTTTATGTTTTGTCTGTTTCTTGTGACAAAGTCGCTGTCGTCAAAGTCATATTTGGAAGTATTTGTTCAGCATCTGTGAACGCAGCTTCATCCCTCCACCAACCAGCTAACCTCACAGGTACCAAACACAGCCAGAGCCTAAAATCCTCCCCTGCCGGCTCACAGAGTCTGCTTTCCTGACGACACGACACCACATGACACGAGGCCGCCAAGACAAAAGCACTAAGAAACGACTCAAAGACGCAGAAACAGACCACAAATCAGCTCCACGTGGAAATTCCATTGAGACTCATCAGAGCTTTGATTGATTATAAGCTGTATATATTGTGCATGTACATAGACTTTGTCTTTCTCAAGTGCAAAATAACACGACATTAGTTTTTTTTTTCATAAGAATATTGGCAATAGTGCTTTTTATAGCAGTAGAATTGTTATGGCATTTAAAATTTTTAGAATCTGTCCATCATGGACGTGTACTTTCTACTCTGTATCCTGTGCTTTTTTTTATCTTCTTTCCCTTTTGTGCCTCTGTTTTTGCTCTTTGTAATACTTACTGGCTGTAATGACTGAATTCCCTGGTGTGGGATCAATAAAGTCTTATCTTATCTTATCTTATCTTATCTCATTGGTGTTCCCACAAACCAATCAGCTCTGAGGATGAAGCTGTGAAGCATCATCATCATCATTCACAGCTGAGACCCTCAAACAAACAGACATTCTGGTCATGTGACCATCAGCTGCTCCTGCTGCTGTGACCACTTTCAGGAACTGACCCTGGATCAGTGTTGACCATCGGCAGTGTCCTCAGAGTTGAAAGAGGAACTGATCAGGTCACGGTCTGTTCACATGATCATCTGTGATCTGACTCAACAGTGCTGATCTGAGACCAGCAAAGAAGAACAGATTGCATCTCACTCTACCTCAGTGTGTGCAGAGGGCTCTCTACCGTCTCTCTCTCTTTATTCATTATTCTGGAACTGAATGAAACAGATTCCACGTGTGTGTGTGTGTGTGTGTGTGTGTGCGCGCGAGTGTGTGTGTGTGTGTGTTCTATAAATAGACAGTACAGTGGTGAAATGCCAACCCCCTCCCCCGTATATACATCATGTCTCTCCCTCAGGATACCTGAGCAGCACAGGACAGGAAGTCACCTGAGAGCATTACCAGGTAACTGCTGCATCCTGCTGTGACAGACAGGTGAAGTCTTTAAATGCGACAGATTTGTCTAAATAAAGCATCTGCAGTGCTTAACGGGTTGAAGAGGAGCTGCTGTGATATGATTGGCTGCTGTGGAAGCTAACCAGGACGCCACCTGCTGCTGTGACCAATATCTTTTTATTCATGTTAGCCAAATGAGCAAAAGTCAAATTTGTTAAAACACTCTCACAACAAGCTCCCTTCAGAGGCTGATGGGAGATGTTCTGTACCACATGAGTGAATATGAACGCTCTAATATATTGATAAATGTTTCTAAAATGTAGCTGAGACAGAAAGGCTGACGATCATGGAAGTCTCTGGTGTTTTCAGTCTGACATTAACAGACATGAGATCCACATTTTCAGGATGAACAGCCTGTCGGTGAATCACCTCCAGCAGCTGAACGTTGAACGTTCAGAACATCACCAGGACCTGATGTTAAAACAGTGTTTTTGTTTCGTGTTTATGACATACACGCATGTACAAGCATGATGCGATTCAGGCTGTCTGAACACGAGCAGTGTGGGTTTTCAACACCTCGTCTCCTCATTAGTGCACACCTGAAACATCCGTGCAGGCAGAGGTCCAGGGGTCCTGACGGGGGTCCTCAACTGCATTTGTCTTTGTAAGCAGACTTTCAAATGAGAGAAAAGGAAATATATTTAGTACAAAATCCTCAGTTCAGCTTCCAATGAATGTGTCCTGGTCTCAAAGAAAGCATCAAAATAATTCAGTCTGAGACTCAAGACAACAGCTGGCCAACCGAAATACACCCAGGTGACGCCTCCTGTGTGGAGCAGAGCAGCTCTGGAGGGTCCTCCTGGAGTCTGGCCAGCACTCTGCTGTGAGAGCGAGCAGCCGGTGGGTCCACGGAGAAGAGAGGATGAAGAGCTGGCGTTGTGGACTAGGGTTGGGCGGTAATCCGGTAATAAGGTATCCCACGGTATCTAAAAATAGCAACGGTATCAGTTTCATTACCGTCATTAAAAAAAATGCTGTGCATACAGGTCTATAGGGGCCTGACATAATTGTAGCATCATCATAACAAAAATGAAGCCCACTCCGTTCAATGTATCTGGTTGAATTTATACTCGAGAAACAGGTGACATGCAAGAGTACATGCTAAAAAAATGAACCTGAGCAGTTTTACAGGTGTTTTAACACAAGTGTGTCCAGGCGCTCATCTGGGCAGAGCACCGTTATCTCGTTCAAACGTACGGAGAAACTCTTTTTCAGCCTTTTTCTGCTTGCTGTTGTTCTTAGCTCTCATAAAAGGAAATAAGCAAATAAAAGAGTAAAATAACACCTCGCGCTGCTCAGCAGAGTCCTCTGTGAGCGCTCTGCTCGTTCATGAGACGGAGTGCTGAAACTAAGGTCACTTTCACGACAGAGCCGTTTGGTCCGCTCTAAACGGACCAGAGTTCGTTTCCTCGGACAATTCGCTTCGTTTGGTTCAGGTGTGAAAACTCATCTGAACTCTGGTGCGGACCAAACAAGCGAACTCTGGTCCGCCTGAAAACGTGGGTCTCGGTTCGCTTGCAAGTGAAGCCTGGCTCGGTTCGTATGCAGTGTGAAAGCTCACCGGACCAAACACAGGACCAAATGTATGCATACGCAGTGCATCTAGAGCGACAAGTGACCGCTGACATTAGCAGTTGCTAGCTAGCTTAGCTCAATTGTCTGAACAACAATAATCCATAAACTCCCAATTTGGCATATTGAAACAAAATCAAATCACAACTACCAACAGTCACAGTCTTAAACTGTGAGCTCATGTTGTCACATGTTAGATCGTCAAAGTTGGAAAAATAACAGAATCAATCCCTGACAAGCTACGATAGCGTTATAGGAACAGTTGCGTTCACTAACGTTGTAGCATTCCCAAAAACAATGGGAGGGGGCGGGAGAGATTTCCCCTCCTACTTTGTCCATTCAACGAGCGCCTCTTTCACTCCTGCTCAGTGCATACACACTGAAGCCACCACACATCATGTAGCGGCAGAAAACGGAAAAAAAGTCGAGAAAAAAACAAAAAAAAACCCGATTATTATTATTATTATTATTATTATTTAAACTGGGCTGTTAAACATGCAATTTAAATGGAGTTTGAAGGAAGGAAGAGCAATCGTCTTGTCTGACAGGAACGAAGTGGATGTCTGGGTGGAGGAAACGTGAACGCAGTTTATGCACCTTTACTATTAATGAATAGATATATTTCAAACTCCAAAAAGAGTTCATGGCGTGCACCTCCTTGCCTTCAGAAATGAATTCAGTCCACGCTGCTCTTCTGTCCTCTGCGGCTGGGAGCCGATGGAGGATTTGTGCTCCTCTTTACAGCCGACAACAGAAGAGTGCGTGTGGCGCCTGGACACGATTCACAACACGGTGCTTTCCATAAAAACAGCGGATCTGTGAGAAGGTGGCGCTGTATCTGGTGGGTGGAGAGACGCCGGGAGCGCCGAATGCAAACGGCTTGTGTGGAAGCTGCAGGCAGGGTGCCGACAGAGATCCGTATCTCACGGTCTTATTTCACACTTTGTGTGCGTGTGGCAGCACCAGAGACCCAATAAAGTGAGTTTTTCATAATATGGGACCTTTAACTGTGAAAATCCTATTATTCTTTTTTTTTTTTTTAATTTCTGATTGGGCGGGCAAGCTGTCAATCAGGACCTTCAGAGCCTTAAAGACCTGCACCTCCAGGCCATCAATGCCACCACTGAACTCTCCACCCCCACCAGCGTCTGATTGGTCACTGCTGCTTCTCACCTTTCGTTTGTATTATTATTTATGTGTAGGGCAGGTGTGCAGGTGTGCAGGTGTGGGAATGTTAATGAACTGTTTTAAGAGACACNCACACACACACACACACACACACACACACACACACAGTGTATCACGCGCGCGCGCTCCTACCTGACTCAGTAGTTTCTCCATCTCTGTCATTCATTCATCGGCACGTTGGCGCGCGCTCTGGCACGCAGCGGTCCCTTCGTTCACAGCCTCGTCCTGCACGGTCCAGTCCGCTTTAATTCCCGCGTCATCTCGGTCCGAACCGGGATAGATCGACCATACAGATCCACAACAGAGGAGAGACCCGAGCCGAGCCGAGCCGAGCCGGTTTAGATCCAACACAAAACACAGCAAGCGGTGAGAAACGAGCCGAACCAGACCGGAAACCAACCGGATACAGAGAGGTGGACCGGGTCTCACCGGCAGCACGCGTCTACCCTGGTCCGGGTCTCTAATTCATCCTCCGGACGGAGCCGGTCTTCACTCGGTGGGTACACTGACAGACCGGAGCAGCGCGTGCTGCCGGTGAGGAGGCTGCTGCAGAGCGCGAGCCAATCAGAGAGCAGGGAGGGCTGCAGAGAGAAAGATGCTGCTGTCACACCTCTGAAACACTAACCATCATCTTCATCTTCAGCCTCCACCAATGCATTACTAGATGATTGATTGATTGATTGATTGATTGATTGATTGATTGATTGATTGGTTGATTGATTGGTTGATTGATTGATTGATTGATTGATTGATTGATTGATTGATTGATTGGGGTCGACTAACTGTCTAATGACTGATTGATCTCCTGACATCTCATCTCATCATGTCCTGATGTCTGTGCTGGATCTGGAACATGTGATTGTTTAATGGTCACATGATGTCATCTCCCAAACGTCCAATCAAAAATTTGCATTTTTTTCTGTCTTTTTCCTCAAATAAAACCTTTCCATTTAGTCTCTATTAGCTGCTGAACTGGATGGTTTCTACAGTCTATCAGAACAGTACTTGTGTGCCTTTCAGCCCTGAGTCTTGCCTGCAGGCTTTTGTTTCAGGCCACATTAACCGGTCGCTGCTCGTGACACCCATTGGTTCAGACAGATGGTGTGTTCTGGTTGGGCAGAGGATAATCTCAACAGGAGCTGAAAATGTGAAAACAATTCACCATTTGGTTGACGTGTGGTAAGGAGTGGTCCTCTTCACGACCAATCAGGATCCGCTCAGAACGAACTGCATAAACGTCTCTGTCTGCACTTTTGCTCTATATTTTCAAATAAAACTTTGTACCACATAAAAATAAATTCATGATCTCATATTTCACGTATTAGTCTGTCATCATCACACATGACGGTAAGAACTGATTTCAAAATAAAAGTGAGACACATGCAAACTGTCTTTCAGAGAAAAATACGGCTTTGAAAATCAAGCTTTTTCATTTTAAATAATTAATTGTGAGAAATTAGTCAAGCTTATGGACAAAGAATAAATCCGACTGTTAACAAAAGAGACAGACCGTCATTGAGAATCTTCCTGTTTCACCTCACAGTGTCTCAGACAGCATCAGTGTGACATTCTGGGCTTCACTTTCAAAATAAAAGCTTTCATCAATGAGCTGTGATAATAAAAGGAAGGTTCCTGACACACATGCAGGCTGAACACAAATACAGACACAGACAAACAGGGAAGGTGAAGATCTGTAATAATCCTTCGTGGAAAGCACAGATGGCGCCGGTTGGAGTTGGCGCTGAAGTGAGGAGGAGGGAATCCAGGGGGAGGAAGCTTGGCACAGCGAATCAGGAAAGAGAGCTGGCAGCGAGGCGGCTCGGCCGGCCGGTCATTGACCCGGCCGTGGGTGCGGCGTTGTTGCAGCGAGAAGGTGATTGCTCGATAGCAGACAGGTGTGCTGATGACGGCCAGGTGAGCAGAGGCAGAAGGAAAGAGAGGAGGAGCCGACAAAAACACAGTGTGCAGACCACTTTCACACCGTCAGCGTTTTTTCATTTTCGGATCAATGAGTTTTCAGCCGCTCGCTGCATTTTAAGCAATAAGCTGAATGTGCTCATGCTGCTAACCTCTGACCGCTTTGTGAACACCGAACCTTTTTTCCAGCATGCTCTCACTGGAGAACACACACTCTCTTTGTTTGGAAAAAAGCAATCAGCCAGTCAGATCTATCCTATATCAATGGAGCTTTGTATTGATGATTAGATCAGATTGAACTTTATGGTACAATTGGAGGGGGTCCGCTGTGGGTCGGCAGGTTTTGAGATGAGTCCAGACCAGCGTCCCTTTGTGATGATGCGGGGAATAAAGCAGCAGCGCTGGAGGTGGTTTTCCAGCAGAGACAGGTTGAAGGTGTGGGTCAGGTCCACGGAGACCGTCCTCGTACTGAGTGCACGACGTTCTGAAGTGAAAACTTTTAACAACAATCTAAATTTGGAGGGAACAGGTAGCTTTTCTCGTTGCTAAAGCAACTGCTAACTGCTGCTACCTGTAGCTGCTTGTTAGCTCAGTTAGCCGTGCAGCTAGCTGAGCTCTTGCATGACGTTGGTTTAGTTTTGAGATTGAACAGCAGACTGTCCTGATAGTGTCTCAGTTTCAGTCTGAGGTGGAAACAGGAAGTTACTCAATGACATTTAAGTGTAAAAGTCTGATTGATCTTTGGAAATGTTTTCTTTATTATCATGTTTAAGTAATTATTCACACAATTAAAATGTGATTGATTTTCAAAACTTCAATTATATCTGAAATATTGAAATGTAGTTTTTCATTTAATATAGATGATTTTTTTTTATCTATTCATTCATTCATTCATTATTGACTATGACATCATATCCACTAAAAGACTTTGAAACCATAAGGCCTCATATATACACGAACCACAAAACAGTGTGTGGCCATCATCTACAACGCTGCACATGCTCACATCTTGATTGACATTATTTGGTCATGTGAATATTTCGTATCAGCTGAGTTTGAAACAATGATCCATTTGGGGCAGCCTCCAGAGCAGCATCGCTCTTTTCTAAACTGCTCTTTGTTTTCAGCTGAGCTCGGCCGTGATTGGCACAGCATTAGTCCCGCCTGCGATGCTGATTGGCTGATCGCTCACTTGTCTCATTAAAAATAATGTCAAATTAAATTTACTGTTTGTCAACCACACGCAGAGTTGTTCACTTCTTGCTAGCATGACGTTAGCTTTCTGCCTCATTGTATATCTCCTGTTTCGTCCTATTTACTGGAGCACTGAGTAACTTTCCACTGCACCGCTCTGTCCGGTCGCCTCGGCATCACTTTTTAAGGCTCTGGGCTCTTCAGCGTCCTTTCGCGGATTCAGAGCTCAGCTGAAAAAGTTCCGTCCTCCGGCTGTCGACCCACATACTGAAACCCATCCTGCAGTGCATTCTGGGTAAACTGGACTACATTACGGACTGAGCTGGTCGACCCACCGTTTAACCTTCCTGTGTGTGTGTGTGTGTGTGTGTGTGTGTGTGTGTGTGTGTGTGTGTGTGTGTGTGTTGTGGTTATGCAGCACAGTGAGCCACACTGATTTAGATCAACCTACATCTGTACAGAGGACACACACACACACACACACACACACACACAGTCAGATAGCATTGTGCTGGTTCTGCAGTGTTCAGTCAAATCGTCCTGACTGTCTTTCAGCTGCAGGGACCTCACACACACACACGCACACACACACACACACACACAAATACACACCTACAGAAAACGGAAAAAACACACAAAATGCGACAACAAACAGAAATACACACGTCCTTTTTGGTTGCATTTGGTTCTTTTTCTTCTTCAGGTTTTGATAAATGTTTCCAGAACTGGTTCTGTTCCAGATGATCACACCACACTTCAAAATAAAAGAACTTGTTTTTGTCTCTTTGTGTCCAGCTTTTTTCGCTCGTCTCAGTTTGTCCCTTTGTCTTTTTCTTTTCTCGTCTCATTTTCTGTGTCTTGTCATTTTGCGTCTCAGTATTTGTTTTGTGTCTCTTTCTGGTTGTTTTGTGTGTTTTTGGCTGTGGTGGTTTTGAGGACGCCGTGGCTGAGCGTGTGCATTCACTGAGGTGTTAGCATCAGAGTTAGCTAGCTCAGACACAGACCGAAGAATTAAATGATGAATGTACTACATTTCATTTATGCAACACACACACACACAGTAACACAGTAACACACACACACACACACACACAGTAACACACGCAGTAACACACACACACACAGTAACACACACACAGTAACACACACACACACACACACACACACACAGTAACACACACACACACACACACAGTAACACACACACACACACACAGTAACACACACACAGTAACACACACACACAGTAACACACACACAGTAACACACACAGTAACACACACACGCAGTAACACACACATGCAGTAACACATGCAGTAACACACACAGTAACACACACACTCTCCATCAGGTGAGTTCAGTAATGGATCAGACTCTGAGGCTGATTCATTATTGATCGGGAGGCAAGATGGATGATTCCTCTCCTCCTGCTGTCCTCACAGATCAACTGAAGGAGCAAAGGAGAGGAGGAGGAGGAGGAGGAGGAGGAGGAGGAGGAGGAAACGTGCTGTGCTGTGTATGAGGTGGTCCAAACCTGTGAAACACACACTGAACCATGTTTTCGGTTGTCAAAACTGACCTTTGCGCAGGTTTCAAAATAAATCATAAAAAAACATGAAACTGTGTGAAAAGACATTTGAAGACCTGAAAAAGTCGAGCAACAGGGAACCTGCTGAAGACGACCACAGAACATGTCCCTTCAGGTCACGTTCAACAAAAACATTTGCACAACATTCTGAGAGCATTGTAGAAAAAATGCAGGAGGAATGTTACTGGAATGTTACTGGAATGTTACTGGAATGTTACTGGAATGTTACTGGAATGTTACTGGAATGCTTGTGTCAGCTGGTGAGGTGTTTATGGTCAAGTACTCTAACTTCAGCTTCACATCAGCAGCAGAAAGTTCCAGATCATCCAGGTCTTTATGTTGCAGACACACTTGGAGTTTAGTGGACTGACTGGTTTCTTCTGGCGTCAGTGATGAATGTAACAGGGTATGATCTGTGTGTCCTGATAGTATCGCCTAAAGGAAGCATATCCACTTTAAAAAGCTGTCGATAACGACAGGTTGATCATATGAAGAACTCGCTGAAGTCAGCTGATGAAGGCTGACGGGAGGAAAGCAGGAGGTGATGAATTTTGTCTCTAATAATAAGAATTTCATCATTGATGAAGCTCATGGAGTTGTTAGTGCTGAGGCCTTCAGGAATCAGCAGCCACACCTCCTCCTGCCGTTTGCTAACGACGCGAACATCTTGGCCTCCTTATGGACAATGAGGAGACAGAGAAGGAGGTGAAGGCATGACCCAGCTGGTACCAGGAGAACAACCTCACTCTCAGTGTCAACTGGAAATAAGGAGGTGAGGCCTGAAGGCAGAAGGCTGAGATCTGTCAGTGTGAAATGAACATGCAGGCGAGGCGTCCCTGAACTCACCACGAAAGCAAGAAGACAGAGCTCAAAATAAAACTCCAGAGGAACAGATAAACAGGCTTTTATTTTTAGTGCCTATCCACAGGAAACAGCAGCACAGTGTGGTTGAACTGACAAAGCCAACTGTCAATCATCTGTCTCACACATACACACACACACACACACACACACACACACACACACACTCTCTCTCTCTCTCTCTTATTTGAGGTTAATATATAAGAACTGCTTCAGTCTGCAGACGTCCAGACAGTGATCAGGCAGACAGTGTGATGTGTGTCGCAAACAAAGGTGTGATGTGTGTGTTCGGGTGTGTGTTTGTGCTGCTGTATGCGTGTGTGAGTGTGTGTGTGTGTCTGAACCTGTTGGATGAAGCTGTGATGTTCAGTGGACCGTCAGGAAGTCTGTTTGGATTTTCTCTCGACTTTCACACCTTCAACAACAGGTAAGAACCCTTTGACAAACACTTTGATAAACCTTTAACCTGATAAAGACGTTCTGTGGTCCTCGAGGAGAATAACTTTGAACACTTTGAAGTGTGTTCTGTTTTCTCTGCAGGTCCTTCATTGTCATTGGAGCTCCCAAAGCCAACACCAACCAATCAGGAGTGACGGACGGAGGAGCTGTGTTCCTCTGCCCCTGGTCACCTAAAGGTGGGACCTGTGACATCATCAGCTTTGACCTGGAAGGTGAGTTTCTGACGTCTCAACTACTCTAACCGGTCTCAAAAGGACCCTTTGTCCGTTCAGGTTAAAGTAGCGTCACCTGTCTCTGTTGAATGTGACCTCTGATGAGCGTCGTACCTGTCGCAGGTGATGAGGACTACAGCAGCTCTGGTCTGTCCTTTCACACCTTTAAGAGCCAGCAGTGGTTTGGAGCGTCAGTTCGATCAGTCAGCAACACACACCTACTGGTGAGAACACACATGCATACCTCATTGTTTATCAAACTGTCAGAGGTGGGACTTGTCCTGAAGTTTGTCCTGAAGGTGGCGCTAGATGGAAGATCAGCATCTGCCCCTCTGTCTGAAGAAGGGTCTGAAGATAAGAAATATGTCACTTGACTTGTACCATGTCAGAGGTCAGAGATCATCATGAATCCAGATTAAACACAGATCAGCACTGTGTTATAAACGTTATAAACCAACCCGTCCTCACCAGCGACTGTACAGCAGCTTCAGCAACTTATTACGAGCAACATTTAGGTGTACGGCTCAGTGTCAACCTCTAGTGGTCGTAGTAATTATGACAGAACATTGGAGGACATCAGGTGATGTAGTATAAAGAGCAAGAAAGTCCATATTTGAGGAAGGTGGGGTGGATGGACGCGTCAAAGAAACACAGAACTTTCACCCAGGAGGTCAGTGTTGACCAACGAGTTCATGTCACATACCCAACAGCAACATTTTAACCTGAACCATGATCTGTTCCTGAAGCTAACCAAGCAGTTTTAGTGCTTCAATTTAAGGAAAATGTGACCATTTCACAAGCTGAACCACATGAGAACGAAGGTCCACTACGCCTGTTGCTGGTCCTCTTCCTCTGCCTCTGCAGCTCTGCAAATCTTGTTTTAACCTCCCTCAGCTCTCTCATTGTTTTACTGACAGTACATTTCCTGCTCACGATGGTCTAAAGATGAGGACTGCAGTATAACCAGCATAACCTGAGTGTGAATGTGTTTTCCTGTCAGGCCTGTGCTCCGCTCTTTCATTGGAACGTTCAGAGGCAAGGGGCGGAGTCAGGGAAAACACCTGTGGGAAACTGCCTCCTATTGGACCGGAGGACAGGAAACTCCACCTCCTTCTCCCCCTGCAGAGGAATCATGATGGAGGATGACTACAAACGCATGAGCAACAGTAAGAGTCAGAGCTGTCCAACATGAATGAGAACATGCAGTTGTTTACCTGCAAGTCTCGTGGTCCCATTGACGTGCACTGATTTACAGTCCACTGATGACACACTCAGTCACCTGAGTCATCCAGGTAAAACCTCCACAAGGGTTTTGCACCGCAAACATAAACTCACTTTTCTGTACACACAAAAAAGGTGAAAAAAGGTACCGTACAGTTATCATCTAAAACATAATGAGCTACTTTAAAGTCAAAACAACTGCATTTCAGACGTTTGAGCATCTTTTGTAGATTGAGAAGTCTTATCTCTGTCTCTCTGCTGTTGCCTAGGAAACGACCAACGCTATTGTGAGGTTGGCTTCAGTGCTGACATCACCAAGGTGAGGTGATGGTGGGTGGAGGCACTGTCGAAGCTAACTGAGGCTAATGTTTACCTGTGATGAAGCAGACGTGTCGTACAGGATGTGTTCAGCCAAACAAACATTAATCTGACATGACATGAACACATCGTAACACTTGCTCTGTGTGTGTGTGTGTGTGTGTGTGTGTGTGTGTGTCTCATAGGAGGGCCGGCTGCTGCTCGGAGCTCCAGGAAGCTTTTATTTCCAGGGTGAGTGGAGACACCTGCTGGTCAAGGACAGGAATTACATCTGATTAACAACTGCTAACATAAATGTAACCATATAGTGACATCACATGACATCACATGCTCGTCTTCAATTAACAAAAACAACACTGACGTGTACACACACACAAACATTTGTGTGTTACATCACATAGACTTACATTCATCCTGGAGACTTACTCGAACCTTAATCATAATGATTCAGGAACAGATTTATGTCCCCACAGTGCGAGTAACACATAGACACACACACACATAGACACACACACACATAGACACACACACACACACACACACACACACACAGCACAGGTGACTTCAATTCTCACCAATACACAGGTAACTGCTGACATTACGGCTGTCAAGGCCAACAGGTGACATCACCACTGATGACCACCATGCTGATTTCAGGTCAGGTCATCACAGTGGGAGTGAGTGACATCATTGACAGTGGGCGGAGCAAAGATCCTATCCGTTATACAGCTGGCATCAGCCAATCAGATGAGAGGGGAGGTTATGACCTTTACCGTGGTGAGTACAGTTGAGGAGGGCTTTTATTTTGAAAGTCTCACCTAATTTGAACTGCATGAACTTCTAGAAACAGTTGCATGCCTGTCAACTACATTTCCCATCATTCACTGGCTGTGGTCTTGACTCGACCGCTCACAGCCTGTCAGTTCAAACAGTAAACACGTTTCAGTGTAAGCAGCTGAAGCTAATCTGCTGCCCTGATGGTGACTTAGCTTTGAAAACAGGTAAAACAAACACACCTGTAACGAATGCACAGGTGATTCAAATCAGAGAAAAAGTCCAGATCTGACAGGGAAGAGCTGAATTCTGTGTGTTTGTCAGGTTACTCCGTGGCCAGTGGTCAGCTGACTGGAGACTCCACACCAGGTTTTTATCTAAGCATTAATACACAGAGTTATGTTTCCAGTCTGAGTAATTAGTGTGATGATGATCAACTGATTATTGATTATCCGCTGAGTGATCAATGATTACTGACTGACTGCTTGTTTTTCAGATTACCTGGTCGGCGTTCCAAACGACAGAAACACAGCAGGAACAGTAAGACTTAATTTGACTCTACTGTACGAGCATTGTCTTCT
The DNA here is from genome assembly GCA_037975065.1 of Chaetodon trifasciatus. Classification (NCBI taxonomy): domain Eukaryota; kingdom Metazoa; phylum Chordata; class Actinopteri; order Chaetodontiformes; family Chaetodontidae; genus Chaetodon; species Chaetodon trifasciatus. Next base: position 185,142 of record JBBMOE010000130.1, read on the forward strand.
ACACGTCCTGTAGGTGTAGTGCACCATGTTTCCTGGACCCTGTCCTCCTCTGGACTCTGCTGGTCTCTGTGTCCCCGTCAACAGGTGAAGATCTACGATGGCAGGAGCAGCGGATCGCTGAGCGTCTACCACAGTTTCCAGGGCGCTCAGGTGAGAGCATGATGTCATCAGAAACTGAAATCTACTTGACCTCACAGTTTGGATGTGAGTCTGAAGCTGTGGTGTCTCCTGTAGGTGGCGTCATACTTTGGACACAGCGTGGCTGTAGCTGACATCAACAGTGATGGGTGAGAAGAGACAGATTTGCACTGCTCTGATTGGACCAGCATGAGCTAACAGGTGATGGCGTCTGTGTTTCTGCCTGTAGTTTGGATGACGTGCTGATTGGAGCTCCTCTCTTCATGGACAGAGTGACGGAGCAGCTGCAGGAGAGAGGACAGGTGAGGAAAGGTCACACATTCACGCTCACTGGTTTTCTTCAGTCTGCGTCCGAATGAATTAGGAGGACAGTTTGATGAAGGTCCGCCTCTATTTTCTGTCACACCTGAAACAACGTGAACACACCTGATGATGAAGTGAACTCTCAGTTAGATAAAAAGTCTCTGCTACATCCGTGATTATTGTGTAAAACATCAGTAAAACAGAATGTGACCACCTGAACCATTCATTCATTCATTCATTCATTCATTCATTCATCTGTGTGATAAAATACAAAGAAACATTTTTATACTGTTTTATTTCGGATGTTGACCTGAGGCTCGATGTTCTGCCTCACTTCGATTCCACAGTTAGTTTCATCATTTTTCCAGGTGGTTTTGTACCTGCAGAGAAGACACGCCTCCTTCTCCTCCCAACCTGACCAATCACTGATCGGCTTCTCTCTGTACGGGCGCTTCGGCGCCGCCCTCGCTGTGCTGGGTGACCTGGACATGGACGGTTACTACGGTAACCTAGTGATCTAGCTACAACAGTTTGCAGGATCAACATGAAAAATGTATTTTTATTTTGAGATAGCAGCTTTATGCTAATGACAAGCCTGTAGTGTCTCACAGAGCTGCTGGTTCAGTCCCTGGTTTACATACATGTTGCTATTCTGTCTAAGTGTCCTTGAACAAGACACTCATGTGACTTAACAGCTCCACCTCCGCCAGTATCGAGACAGTAGCTGATGTGGCTAAAGCCAGTAGCTAGCACTGTCAGGTAACCAAAGAAAACACAAAAGCACCAAACTCTGGGATAAATGATAACCAACCATCTGACTGTCTCTCTCCAGATGTTGCCATAGGTGCTCCCTGGTCAGGTGACAGTGGGCAGGTATTTATTTATCTGGGCAATGCTAATGGTCTGTCAGCTACACCGTCCCAGGTGATTGATAGCCCGTTGGCAAGCAGCAGAATGGCATTCGGCTTTACTTTGAGAGGCGGGGCTGACGTGGACGAGAACGGATACCCAGGTACGTTCAGAAGTTTTGCAATAGTGCAGATCAATGCTCAGTAATCAATAATCAATGCCACCATCTGTCTGTGTGTGCAGACCTGCTGGTTGGAGCGTGGGCTGCAGACCGAGCTTTTGTCTACAGGTAGGACATCCACAGAAAGGTGATCATTCAGATGACGTCGCTGGTTGTGACCAGTTCAACCAAAGACTGATTTCTGTTTCATTGAAAAATATTTCGAGTCCTGAAGAGTTTTAACTTTTTAGTTAAAACTTCTACTTTTTTCTTAAATCTGCTTGACATAACAAAGAAAATACAAATCCTAATGTAATAACAGGAACATGTGAGCAGGAAGGGCGTCTGGACTTCTGAAGTCCTGCAGTGCAGCATGACGAGTTTTTGTCCAATGAGCATCAGTAGAAAACTTAGTGAAAGGCAAAGCGGCCTGACGGAAACGGCTGATTGGACGTTGACTTCAGCTTTGCTGCTGCTCTAAGTTGCTGTAACGTCTCGTAATTTTAATTTGACTAAAAAACACGTTTTGTGTTTGTGTGTTCAGATCCAGAGCAGTGATCCGGTCCAGAGTTTCTCTGTCTCTGCTGCCGGACTTCCTGAATCCAGAGGTCAAAGTGTGTCATCGAGACAACACACCTGTGTCCTGGTAACAGACAGACAGACAGACAGACTGACTGACAGACAGTCAGACAGACAGACAGACAGACAGACTGACAGACAGACAGACAGACAGACAGACAGACAGACTGACAGACAGACAGACAGACAGACAGACAGACAGACTGACTGACTGACTGACTGACTGACTGACAGACAGACAGACAGACAGACAGACAGACTGACTGACTGACAGACAGACAGACAGACAGACAGACAGACAGACAGACAGACTGACAGACAGACAGACAGACAGACAGACAGACAGACAGACTGACT
>JBBMOE010000130.1:202854-227854 GCA_037975065.1 Chaetodon trifasciatus
TTCGTATGATGGAGGTGTGTATCATGTTGTCATCAGAGTGACATTCTGACAAAGGACGGCTGGTTTTGACAGCAGAGTTTCACTTTGACAGAGATGTGAATGCTTTGTTTCTCAGTGTTGTGTCTTGCTTGTGTGTAGAGTTTCAACACAATGAGCCAAGTTTAGCAAAAAGTGTTCAAGCAACCGACAAAAACTGTAACTTAACATATGAGACTTAATTTAATTCGTGAGACTGTTCCTGAACGTTAGTCCAGAATCATTCTGTTCTCTGCCAACGTCACACTTTCTTATCTCATCTGGAAACACAGTTTAAACTTTATTTACAACATCAGCAACAAAACCTCTGAGGAGTTTACCTGCTGCTGAAGAGCCGCCGTCACGTTGCTGAAGTAAGGAGATAAAACACCTGAAGCGTCAACACTGGACAACTGGAGAGAGAGACAGGAAGGACAGGAGGGCAAAGGACAGAAAAATACATAAATAACCAAGAGGAGCCCAGGACACCTGCTGTACAGGTGAGAGACAGACAGGTGTACAGACAGACAGACATGTGTACAGACAGAGAGATACAGATAGACAGGTGTGCAGACAGACAGGTACTCACACAGCTTCCCTCTTCCAGCAGTCGGTCCTGCAGGTTTTGGAAGTCCTCGAGTTTCTTATCATCCCAGGTAACTCCGCCCTCTCCAACCGGTAACTCATGGTCATCAAACATTAGTCCCGCCTCCCGCAGCGACTCATACACCACCCATAATGCTTGGCGGCACTGCAGGGAACCAATCAGAGATCAGTGTTTGAAACATGCGGGTTTGAGAATATGATTCGCTGAGAGGTTCGATGAGGTCAGAGGATTACCTTAGGGTGACTGGCTGTGGCAGCAGGGAAGGCAGAGCCTGGAAAGGAAATGTTGGTGTTGTATGGCCGACAGTGGTCAGGAAATTCCCCCCCCTACAGGACAGACAGGAAACAGTTGAACCATTATAAGCAACTGACCTACCAGCAGCTAATGCTAAGCTACATGTAGAAAGATACTGATAAACCTAACTGCAGCTAATGCTAAGCTACAGGTAGAAAGATACTGACAAACCTAACTGCAGCTAATGCTAAGCTACTTTCTGAAGAAAGTGAACATGTTTGCTGTTGGTTTTGATTTAATTTTGAGTCGTTAAAAGCTGAAAGGAGTTGAAGTCTAAGCATTAAATAAAGCTGAAGCGTGCGCTGTTTGTCAGCTATAAAACTGTTGAAGGAAAAATGATGTCACTTGACAACAGGTGAGAGCAGTTTAAGGGTCCAAAGACACCAATGAGAAAAGTGTCATCGTAGAAATTCCCATAAAGACAGCTGAAGTGTGTGAAGAGCTGACACTTCAGGTGACGTGGTCGCACTCAGACAGGTGAAGTGTTGCTTATGAGTACACACTAAAATCACTTGAATTTGCAGCTGATGTAAAAAGTTTGCTGTCAGTTAATGTGAAATCAGAAATCAGAGCACTGAAAGCAGTTGAGTCATCGTTTGATGGAAATGGAGGTGAAATAAGAGTCAGCGTTTCCAAACTGAAGTCAGTGGAAGTGCAGTCACTGCTCTGAAAGCAGCAGAGGCGACACTCCCATAAGAGCACTGACAGCAGTCAAAAGGTGACAGCATTCTGTTTAGAGGTCAAAGGTCATACCAGGTCTCTGAGCAGGTGGTGAGCCGACTGGACCAGTTCTCCCTGCAGCCGGCAGGTCGGCAAGGCAACCGCCATCAGCTGGAGGCTGCAGACCTGCAGGAGGACGAGGAGGACTGAAGACAGCATCGTGGTTCTGGTTCCGATGGTCCTGGTCAACACGGTTTTGTTTCAGCTGATCTTTAGTAGGTTCCTCGGGCGGTTGTGGTCCCGGAACTGGTCTGGTCTGAACTGGACTGAGATGCTTCAGGTGTGCTCTCTGAGCCGGCGGCCTCAGGTAAATTCAGGTAATCTGGAACAAAGAGCAGCAGATTGGCAGGCTGTCAGGACCGATTAGCCAATCAGAGGCGGTCTATCTGCATGAGTCACGAAACCACACAGAGTCTGATCCAAACCTCAGCAGCAGAGACCTGGACCAGGACGCGTCTGGTCCGCCAGGTGAGTCACTGCAGGTTCATTCAGGTAAATAGTCGCTTCCACACAGAGTGAAGAAACGTTCTTAAAGTTCACCAAAAACTGATCAGCTGGTCCAAAGTTCAACGTCTGTCACTTCAGGACAAGAGGGAGACATTTACTCTACTGCTCGGCCTGTAGCAGCCCTATGTGGAGAGTGTCCTGAGACAACTTTTGTTGTGGTTTGGCGCTATACAAATAAAACTGAATTGAATTGAAAACCTTCACTTATTTTCTCTTGTCTTTTTTTTTTCTCATATTGTCTTGTCTCTTATCTTATCTTATCTTATCTTATCTTATCTTATTTGTTGTCGCCAAGTGTTTCTGAATGAATCAGTAAGTTTTGACTGACAGCTCGGCTGTGGCTCGCAGGATGTCTCTTCCTCCTCAGATCTGGATTCAGAGACCAAAGAAACATCAGAGCAGAAAACCTGAAACACAACTTTGAGTTTGGAGCTCAAACACACCACGTGAAGCGGCACTACTTGAACAGTGAGGCGTTCACTGAGCGTAGGACAAAAAGAGAATGAGCAACACAATCGGTTTGAGGTGAACGCAGCGATTCGTGATCCTCTGCTGTTTTTATCTGTTTGTGAGAAACAAAAAACTGAAACAAACGTTCAAATTCAGATTTCAAACCTTAAAACCAAAGAAATGAATAATAATCAAAATCAATATGATAACAGTCCAGTTCAACATGACCGGAGTGCATTAATCGATCAATCGGTCAATTGAGCCACAACAGCGTTTCTATTGGCCGACAGCGGTCGAGTGAAGCTGTGGGTCCATGGCGGCGGCTGAAGCTCAAAGTGTCGTTAAATTCGAAATTTAAAGTTGAAATTTCGTAAGCGATGCCGACGGCTCACAGTGACTGTTTGTCATAACAACACAACAAGACTTCCTGTTAGTAAGAGTTCCAGGTCGACGGCGGTCAGAGATGCTGAGATGGAAATATCTGTCAGGGTAGAACAAAGTTAGGTTTCATTTCAGAGAGAAGGAATAAAGTGACGCTCGACACGAACGTCGATGTGAAGCTCCACTTCAGCGCTGATGAAAACGAGTCAAAGCGAGAAGCTGTTTGTGAGTCAAACTGCTTCGAACCAGGACTCGGCTCTGATTTCTGAGCTGTTGGTCGGCTCTGAAACCAAACCGCAGCCTGCCGTTCGTCAGCGTTTCTATTAGTCGTGTTCACGCTGACAAATGTTTCCACTTCTGCTTCGACGCTCGATGTTTCTGACCGCTGCGGATGAGGAAAGTGGAGACATGGAAACCCTGTTACGTTATTCTGACGAACGGTAACTGTCGTCATTGAGCTTTAGATTTGACACGTTTGTCCGATCACGTCTGAAAACTTCAGAGTTAAACTGCAAAGTTCTGAAATATTTTCTTTAAACAAAAATGTGAGGTTCAAGTTCAGCTGAAGCTCAGAAAAGATCAGCGAACTTAAGAAGTTTTAAACCTTTGATGTTGTTTTATGTTGAGTTACGAGATTAACGTGACGGATGAAGTATTTTACATTCTGTACTTTAGTATAAGTACTATTACAACACCGTAAAAATACTGCATTGAAAATGTCTCTTTAGATCATTGTGTCCCCTGTGTCTGCTGTCCTCTTGTCTCTGGTCTCTTTAGATCATTGTGTCCCCTGTGTCTGTTGTCCTCTTGTCTCTGGTCTCTTTAGATCATTGTGTCCCCTGTGTCTGCTGTCCTCTTGTCTCTGGTCTCTGTAGGTCATGGTGTCTCCTGTGTCTGTTGTCCTCTTGTCTCTGGTCTCTTTAGATCATTGTGTCTCCTGTGTCTGTTGTCCTCTTGTCTCTGGTCTCTGTAGATCATGGTGTCTCCTCGTTCATGTCTCAGCAGGACGTTCCTGTTGGACTTGGTTGAGGTGGATTTTAAACTGATGATTCTTTTCTTTCTGGATCAATCTGCTGATCATTTTGTCCATCGATCGATCGATCGATTGGTTTGGAAACGTTGTGAAAACAGAGAGAAATGTGGTCACGATGAGCCCAAAGTGACGCCTTCACCATGTTTGTTTGTCCAAAGCTCCACATGATTCCAGACACATTGAGATCATTGAGAGGAAAAGCAGCCAATCAGACATGTGAGGAGATCAAACGTCACATGATTCCACAGCAGAGATCAATAAACCATTAGAACAACAGATGATCAATCATTGATTTAATCCACTGACGGTGTCTACTGAAACTGTTAATTTATAACAAAACATCAGATTTTATAAACTCTTCATGTGTTTTTGTGTAAAAAAAACAAAAACAAAAACAAAAAAAAAGTAACTAAATCTGTATTGGATTGTCACTGTAGTGGACAACAAAGTACAATATTTCCCTCTGAGATACAGTGGAGTAGAAGTAGAAATGTACTTGCTTTAGGAAAGTTCAACCACTGATGTGAAATTAGTGACAAAAATTTAAAAACTATGAAACAGAAATAAGTTTGAAAATATTCTGAAACTTTCAGTGATCCCTGAAATCACGTTTTAAAGCTCATCCTGAACACAAATCACACGTTTGTACATTAATCAGAAACATGAACACATGAATTAAACTCACCCAAAGAGTGTCTGCGTGTCAGCGGACGTCCTGGAGGTCTGGGGGGTCCTGCAGGCTGAGGGTCCTGGTCTTGTTGATCTGGTTCCTCTGCTTGTTGTTGTGGTTCTGATGAGCGTGTGGCATGTTGCGGTTTAAATAAAGCTTCATCCTGGGAGGACAGAAACTGAAACTGATGCCTTCAAAGCAAAATCAAAGCAAAAAATTCTACGAAATTTGGAAATTTCCCTTTTCAACCTCACCCCCAACCCATCACCCACCACCCCCGCCCATCACCCACCACCCCCGCCCATCACCCACCACCCCCACATACTGTGTGTCAGACGTACGTCATAATTAAACATTTAGCCTCAAATCAATAATTCACTGAAAAGACTTGATTTGTCCTTTTGTTTCAAAAACTAAAGCACACGTTTCAATAATAGGCTCATTGATAAGTGAAGGAAGTGGTCTTTACATCCTCATCCTCATCCTCATCCTCATCCTCATCCTCCATGTCCTCAGAGGATTGGACTGACAACTTAACAGTGGTATTGATGTTAATGGATTTTGGGTTAAATTAAGATTAAGATATTTTCAGGTTAGATTTTAGTGAGATTTTGATTTAATTCTTATGCGGACGTTTACTTTTCAGGTGAACAGTTGAGGGACAAATTAATGGAAACATTCATGGACGGTTTTAAGGGCTTAAAACTGCTTAAAAAGTATAAAATCACAGGTGCTTCGTGCCATAAGAGGAATTTATGTATTTTTAATGAAGGTGTAAATGTAGAGGTTTACCCCAAAGTTGGGGTGTTTCTTGTTACATTCATGGATTAGAACGTATTACAGGTGGATTTATGGATTTTGTGTCCAGTTTAAGAGCAGTTTGAACAAATGAAGTGAAAGTTACATCAGGGCTCTTTAAGGTAGAAATGAAGTGGCTTCTTTTATTTGCTCAGTTTGAAGGGTCTCTTTAACAAATACCATGAGCAGGTGCTTTAACGAGACTTTAAGGTGCGTTCCCTCAGACTGGAGGTCTCAGCGTTCCCACCTGAGACTCGGGATCGTTAAGGGTCAAGAGAAACATCGGAGGGTTCAGGAGACGATTAACGGGACGAGAAAGTAGAAAAATACTGTTTGAATTTCTGATTTGGTTTCTGAACGTTTGTCTTTTTGAGTGAAATACTGAACCTGTTTACGCCTTCAGGTCTCTAACAGCTGTTTGAATGCAGGACAATGACCATGTTTCAGCCAAAAGCCACTGAGCGTTGAACTGCTGACACCTTGCTGACAGACTGAAGCTGTGATGAGGATTTCCAGCTGACTGTGCTTCATCAGCTCAGCGGACTGGCAGACTGACTGTGAGCTGCGTCATTAACTTCTCAAACTGAAGGTCTGAGAGCTTTGGGCCACACAACGAATTAGGTTCCATTCTGCATATCTGTATGTTTTCTGTATGAATCAAAGTAAAACCCGCCTGTGTCACCAGGTTCACACTCATTCAGGATGCGGTTTAACCCCCAAAATCTTCAGTTTACATTTACGGAGAACAGCCAACGGAGAGACGAGAGAAAAGAAAGACAGAGCGAAGACTGAGACGGACACGAGGCAGGAAGTTCAGCCTCACTTTACGTTTAGCCAGAAAAGAAAGAATGACGGCGAGCAGAGTCGAGGAAGGAAACCGCGTAACTCCCTCAGAGGGGTTTCTCTACAACTCGAGCTTTTTTTGTCTGAATGACTTTCAGCGGCCGTTTGTAGAGAAAATGTGATGAGACAGAGACAGAGACAGAGGAAAGTCCTCCTCACTCAATCCTCACTCAGTTTCCACTTCAGGTCACCTCAGCTTTAAGGAAACATGATGAAACCAAAGTCCCTGCAGGCTCACGTCTCCTCAGCTGCTTCAGGACGTTTTCCAACCAAATGATTCAGAGTGTTCACGGCGCGTCATTAACGCTTCCAGCACTGAATGAAGGTCAAAGACCGCATTTTTAACATTTGTGAAAGTGTATGAATGAGATGCTGCTGTTTGTACGTCCAAATATCGCAACGCCGTGGACAGATGTGTACTATTCTGTGTCCTTGTAGTCTTGTTGCACCTCTGAAGTCACTTTGTCTCTTTGTTGTCATGTTGTATCTCTTTGTGTTGTTTTGCAGCTCTGATATTGTTGTGTATCTTTTTGATCTGTTCAGTATCCCCAGTTTCATGTAGTTAAAGTACAAATACAAAGTACTATCAGCTTTATGTAGTTCAAGTATCAGCAGTAAAAGTACACAAGTATCATCAGCTTATTTCCAGCTTCATGTTCAAGTAAAATCAGACTCAGAGTCTGTGAATACAAAACCGTCAGAGTTCAATGAATAAATAAGAAGAGCACTTTGTTCATAAATAGAAACTCAATAAATAAATAAATAGTAGTAATAGTTGTAGTAGAAGTCGGCAGAGTGCGTCTCTCGCAGAGAGACAGGATGAATGACGGCGACAGTCAAAGTGGTGGATGAGACGAGTCAGTGTTGGCGTTGAGTCGGTGTAGAGCGCCTCCTGCTCCTGATGAAGACCACCAGCAGGTCCAGCTGATCCAGGTGCAGTTTAGTTGCCTTCCTGATCAGCTCCCAGGACGCAGTACTGCCACCCTGTACACACAGAACTCCAGTCAGTCCCACTTACACCCGGTGCGTACAGAGCTACAGCTCGTACTACAACAGTACATGTACTCACAGTGCGGCTCAGCGTACTTCTCCTCAGTCTCCTGTAGTATTTTCCCAGTTTGCTGTCTGCTCGCCTGTTAGTCGACACCTGAAGACAAAACAAAGGTCACATGGTTTCGTTTGGTGTTTAAACCTGAAGTTCAGAATGTAAAAGCAAATGAAGTGGTTTGTGAAGCGGAAGCACTGAAAGAAGCTGAAGTGGCAGTGGAAACAGGAAGAAATGAAAGATGAAGCTGAAGTTTGAGTGAAGTTCAAACATTTGTCAAAGTAAAGCTGCTGAGAGGAGGAGTATGAGCGGTGAAAGGACCCGACAGGACAGTTGAAGTGGTCAAAAAGAGGGAAGTTTCAGCTGAAGCGGAAGTCCTGAATGATGTCATCTGGCACGTTGGTGGAAGTAGTATAAGTGTTGTGTAGTATCAGTATACTGAAGTAAAAGGCTGGAGTGTGAGAGCTTTAAAGGACTTCAAGTACCAGCCGAAGTGAAGAGCTGAAAGCAGTTGAAGCGTGTCTGTCTGTCTACTCACACAGCCATTGAGCTCTTCTGTCTGTCTGTGGATGTTCATCAGGAAGTCTTCGGTCTTGTCGGTGTCCCAGTTAGCAGAGGACAGGTTGTCATGGTGATAGAGATCAGAAATCAGCTCCAGACTGTCTCTGATGAAGACCAACTGGGACTCCACCTGGAGAGAGAGAGAGAGAGAGAGAGAGAGAGAGAGAGAGAGAGAGTTGTGAATCCTGGCTTTCTGACTGGCTGAGAGAGCTGATGTCATCATTGTAACAGACGACAGCTGCACTTTGTTTCTGTGTTTGTATGTAAATGAGTCCTGAAGCGTGTCGCTGTGAACATGTGAACGATAATGAACGACTGGAGGAGCAGAGGTCACATGAAGGAAGCGTAAGCGTGCTCACTGCTGAGAATCTGCACTTAAAAGACTGAAAGAAGCTGAAGCGGCAGCTGAAGACACGCTGAAAGAAGATGAAGTTTCAGTTCAAATGGAATCAGGTTCACGTGTCAGTTAAGTGTAAGCGTTGAGAGAAGTTGAAGTGAAAGTGCTGAAGAGCTGCAGACTGACCGTAATGAGTCGAGGTGTCAGTTGAAGAAAGCAGGTGAAGTGTCATTTGAGGAGCATGAGATGAAAGCAGGTGAAGTGTGTGTTGATGTGTAACACTGAAAGCAGTCGAGTCGACATGTGAAACCTGAGGCCTGCAAACAGTTCGATGATCACATAAAGAGGGAGACGTGAAAGCAGCTGAATGTCACATGCTGTGTAACACTGAAAGCAGCTGAGGTGTCGGACAAAAAGACGGATGGGTTCATGGACGGATGGATTACCTCAGCCTTGTGCATGCTTTCGTAGAGTTTGTAAGGAAAGGAAACTGGACTCCTGTCTTTCGTCAGCTCACCGCCCTGAAACATGAAGACAGAACAGAGGACGCTTCATTTCACCACATCACACACTTTACAAACCACTGCCAACTGAAGCGGCTCCACTGCTCTCATTTATCTCCGTTTGTTGGTGCATTTTTCTTCAATCTGTCGTAAAAACTGAAGCGGACAAACATCGAATGTCGGTCCCGACCAACACTGAGCTCGCACAAATTCTTTTCTTATTCACGAACATTTTTGAAAGAAGAAAAATGAACAAATGTGACAAAATGGTTCATTTAACATCAAATGTGTGCGTCCAAATGTCTCCTGAATGGACGTTTGCGCACATGTGAACACACACAGCCTGTTTGTAACACCCTGATGCTCAGGTTGAGATTCAGTGATCTGATCTTTGTCTCGTCCATCTTTGTCCTCACAGAGGACTCAGATGTTTGCTGCTGGTGTAGTTTCTTCCAGCTCCACTAGATGTTACTAATGAGTCTCAGCACCTTTAAAGGGCCACTTGACAGTTTTTAAGTCTTTGTCTCTCAGGACCAACAGTCCCGTGTCCATCAGTCCATCATTGTCTGCCATCGTTTGTCCGTCACCACTTTTAGCCTGAAACTTTGTGTCCTCTGCCCGTCCATGTCCATGAGGATGATCCAGTTTGAAATATGAGCTCATTTATGGAAATATATGAAATCTATATGGAGACATGTACAAACTATGTTGTATTTATGTCAAAGGTTTAATATGCATTGATATACAGAATATTTATAGTCTGTAACCTCCTGAACAAGTATTTGGACGCCCCCGAGGACCTCAAGGACCTTCAAGGACCCCTGGATCCACCCCCAGGACCCCCTGACCCTCTTAAGTACACCTGAAAGGCCCTCCTGGAGTCTCTTCAAGGACCCTGGAAGCTCCTCCAGGACCTCGTGTCAGCATGTCGTCGTACTCACCATGACGAGCACGAGAGTCTGAGAGGCGTTGCTAAGGCGACGATAGTGTCTGAGCCAATCACAGCAGAGAGCAGGAGTCAGGGCGCCGCAGAGGACGAAGAGCAGGCCGGTCCAGCTGAACATGACGAAGATGACGATGAGGATGAAGATGATGACGGCGGCTGCAGACTGAGCTCTGCTGTGTGTCAGTGTCTCCAACATGGTGCCACAGGTCACTTTTATTCCAGACAGGAAAGAGAAAACAGATCAGAGTGAAAGACGAAAAGTCCCCCACTGTTTCCACTCTCGCTTTCCACACACAGACACACACACACACCTGCACACACACACACACACACACACACACAGTGTGTACAGTACATTAATAATATTAATAAAGTGATTATTTGTCAGTACAGTTTTCTTTTGAAAGCAGCGGCTCCAGCAGTGCAGTGAGCCGAAGTGTATGATGGAAGTAAAAGTACATCAGAAGTGTACATTATTGGAGTAAATGTACTTTCTTTGTGTCCTCCACTGATAGAAATGTTGTTTGTCCACAGTGTCAGGATTTATTTCTACTGCACAAATATTAAATCTCTTCATTATATTTTGATTGAATTGGATGATTTTCAGCAGATTTCAGTTTAGCTTCAAGACGTTTAAAGTAAAACAGCAGCATGGCCTTTAAAAGGAAGCTCACTGTTGGAAATATGATAAAAAACAGACTTCAGATCAGTATCAGCCATCATTTAAAGTGGAAAAATGACATGAATCAGTGAGTGTTTTAGAAGTGAATGAATGAATGACGTCATGTTTATAGATGTTATAAATCATGTTTGTGCTGATCAGTCTGCTCATGTGGGAACTTTGTTGAGGGCTGTGAAGTCCCTTCACTTTCATTTTCCAAACACATCACAGGAAGTCAAACACAGCTCTACAAAATAAGAGCCAAGGCTTCTTCTCTACCAACAAAAGTTTCACTGAACGGACGTGAAACGTTTTGAGTTTGAGTAACTTGAATATGTTGAAGATGTGGAACTCAAAGGTGACAGGAAACGCAGAGCGTCTCTACACTATCAGGCCTTCTGTTGGAGCTGTTGTGCTTTTATTCTGAAGGCAGTCTCTCATTTGATGGCAATTTCCTGTTTCTCTGTAGTTACACTGATAGATGATGTCAGCCTCGTTTTCACTTTCTGCTTGTCGAGGAAACTGTCATCGATGATGCCAGGCTGTGATGTCATAACTGCTCATGTCATTCATGATGAAAAAACAACAACAGACTACTACTACTACTACTACTCCGACTACTACTACTACTACTACTACTACTACTACTACTACTAGAGTTTATTGGAATTACTATGAGTTGCCCCTGAACCACAAATGGAACTTCCTTGCTTGTCTGATGCTCAAAGCTCATTCACACTTTCTAACAATTTTTCATGTTTCATAGTTTTATAAATATCTCATTAAATATAAATAATAAATAATATAGGAAACATTATACGAATTCAAAAACTAAACCAATCAATGAAAAGTGAATTAAGTCTTATAATAATTAAAAACTGTGAGATAACAAAGTGAGTTTCTGAGAGGACACCGTGATTGGCCTGACGGAGTTGTCGTCACTCACATCTCCATCCTCATTGGGTATCGTAGCAGACCCCGCCCCTCAACGGAAGCGCGGTAAACCGGTGGAATCAGAAGAAACTGTGAGTAAAATCAACTTTAACGAGTTTAAAAAACAAGCAGAGACGCAAACAGCGGACATTTAACAGACAGAGGACCGTGATTTAATTGGAGCCTTAGTTTAAACTTAGTTTAAGCTCAGTTTAAACTTACGATAGTCTTCTCTGCGTCTTCTCAGAAGCGTGGAGAGAGCGCCCTGCCAAACTCCATTCAAAAATCTGCCATTTTAACGGTGCTTCGCCGATATGTTCTAGAATAATTGAACATGAAATGTGTAATGTCAGGTCCACATTTCTCTAGAGTCTGAAAGACCAAACGCAGTCTGATTAAATGGCTTTTATACGTTGGGCACCTGTTAATCTTTTTAGGTCAAAGTGTCGGCTGCCGTGGATGCAGCTCATAAGCTGCTGTGGTAACTTTAATGGCTTTTTGACAGGTCACATATGTGCCGAAACGTTTCGTGGTTCCTTTTAAATCTCAGAAGGTTCCAGATTATGTTCTGCTGTGAACGTGTCTCACCTGAAATTAAAAAAAACTATTGAACGCAGAGTGTCAGCAGCTCTCAAAGGCAGCTGTGGCTGTGAGTCTGAATGGTGGCAGCATGGCCTTCAGTTCACTCAGCCCTTAACAGACGTTTTTCCTATGGAAGTACCTGCTGTGAGGATGAACGCGGCAGGCCAGACGTTAAGATATGAATTTATCAAGACAAAGGAAAAAGTATTTATTATCCGGTTTATTTAACTGCCTGTGTCCTCTATACGTGAAGTTAACGACAGAGGTTTCCTTTTGATGTACACCTGCAAACCTTGTGGACAAAAATGCTTAAAAAAAAAAAAATTTGAGTGAAGTTTGGTGGAGGTTGACGACAGCACTGCTCTGTCTTTCCTCTGCAGGTGTGATGGAAGTTGACATCCTGGAGTTCCAGGTTCCTGTGGAGAACAACAAGACCCTGTTTGTGTGGGACATCCATCTGTGTCACACTGAGGCTCAAATCTATGTGAGTCCACCTGGGTTCAGGTCTGTGTGAGTCCACCTGGGTTCAGGTCTGTGTGAGTCCACCTGGGGGCAGGTCTGTGTGAGTCAGGTCTGTGTGAGTCCACCTGGGGACAGGTCTGTGTGAGTCAGGTCTGTGTGAGTCCACCTGGGGACAGGTCTGTGTGAGTCCACCTGGGGACAGGTCTATCGGTATCAGCAATTGTCCGGAGCTAGAAGTTGTCCTACCAGACTCCATTTAAAAATCAGTATTTTTAAGGAGCTCTGTCCATCAGACAGTAACAGCTGTGTGTTGTCCCGCAGGACAAGTTGTACAGCGTCTTCTCGTCTTTTGGTCCTCTCTACCTGCTGAAGGTGTGTCCTAACGCTCCGCTCAGCCCGCCCGGGTTCTACGCCATCATCAAGTTCTACTCTGCTGCTCAGGCCTCAAAGGCACTCCGGCAGACTGACGGACGCCCGCTGTTCCAGAGCTCTCCACTCAAGGTCATCACCTCACAGCTTTGACACAGCGTGGTCTTCTTCTTCTTCTTCTTCTTCTTCTGCTGCAGTCTGTCACACGCCTTTCAACACTCTTCTTCTGCTGATTCTGTAGGACATCAGGACGTCTTGGTGTTACTGTTCAGCTCAAACTAAAACTGTAATATGACCCACCTGAACAGGTAACAACAGGAGTCAAACCTGTTCTTAATAGAACAGGTTTGATAAAGTTTGGTTCAGATTTAAAAAACATTGAAAATAAATAAATACAGTAATATTTAGAAGAAAACATGAAGCAGGGTCGATGATGAGTAAACAGGAAGTGATGATGCTTTGGCTCACAGCTGCAGTGAGTGCAGTCAACACGAGGCTCAGGACCCCCTAAAGGGTCCCTGGACCATTGTCAGGACTCTCAAGACATTTCAAGGTAAGATAAGATAAGATAAGATAAGAAGGGACTTCGTTGATCCCACATCGGGGAAATTTAGTCGTTACAGCCAGCAGGTTACAAAGAGCAGCACAGACGCAAAAAATAAAAGTTTACAAGACACAGAATAAAAAAACAACTGTGTACAAGTACATGTTCATACAGAGTACTGAAAAATACTAAATGCCAAAGAATCCCACCACCATAAAAAGTACTGTTGCTCGTAGTCTAAGGAGAAAACTAAGTACTGACTGGATGTACTGCACCTGAGAAAATACTATTTCACCTGAGAAATACTGCGTCTGTGTATATGTATATATGTATATATATACAATGTGTACAGTTTATAAAAACACAGTTGCCAGTATGGATCATAAATACTGCACAGCTGAGAGAAATGATCACGTGAGCAGATACTAGTTTGATAACAGAAGTGCGTTTATGACGTAGATCAACAGGTCACATGATGCTGGAGACATCACAGCCAGCTCTAAGGCGAGCTCGACCAATCAGCTGTTTGATCCGTTAAAACAAGGAGAACGTGACGCGTGGCGGCCTCAGCTGTTCAGGGTTCAGCCGTCTTCGGCCCAAAGACACTCAGCTTCCTGTGACGTGTCCGTCTCACACTTAAGAGCTTAAACAAAGAAATGACTTCGGTGATGAAGAGCGAGTCAGTTCAGCCATGAATCAACCAATGAGGAGCGAGTCAGTTCAGCCATGAATCAACCAATGAGGAGCGAGTCAGTTCAGCCATGAATCAACCAATGAGGAGCGAGTCAGTTCAGCCATGAATCAACCAATTGTGACAGCTCTGATCAGTTTGATGCTTCTTCATTCATCAAATGGAATTATGTGTGTGTGTGTGTGTGTGTGTGTGTGTGTGTGTGTGTGTGTGTGTGTGTGTGTGTGTGTGTGTGTGTGCGTGTGTGTGCGCTCAGGTGAGGCTGAGCTCCAAACAGACTCCTCACTTCCTGTCTGACAGCAGAAGACCTCTGAGCCACGCCCGCTGCCTGGAACTGGCCAATCACTGCCTGGGATTCAATGGCTGGACCTCTGACATCATCACAGTGAGAAACACAGTTGTCATCGGCTTCAGGTGAGTTAGTGTGAGAGCAGGTGACTTCCTGTCTGTGTCCGTCCTCAGCTGAAGGAGCTCACCAATGAAGAAGAGGAGGAGGAGGGTGGAGGCAGATGGAGGAGGCTGAGGTTTGGCTGTCTGCTGCAGCTCTCCTTCCCTCATCACAGACAGACGACGAGAGCGGCGGCGGTGGTGGAGGACAGCTTCACCTGCACAGGTGAGGATGACGCAGCAGGAAGCAGCTCTGTTTGAATTCTTCTCTTCAATTTCAAAATAAAACATCTGTCCACAGCTCTCAGGAACTGGCTGATTTCAGACCAGTGATTCGGTGAGTGGCCAATCAAGATGAACCATCTGTGTAAACAGGAAGTCGCTGTAGCATCACAAGCTAACAGAGCTTTAGAAATCTGCGACTGCAGGTGTTCGACCACCAAGAGGAGGTCCGTCCACTCAGACCACTTTCCCGGGTGGTCTGGGAAACCTCGTACATGTTTACGAGCTGCTGACACGTTGTTCTCTTAGCTCGCTGTGAACTCATGTGAAACAAACACGGCAACACGTGATGACCGCGGCGTTGCTCTTTGACCGCCGTGACGTACGCAGAAACTCTCTCTCCTCCCCTTTCTCTCCTCTCTCCCTTTCTCTCCCTCCCTCCCCCCCCCCCAGGTCCAGGTGCTCTGCTGCAGACACGCTGTAAACTGGTGAAGCTGGTCAGAGAGAAGGCTCTGGTTCAGGCCTTCACCACAGTACTACTCATACTTCTAGGTAAGAGTACTCTAAGTACTCTTACTACCACTGCTGCTGCTGCTGTTATGCTGTGTGTTTGGACCATGTCTCCTCTCATTAGTCTTCTCTGATGTCCACTCGTCTCTGCAGGTGACGGTAAAGTGATGGTGGAGGTGAAACAGACCTCAGATCAGCTCCTACCTGAGCAGACTGAAGGAGTCCTCCAGGTAAACCCACCGTGCGTGCGTGCGTGTGTGTGTGCGTGCGTGCGTGCGTGCGCGTGCGTGCGTGCTTGCATGCTTGCATGCGTGTGTGTGTGTTCATGTCAGCAGTGATCTCTGTCTCTCAGGTGAATGAGGTTACCTGGAGTGAGTTTGCTCCTGATGAAGATGAAGATGATGAAGAGTGGGATCTGACTGTCTCGTAGACTCTCAGAGGACTGTGGGCCGGACTCTATTGTCTCTGGTTGAACCGTGGTGCATTATGGGACTCAGCAAAGGGTCATCGTCACAGCGTCGTATTAATGTTTAATTTATTAAATAAATCACTTTTTCTCTTCATCGTCACTTTTCTGTGTTTTTGAACTCAGCTGAATGAAGATAAAGCTGAGCTCTGATTGGTCGCATTTGCTGTATGTATACGTGTATAAATACACGGCACATAGATTTACCTGAACATCAGACAGAGAGAAGCTCGTAGTTACACACTGACCCTGAAAGCATCGTGGCAGATGAAGTACAAACCAGTGAACTATCAAAAACTACTTTAATATCACATACAGGAAACACACTGACAGACACTTCACCATGGTGACGACAGACCACGCCCACACACAGATGCTGCTTTCAAGTGCTGTCAGAAATATCACCATCAATTAAGAATGCGACACAAGGCAGTCAGCTGTGATCTCTTTTTAGCGACATCCTTCAGCACCTGAACGCAACACCAGTGTTTCACTAGCAACTCTGTGTGTCTTCATCAGGACATATGCAACAACTTCCTGTTGGATCTGTCCAAAAGCCAGGAGGATGCTGGGAAATGTTGTTGCACAGCAAATCACACTGATATGAAAAAATAACAAAAAGCAAACATACTGATTACAGATCAATAATAAAGAACGTGTTCCACATTCACACCAGCCAGCCCTGCTGTCAACTGAAGACCTCATATCTCCATATGTTAAAACAGACTGAACATGAGCAGGTTAAGAGGTCATCACACACACACACACACGTGTTTTTATCACTTGTGGGGACATTCCATAGACTTCCATTCATGTCCTGCAGCCTTACCCTAACTCTACCCATCAGCCCTCTCTGCCTGTTCTAACCCTGTGCCTAACCTGACCTTACCTGACCGTGACCCTGTCCTCAGTCTGCACCCTGACAGTCCATCACTCACATTCAGGGGACCTGCATTTGTCCCCATGAGACAGGTGAGTCCCCACAGTGTGAATGTGTACACAGATTTTTGTCCCCACAACGTGATAAATACCTGGTCACGCATACACACACACACACACACACACACACACACACACACAGTGCAGCAGGCATTGAATGGCAGTGTGTTCTGGGTCAGGATGTGTGGTCCAGTTGAGTCCAGTTCAGGTTTTGTTTGTCCAGTTCAGGAGGTACTCTGGTCTGGTCTAGTCTGGTCTGGGTTGGGACATGTTGGTCTAGTCTAGTCTGGTCTGGTTTGGCCCAATTGAGCATGTTTCTTCATGGATACCATCAGTCTCAGTTTGTCTCAGTCCAGGAGGTGACCCAGTGCTTGGGTGACTTCCTGTTGCTGGACGAGGAGACGTCTTGGATCAGGAAACCATCAGCGTCCGTATACTGCTGCTGCTGGTCTTTACCCATAATCCTTCCCTGGTGGAGCGCCGCGGCCCGACGCACAAAGAAACCACACTGCAGACACACAAAACACAGAAACCTCGTATGTGCAACAACAGCAGCAAGAAGTGAAGACAGCAGAGCAGCTGAAGGGAAACAGGAAGTTCATGTTGACCTTCACTCTGTGGACGTCTGTCTCTGTCTTTAGCCACGTTAGCTTTGTGGACAGTAACGTCCAGACTGAAATATCTGTCGCAATATCGTGATGAAACTTTCTGACGTTTAGATGAACTGTATAAACTTTATTGATCCTCTGACTTCTCATCTAGCGCCATCATCAGGTCAACGTGTCAATCCTTTGGTTCATGACCACATACCTGCAGAGCTGATGACCTTCCCATTAGTCTCACCTGGACTCTGTGTTTAATGCTAATGAGCTAATGTTAGCATGCTAACATGCTAAACACGGTAAACATTACATCTGCTAAACATCAGCAAGTTAGCATTGTTAGCCTCTAATGTCCACCACGCACTGATCAAACTGAGTGAAACATACAACTTCCTCTGACAGCCTGAGGGAGATTTTCACAATAAAAGTTGTTTTATAAAGATAAATTAATGCAGGAGATTAAAAAACAACACATCAATACTTACATGAATACTAATAAAAAGGTAAATAGATGAATAAAGATCAATAGAGTTATTGATGAGCTGATCAATCAGGTGCAGGAGGAGTCAGAACAGCTGGAAAGAAGGAAATGAAGACATTCAAAGTGAAGCCCCGCCCCCTCTGACTGACAGCTGAGAAAAAGTAGTTAGCAGTCAGTTAAATGTAAACAGTCAGTAAAAAATAAAAAGTCAGTTAAATGTAAACAGTCAGTTAAATGCAAACAGTCAGTAAACAGTTAAATGTAAACAGTCAGTAAACAGTCATTTATTTGTAAACAGTCATTTAAATGTAAAGAGTCAGTTAAATGTAAAACAGTAGTCAGTTAAATGGAAACAGTCAATAAACAGTCAGTTAAATGGAAACAGTCGGTTAATAGTCAGTTAAATGTAAACAGTCAGTAAACAGTCAGTTAAATGGAAACTGTCAGTAAAAAAATAAAGTCAGTTACATGTAAACAGTAAACAGTCAGTTAAATGTAAACAGTCAGTTAAATGTAAACAGTCAGTAAACAGTCAGTTAAATGTAGTCCGTAAAAACAGTCAGTTAAATGTAAACAGTCAGTTAAATGTAAACAGTCAGTAAACAGTCAGTTAAATGTAGTCTGTAAAAACAGTCAGTTAAATGTAAACAGTCAGTTAACAGTTAACAGTCAGTTACATGGAAACAGTAAACAGTCAGTTAAATGTAAACAGTCAGTTAAATGTAAACAGTCAGTAAACAGTCAGTTAAATGTAAACAGTCAGTTAACAGTCGGTTACATGTGAACAGTCAGTTAACAGTTAACAGTCAGTTACATGGAAACAGTCAGTAAGCAGTTGTTGAGCAGCCGGTCCTTACAGCAGGGCTCTCTGGCAGCAGCCTGCCCAGCCTCAGAGTTCTTCGTCCAGCCTCTGGCTCTCAGACGGCTGGCTCTTCATGTGGGCTTTCTGGGTCTTTGCCTGGTACAATTCTCTGGTGCTGGCTCTCCTGAAGAAACCACACTGAACAGCAGGGGGCAGCACAATGTCACTTTACCAAGCAGGAGGCGATGAGGACATTACACATTAATGATTTTATGGCGACAAGAATGCAAAACATCAGAATAATCT
Organism: Chaetodon trifasciatus; assembly: GCA_037975065.1. Taxonomy (NCBI): domain Eukaryota; kingdom Metazoa; phylum Chordata; class Actinopteri; order Chaetodontiformes; family Chaetodontidae; genus Chaetodon; species Chaetodon trifasciatus. The sequence continues at coordinate 221,522 of JBBMOE010000130.1, forward strand.
GTGGACTTTGGTCAAAAGTGGACCCTGAAACTAGAACCAGTGATAAGACAGAAGTATTTAGTTCATGGCTGAGTTTTCTGTTCTTATCTGCTGGACTGTCTCTATACATCTTACAGCTCAGTTTACCTTCCAGAGCAGCAGGCAGATCAGAGCTAGCAGTAAGACGCCAGTGAGCACAGAGACCACGATGATCCACAGGGGGGTACTGGAGTCCACCTGCTGCCTCAGGTCAGGATAAATGTGGACCTCAATCTGAAGAGGAAGACCACTGTGATCCAGGATTCAACAAAGGAAACTACGAACACACTGATGGTGGTTTTTCACTGATAAGAGAATATACATTATCATGATTTTTATTCAGATTGTGGCTGTAATTCACTCCACCGCCTCTGTGGGGCGCTGCCTGCCACTGAGCAATTTAGTACCTCTGTGCTGTGAGACTCCATGTTGACGGTTGGTTTGTTAGTCTGCAGCTTCAGAGTCGCCCGGCCTCGAACCAACACACTCCTTGCATCGCTGTAGTCCTAAAACACCCACAAGAAGATCTGATTTGAAGAATCAGTGAGTGAAACTCAGTCCTGACATGTTAACAGCTTACACAGTAAGTGTTGCTAACATGTTAGCAAACTGCTACATACTTCCACATCCTGCAGTCACAGAGCAACAGTCATTCATTTAGAGTCATGTTTGTGTCTCCTGATGGACATCAGTCCAGTCTTCTCTCTCTTGATTTTTTGATTTTTAGCTCTGTTTTTGGTCTCCTCCAGCTCCTTAGGGAAATATCTGCTCTTTAGCTGCTAAATGCTAAATGTCCTCCAACTGGTCTCTGACTGAGTCTGTCGGCTGTTCTGGCTATTGCCCGGAAACACTGAACCAAACAGGAAGTGTGAGGCATAAAGCAAAGCTAGGAGATAAAGGAGGCTAAACTGCAGAGATTAAGATTAAGATTAAGATTAAGATTAGATGGCGTCTGTTCTGTAAAGTTAAGATGTGCTCAAAGTGTTCGTACCTCGATCAGGGTGGAGTTCCACAGTCTGGCTCTGACCATCAGAGTTGCTGAGTTGTTCATGTTGACCAGCGGACATACGAACGTCACACAGCTAGCCCCGTGCACACAGTCCTGCACACACAAACACTCACGTTTTTGCTTTGATACCTGTGAGGACACTGATTCCCTGAAACTGGATCTCATTTTAACATCGACCCTAAAATCAAGTCTGAACTCTCAAACAGTCCTTTGCAGAGGCAGGGACAACAAAATATCCTTATTTTACTAAAATGTTTTCACTTTACTAAAATGTCCTCGCTGTCTAACATTGTTGTCCCTTAACAAAAATGTCCTAGCACTGCGAAAGGGTCCAACATGCCACTCAAGGTCCTCCCAAAGACAAACCAGAACAGCATGCACACAAAGTCAAGTGAAACTCGTCCAGTGTAACTTCCTGGGTTGTTTTATACTTCACAGCGCCCCCAGTGGGTGGTGGCAGTACTGCACTACCAACAGATGCAAAGCTTCAGAAGTGGCTGTGTTTGTACCAGAATGTAGGACTTCTTTTTTTGTCCCTGCAGGTGGAGGACAGGGAGAGTTTTTTCTCTGTGCTCCTCCCTCTTCTCCTTCACCTCCTCCTCCAGACTCCTCCTCTTCTTCTTCTTCTTCTCCTCCACCTTTGACAGCTGAGCAAACAGGCACAGAAATTCACGGACAGCAGAAGAGTTGGTGAGATTGTTCAGGATCACATTTTATGAGCTCAGAGAAAGATTAAAAAGTGACAGGGACAAACTGGGACGGTCGTCGGGACAGCGTTTCCAAATGTTTACACTGCTGTAATTCAAGGCTTGAATCATCAGTAGTTTAACATTTGTTCAGAATAATCCACCAGTCCTGGGTACGAGTATTAAACGCCAACAATAAAACAGCTGAAACATAACAAAGAGCCCGTCGACCATGTTCAGCAGTAATACCGCAAGTTTTTTGGTGATCTCAGTTTCCCATGCAGGGACGGATCTGGTGTCTCATCTCAGTGTGTGAAGAGGACGACCTGCTCATAGATGTTAACCTGGTCACTAACTCTCGAGGTGTTTCTGCTGAAACAAACATGTTGATAGCCCACAGAAAATGGATTCAGTTTTTTGAAGGTTTGCAGTTTATTAATTTCCACACACCATTTGTACGGAAGAAAAGTTTAGGAAAATGAAGCCAATGACACAGAAAATCAGTTATTCTGTGAAACAACATGAAAGAGACGAGCTGAAGATTCTGAGTAGACTGGCTTTTATTCTGAAATGCTCCATCTCTGGACTTTTATTTTGAAAGGAGTCAGTATGAGGCTGATGTTACCGTGAGGTTGAGGGGGTTGATGATGTTGCCGGGTGGAACACAAAGTGGCTCTGATGGGCCCTTCATTTCGATCTCTGTGAGGTACAGCAGCCATTTGCCATTGGACACCTCCCTTGGCCAATCAAACACCACCTGTAGGTTGCCTAGGCGACCCAGTGGCTTCCCTTTGATGAGCACCTGTCACATAAGGTAGTGGGTCAACACCTGGTCTGCTTCCACTCTTCGAACAGTGATTTTAGACAAACCTGGAAGGTGAAGAGCAGCAGACTGCCGACATCCTCTGTCCTCTTCATGGCTGATTCACCAATCACATGACCGCTGAAGGAGGCGGGGCCTGGTGGATTGATTCTGTCAGAACACAATGAACCAATAAGAGAAGTGAGGTCATCAGATCAAAGGTCAGAGGTCAACATGAAACCTCTCACACTGTTACTTACAGAGTGAGAGATGCCTGCAGTGAATACTCCACCAACATGGAGACAGTGACAGGAAATAGATCTGACTGCTCACTGAGCCTGAAGACACACAGAGACAACTCTGTCCAACCTGTGCAATAAAAGGCATTAAGACAGGTATGTGTGTGTGTGTGTGTGTTTGCATTGTCCTACGTGGACAGCTGCAACACAGACTGAATCTCTCTGCTGTCCAAACTGATCTCAGACGGCTGAAATATGATCAACACCTGAACCTAGAAAACAGAAGGAGATGGAGGATCAGTTGCAGTCCCAGTAGCAATACTGCAGTATAGACAGTAATACAGAAAGTAGCTGTACCATAGTAACAGCAGTACCACAATATCAGCAGTACTAGACTGTCGAGCGCATCCTGTACCTTCTGGTTGCTTTTAAAAGGGTTCCCCAGCTCACAGAGAAGAACGGCATCCATGACAGAACATTCCACCATCGGCTGGATGTCACCCTGAAACACAAACAAACACAGGACTGACTGTGGGAGGAACTGGTCCAAGTCCCAGGTCCTCTACGATAAGTCCCAAGTCAGCCAATTGATTCCTTTGGGTAAATCCAAGGCAAACTTCAAGTCAAAGCCTTAGTCCTTCAGGACAAGTCCAAGTCAAGTCTGAGAGCGTTTGGGTAAATTTAAGCCAAATCTCAGGTCAATAAATCAAGTTCTTAAAGGCATCTTTTAGTCAAGTCTTAAGCCTTCCAGGGTATTGTCAGTGTCCCTGAAGGCTCAGCCCATGACTCATCATGTTCATGTTCAGTGATTTCATTCACAGCTCGATCTTAAATATCCACTCCTATGCAGATGACACTGTAGTCTCCCTGCACTCCCTGTCAAAAACCCTTTGGGTTCACTACCTTCGTTCGGACTCCAGAGTATATGAGCAGCTGTGGGATGCTAATGTTCACAACAGCGTTATGAGCGTCCTCTGCTGGTCGGCCCGGTGATGGTGTGTTGCTGACGTTAAGCTCCAGAAACAATCGGTTAATGCTGCTATTGTAGTACAACACCTGTCTGCCCTTCTGCCTGGAGACAAAAACACACAAATCACAACATGACAGAAGTCAAGTCGAAGTCAACCTTATTGTCAGTTTCACCATGTACAGGACAGAGGGATGGACATGTCCAGTGATCAGGGCTCTGCAGTCTTTTCAGACTCTTTTGGTCAAATGATTCTTTAGCATCAACGAACTGTTCTGAAGAACAGTGTTAGAATGAGTAGGCTGGGTGTTGTGGGCTGCTAGTAGACATGTGGGCAGTGTAGGTGGACTGACCAGGTAAAACAAAGTACCTGGACTCAGTGTGTCACATGACCCACAATAAAACGGAACCATGCAGAGTGTTGACAGGTAAGAACAGGGTTCGCTGCATACCTACATTCAGCTTTTGACCCTCATTTTTATTTATTCTTTGTTGAAACACTTGTACTCGTCTCATCAGAAATTAAATGTATTGATATGATTGATCTGAATAATCAATTGTTACCTGATCAGCTGTTTGCCGAACCCACATAACAGAAGCATTTTTACACAAAGACAGAAACGTAGAAGCCTTTCAGCTTGTGCTTCCTTAATGTGGACCCTCAGTCAGGTCTTAACGAGTTCACTCACACTGGGAAGGGTTTCTGGTTCTCATCTGTGAACTGGGCTGTCATCTGCAGGTTACTATGGCAGCGGTTATCAGAACCACAGGCCTTCTGGATGTGGATCTGAGAGATGAAGAAATTCAGCATCAGTGAAGGAAAGTCCAAACAGGACCTGGACTCTCCTGTTTTCTTTGCTCTGAAAAGTTTTGTTTCTGAGCTTGGCTTTACTAAGATATGACCTGGGCTCTGATTGGTTCTTACCTGGGTTCTGATGGGTTGGGGTGTCTGGCTCAGCACAGGGAGACGTTTCAGGTCCTGGACAGAGTTTCTTTTCTTGGGAAGCTTCTCATACAGAGAGTAGTTCATGGAGAACACCAGAGGTTCCACTTTGTCTCGGACTGGACTCTGTAGAACACAAACACACAGAAAAAAAGCTTCGTCAAAACTCTTCATATTAGGAACTGTTCTACTTTTCCCTTTGTCCACATTTGTTCATAGTTTGTCTTCTCTCACTCCAGAGTGTCCCTGAACGCACCAGCAGCGCGTCTCTGTAGGTTGATCTAAATGAAGTGAAACCTGTTGCTGCCTGGAAAGAAATCAGGCTGAAAGGATGATCTGGAGAATGATTAGCAGGAATGTGGAGCAAACGGGATTAATGGGCTAAAAACAGTGGGCGGGCCTTGAAGATCAGGACCGATGTGATAGGTTTGAAACATGATGTCAGCTGAGCCATCAGACGTCTGTTACTCTGAACAAACAAGCCGAGAAAATGTGGGCAGAAACACAACAAGCTGATAAGAGCGACATGAAGACGTGACCGGACGAGCCCAGAACATCGTGAACTTCACGTCAACCTGCACAGCTCGACGCTTTGAGGCCAGCTGGAAACTCAACACCACCAACGCTCTTTACACGAACAGTCAGAGAAATCCGTCTGTCCTCCAAACAAGTTATGTCCACTGTCAGCAGTTTGTTGTTGCGTCTGAACGGAAAGTTCATGTTTTTTCTGTGAACGCTGGTGGAGAAGCAGGATGTGATGTCTGTCAGCAGCAGACTGATTAAAGCTCAGAAGAATCCGCTGGTCTTATCTCACACAGCAGATTTCCTTTAATCAAATGTTAAAATATCTGAAACATTTGCATCAAATGTCAGATCTCGGATAGTTTCTCCTCAGAAATCAAACGCCACATTCAGAGTCGACCACACGCGTGTTGGTTCATGAGTGCGTCCGGCGCTGTGCTAGCATTAGCATTTCTTTGAGTGTTTGCATTTACCTTCAGGCGTTCAAAAGGTTTTGGTTTAACTTGGAATGATTCTCAGACTTCATTTTAAATAAATGTCAGCACAGTTCAAACATTTTCCTTCAGATTTACTGCAGAAACAAGTTCCAGTCAGATCAGTCCATGTCCTAATCTCAGGCCTGCTCTCCAGAGGATGAACCTGTCCTCAGGTCAAATGTGACTATAATGAACGCTACGTCCTGGAGAGGGCGCTAACAGAACGTCACACTGTGATGTGTCTCACCAGCAGTCCGACTTTCAGAGTTTCACACTTTTTTTTCGGCATCGACAGGTAACCGGAGTACACGCTCTGTCCGTTGTCACGGAAATGGAGGCGGGACTTGAGGCTGGTGATGTCAGCAGTCACAGTGAAGTGGACGGCTGAGAGACAGATGGACAGAGAGAGAGACAGTTAAAGAAGGACACAGCATCATCTGGTAGGACTCACAGTGTGAAAGTGTGTCAACAGCGTCCGTTCTGAGCAGAATAAACCATCTGAGGTGAGCAGCTTCAAACAGTCACAGACATTTTTATTCACGTTCTGTTCCTTCAATGATTTTATTCCCATTTGTCCTTTAAGGACATAACTGTCCCGTCCTTACTGTACTACCTTCTACTGCAGTATCTGCTGTGTCTTCATCAGGCTGCTGCTCTACACATGTTGTTTA
>JBBMOE010000130.1:232854-266631 GCA_037975065.1 Chaetodon trifasciatus
ACTGCAGGTCGTTTCCACGGAGATAACAGCGGCCAATCATGTGTCTGAGTTTGAACGCTCCGTAGAGTTTAACGAAGCGATGGCCGCACGCCTGCAGAGAGCGTTTGTCAGTCAGTCACTTCATTAAAGACACACTCAACGTCAATCAATCAGATTACTTAGACAGGACGGTAATGAGCCAGAGGGTTCGTTAGTCACTGGATAAACTTGTTAACTTGTTAATTAATCAGACTGACCAACTAGTTTTTCAGCTCCTGAATCCGTCAGACAGTCGGTCAGTTTACATAGTTATTCATCAGAGTTTCTGTTCTTGAATACAGAGAAAAACGAGGATGAGCTCGTTAGGTCAGGTAATTAGTCAGTCAGATGGTGAGTTAAGTCTGTCAGCTGCTCACACATGGTTATCGATTCAGATTGATTTATTATTGATTTTTTTATTTTTAGGTTAGAGTCAGATTATCAGCTGGTTCTTTAGTTTGTTGGTCGTCTGTAGATCAATAATTAGTTATTTTCTCCTGCTGATTAATTAAGAGCTTATTAAGCACGTTAGCAGTTCATTAATTTGACGCAGTCAAACTGCCATTCAGCTATTAACGATCTACATTGTTAATTAGATGGTCATTAAGTCAGCTGTCAGTCAATCTGTGAGTTAGTTATTCAGTTGGTTCGTTAGTCAGATGATCAGCTGTCCAGTAAGATAATTAGTCATCCAGTCAGCTGGTTAACGGGAACATAACGAGGATGTGATGAAGAACACACTGAGAATGTCAGGTGGTGTCCAGGTTTGATCTCCGCCTCCACCTGCAGGTGGAGCTGAGTGGAGGTGAGCAGGTGTGTTCAGGTATACCTACAGGTGACAACCCTTCAACATTAATGCTCATAAAACACCTATAAACAGTGGCAGCTTGACCAGCCAATGAGACACTGACTCACCAGGACCCTCCCCCCAGGTCGGCCCTGACTGGCTACTGAGACGCCCAACCACATGTCCTCAATCAGGTCCTCGGACAGGTTCAGGTCTGAAACAGACAGGACAGGTGAGGAACTCACTGCGGACTTGTTTGTCCAGTGCGACATCAGAAGCGAGCTCCCCTGATTGGCTGCTGCTGTGGTGAGCACTGATTACAGCCCACTCAGCTTCACCATGAGTGTGTGCTGTGTTTGGACAAAAGCCCGCAGAGGACACAGAGACAGATGGCAACTGTCACTGCTCACTGAGGGATGGACTACCCATAATGCACCAGGAGAGAGATAACGTCCCAGGTCTGAGTGCTGAGGACACATTTACGCTGTTAGCTGAAAGCTATGGAGCAGCGAGCCCTGAGTGCTGACTGTCAGGCTTCAGACAAACAACCTGGTCAGGCCGAGCTCCGGCCGTCAGAGAGCGCCGCGCTGACGCAGAGCGGAGTGAGACGCAGGAAACATCGACCATTCAGCGTGTGACCAGCCGAAGGTCTCATGTAATTTCACTGTGTACTCTGAAAAAATACTGCACAGGTTCAGTGTACTGATACTGCTAAAAAACACAGAGGAGTTACAGGCAGAGCAGGACAAAAAAGTATCCAGCATCCAAAACTTCACTGAAGTAAAAGTATGCAAGTGCTATCAGCTGAAAGTACTTGAGGTAAAAGTACTCAAGAGGCTTTTTAAAGAGTTTATTGAGCTGAAGAAGACAGGAACTCTTCATCCTTCAGTTCAGCACAAACATTCAACATCAACACAGCTGGAGATACGAGCTTTTCACTGGACAGAGAGGAGATGAAGAGGAACTAAAGCTGTCAGACAGATGTAATGAAGTAAAAGTACAACGTTTACCTAGTGCAGTAGAGGTATTCAGTTGCATAAAATGGAAATAGTCAGTAATAGTGATTAAATACAAGTACCTCAAATTTGTACTTACATGCAGTACTTGAGTAACTGTTGTATATGAAAGTAAACAGCGTGTGGCTGCAGGTGAGTCGGCTCAGGTGTGTCCTCTCTGACACATAAAAGAAAACAAAGGTGAGTCTCACCTGGATCTATGAGCATCATCCTGCTGCAGTCTGACTGGTCAGCTGTGATCGGGCAGCTGTACACTCCTCCCGTTCGATTGGCTGGAACATTAGGCTCCGCCTTCTCCCTGGGTGCTCCAACCAATAGCCTGACAGGATGAGAAAGGTGAGACAGGTGAGGGTCTGTTTCCTGGAGAGCAAGGCAACATAACCTGGAAATCCTCCAAGGTTCCCTGGAATGGCTGGAAGGACTTCAAGAGCCCCGTCAAGCATCCTGGAATGCAAGAATCCATGGAATGTCTTGAAGAAGGCAAGGAGTCTTTGAAAGCATTGTGGAACTCCTTCAAGGACCCCAGGAAGGTCTTGAAGTACCCCTGGAGCCATCCAGAAACTCCTTCAGGGACACCTTGAAAAGTCTTGAATGACCCTGGAGCTGTTTAAAAGATTCTGGAACTCGCTCAAGATGCCTGGAATGTCCTTGAAGACCTCAGTAGCTTTAAAGGTTTTGAATTCTGATGGTCCTGAAAGAACACACACACACACACACACACACACACACACACACACACACAGACTAACTGGACGAACAAACCGTGTGTGTGTGTGTGTGTGTGTGTGTGTGTGTGTGTGTGTGTGTGTGTGCGTAAAGCTTCCTCAATATGTTTCATTTCCCGTCCTGTGGTCAGGTCTGCACACACACTCACACACACACTCACACACACACACACACACACACACACATTTGGATTAGTCTACCAGCTGAACACACAGCATTTGATGCCGGTGACCTCTGACCTCAGATCTGATCTCAGCTCATGTGTGACTGTGGTGATAGTTCACAGGTGTCAGGTGAGCTGTAACTTCCTGTCCGATGTGAACACACATCATGTGACCTGACAGCAGGCAGATGTTCAGACAGATGTGGACCTTTGGAGCCTTCTAGAGGATACCTGGAACCGACATTTCAAACTTCCTCGAGGACCCCCAAAACGTCCTTTGTCTTAATTATTGATCAGGTCTAGAAGTTCAACCAATCACAGGAGCGGCACCTGATGAGATGAGCCAATCACAGGATACATTGACCTCCTGACCCCTGAACTCCCTGAGGAAACGAGATTACTGTGTGTGTGTGTGTGTGTGTGTGTGTGTGTGTGTGTGTGTGTGGTCCATTTGCAGCCAATCCAATTAGAGAACATAAAGAGATGGTCGTCATGGTGACCGTAGAGGCAGACAGCTGGATGACCTCTGAGTGACCTCTACAGGTGCATGCGGGTGTTGTAAAAACAACAGGAAGTCAGTTATCGGTGCTGACACTTCCTCAGCTGCTCCTGGAGTCTCCTCAGGACCCCAAACATCTCGTCAAGGACCACTTGAGCTCTCTTAAGACTCATGGACCCTTTTCGAGCACCTCTTCACGAGCTTATCACAGCTCCTCCAGAACCCCTGAACGCTTCATCAGGGAGTCCCGGCACCTCCTCAGTGAGCCCTTGAACCTCGTCAGCTTCAGCCTCCTCAGAGTTCAGGAGGATCCAGACGCATTATTAACACTGCAGGGCATTCACCTGACTGTGTGTGCGTGTGTGTGTGTGTGTGTGTGTGTGTGTGTGTGTGTGTGTGTGTCTGTGTGTAATAATGTGTTGCAAGAGGAGTTCTGTAAATGAAAAATACTTTAACCCTGTTACACATGAGGAATTTACACACATGCACGCACACACACACACGCACACACACACACACACACACACGCACACACACACACACACACGCACACACACACACACACACCAGCATTTTTATCTGATGACAGAAATGACGGATTCTGATGTTTTAAACCATCTTTAATGTTTGGAGACTCAACAACATCCTCATTCACACAGACGACCAAACGTCTGCACCGCTCTGGACTAAATGAGACTGCACTGTCATCATCCGCCGGCCAATCAGAGCGCGCCATGGTCTATCACTGTGGTTTAACTGCAGCGCTGCAGGAAGTCGTGGCTTCACACATCCATCAACCAACGAGTGTTAACTGATGAGACAAAGTACAACTCACACACAAACAGGAAGCCTGAGCAGTAACACAGCCAATCAGTGACCTGGACACACCTGAGAACCAGACAGGCAGGCAGACAGACAGGCAGACAGACAGACAAGTAAGGGTGCGTACTCACAGGTAACTGTCTGTCTTCAGGTCTTGGTGCAGAGCGACAGACAGTCCGAACAGACTTCCGTCTCCGCCCGTCTTCAGCAGCGGGAACAATGTGTCGAGGTTCAACGCCACGCACACACCGACCCACGCACTCAGTAACACGCACACACCTGTCGCCATGGAGACGCACACCTGAGAGGAGGACAGCAGCAGCACAGTCAGCGTCTGTGGACGAACGTCTGCACATAGCGGTGATGTCTTCTTCTGTGGTTTCACTGACTGCATTCAGCCGTGTGGACAAAGAGCAACACGAGCACCGACGATCGGCGGGATTGGTTCAGGTGATCCGCTCAAGGCGGCGCGCAAGTACCGTCCGTGCGCTCAGACCTGCAGAAGAGACTGGAGCAGTTTGACTTTCAGCTGTCGGCTGCTTGTCCTTCACGGACTTTGGTAAATTCGTGCTCGTCAAATGTCTCTGCTGGACTTTAAATCCGCTCCAGCTCGCTCTGCTTTGTGTTTGCTGTTGGATGTTTTTCGTGATCTCAGTGACTTTTTCCTTTTCTGTGAATCTGTGGCGTTCGTGTGGAGCAGGGATACGGCAGCCTGGGTCTCCTGGTCTCCTGGCCTCCTGGTCTCCTGGCCTCCTGGCCTCCTGGTCTCCTGGCCTCCTGGTCTCCTGGCCTCCTGGCCTCCTGGCCTCTTGGTCTCCTGGCCTCCTGGTCTCCTGGCCTCCTGGTCTCCTGGTCTCCTGGTCTCCTGGCCTCCTGGCCTCCTGGTCTCCTGGTCTCCTGGCCTCCTGGCCTCCTGGTCTCCTGGCCTCCTGGCCTCCTGGCCTCCTGGCCTCCTGGTCTCTTGGTCTCCTGGTCTCCTGTCCGGCTGAGGGCTCAGTAAATCCACCTTTCCTTCACAATGCTGACCACAGATCTGGGAGCAGCAGTTTGATTCTCAGGGAGCTTCAGAACCTGAAAGTCTGAACCGAAATTCATGTTTTTGTTATGCTGGACACGTTCGATCCCGTTAGTTTTGGTTTCATGTCGACATTACGTGAGCACATTATAGAAGTGTTTCTCCAGGTTTCTTCCTGTCCTCGCCGCTGTCGCTCACGGAGGAGCTGCTGGGTCTCTGGTCCTGACCTGCTCTATATGGACAGTGTCCTGAGACCACTTCTGTTGGGATTTGGTGCCACATAAATAAAAATAATTGAATTGTATACGTACTTCCTGTCCTCATTGTCTCTGTGCTCAACACTGATTGGTCTGTTGACGGTGTGCATCTGATGTCGGCCTCCTGTCGCCGTTTGAATTCATGGATGAAATGAACCAATAGACTTTCTGTTAGTTGCCACTATAATAACATCACAATGGCATTACTACAGCACACCAACTTCAGACACAAACACTCCAGACTATTTGTCCAATGAGCGTCCTCATACTCTACGAAGTCCAGTTCTGAGACCACCTGTTTTCATTGAACCAAAGTCTGACTGTTTTGTCCGGAATGTGGTCCAGGAGAGGTTGTCATTGGTCCAGGAGAGGTTGTCATTGGTCCAGCAGAGGTTGTCATTGGTCCAGGAGAGGTTTCTCATGTGTCATTAAGTCTGAAGTTCAGACCAAACCTGAGGACAGTCCCTGAACTCAACGGACACATTCGGCTTCATCAGCGTGAGCAGCTTAAAGGACATCACTGAACAAAGTATACTTGCTCCAGTACTCTACTTATGTACAAGTCTGAGGTACTTGTACTTTCCTAGAGTATTTCCACATTATGCTACGTTACGTTTCTTTGACAGTTACTGTTTATCTGAAGGTTCAAACTCAAAGAAAAGACGAGAGCAGTTGAATATGAACGAGTTTAAAGAAGCTTCGCTGCTCAAACTCATCATCACGCTTCGGCACATAAAACATCAAACGTGTAGTAGTACTCTGACAGTAGAGTTTTTGGCTGAGAAACACAAACAACCTGCAGCACGAAGAAAAGAGAAGAAGAAGAAACTCAAACCTTTTTCTCCGCTGTCACTCAGAAGCAGCTTCTCGTTGTTAACAATGGTTTCTTGAACGTTCCTTGCCCTGAGAGGTCGTCGGTTCGATTCCTGCTGAGCTCTGTCTGACTTCTCATACGTCTGCTGACAGACTGCTCTGCTCTGCTGCCTCGCTCTCTCTCCCTGCTTCACCCAAAGGTCTCTCTACCCTCTCTCTCTCTCTCTCTCATTCTCATTCTTCAGTTGTGCTCGCTCGCCCTGAAATGAAATCATGTCTCTGTGTTAACCCGCCCACACACACACACACACACACATACGTGTTTACAGAAAATATCAGGACATATGACAGAAATGTGAAAAATGGGGACGTGCCTTTCTCAAGGTCCTAGAGGTCTGGGAATCAGTGTGTTTCTGACCCATACCTCCAGGAATACGTCTATCTGTTGAGATTTTGGCTAGGGCTATATTTTGGTCAAACCTGATTTTAATGCTACTTGTGAGGACATTGTCAGGTTTATGTGAAATATAAGTGCTTTTACATTACACACTGATATTTCATGTTTAGGTGAATTGTGAAACCGTTGGATACACACAAAATTTTCAAGTATATGTGACTTATAAAGACCAGGTAAGGATGTCTGCATTTTCAACTTGACTCCTGTTACATATATTTAAAATATCTGTATAATAGGCATATGTGAACAATAGTCATGTTCCCAAACCTCTGACAGAAATGTCAGACATTCACAGGTTAATACACACACACAGTGAAACTGAGTTGTATAAACTCTTCAAAAGAGACACAGCTGAAAAATGTGGTCAGTTTACTTCTTAAGTTTACTTGTATTGCATTTATGAATTTTGAAGTAAATGTTCATATGAATTAAAACATGGAACACTTTATGCCTTTCTTAGTTTTTTAATTGCTGCCAAAATATGTAAATAACACCCAGAACTGACCACAGACAATACAGAAATCTTGCCTCCTTTCCTCCACGGTGTAAGGCAGTGCTGTAGACAAAGCATGTTTGAACTGAACCAGGAAATGTCTCTTTTGTATTTTTCTATGAAAAAAAGAACACACTTAACCTTCTATTGAAGCTTACAGCTGCTATGAAACAATGTTTTCAACAAGTCTGTCTACATAAAGTAATGAAAAGAATTTACATTAATACAAGTTACTATATATGAGACCTGTTTCATTGAGCTCCCATTCAAGCACGATCTCTTAATAGTTCAAAAACTAGATTCAACAATTTAGGGTTACATGTGTAAGAACAATGCTATGCTTAAAACTACAGAAACAACTGAAGAGGTAACAATCCCTTCAAAAAACATCTCTACTGCTTGTTGAAACTGACAGCACAGTATGAATCTATCATCTTAAACCTCATTTTCTGAAAGAAATTATGACAGGTACTGTGAATAAAACCAGGGGAGTGGAGGGTTGAAAAAAAAAACAAACTGTGCTAATTAATCTGAATCTTTGGCAGCACTGAACAACAAGGCATAGAAAATGAAACCAAGTTCAACTGATATTGAACTGTACCTGGGCCGCAGTTTGCATTTTATAGTTCTATTTATTCATCTTCCTTTTTAATGCTATGATTCTGTTGTGAATGTAGTATTTGATGGCAACCCAGTCTCTATCTTTCAGAGCTTCTGGCTCTGCCTGGAGACAGTAATCACAGTCTTTTTTACCTGGTACTTTGCAGCTTGTTATGAAATGAAACATGTGCTGTTCAACAGCCTTCACTTCATCATCTGTCCACTTGCTTCTCACCTTCCCTGCTGTCATAAATGGAAACAAAACAAAAACCTTTAACAACTGAACAATGGCTCTGCTAATGTGAAAAATGCAGGATATGATAAAGTATATTGCAGATAATAATGTCAATACAAAATGCTCTTTAACCTTGTTTTTCACTGGAGCATTTTGAGGAACCTTGGGATGTTCCCACTTGAAGTGGTGTGTTCTGCTGGGAATCTAAAAGAATGAATTAGAACATGTATTATAATAAAAGCATGCATTCACATACTGCCACCCCTGAGGAAAATAAACTTTTCTATTTATCACAAGTACATTCACTTCAAACATTTTGTATTTGAGTGCCTTTTATATTTTACCATTATTTGGTTGAGTGTCGCTGATGTTTGTGTTGCCCGGTGAGGTTGAGGCAGAGGTACCCTCCATGTTGTCCAGGGTGGATGAGGCAAAGGAGCCCTCCATGTTGTCTAGTGTGGTTGAGGCAGAAGATCCCTCCATGTTGTCCAGGGTGGTTGAGTCAAGTGTGTGGCTTGGGTCCACAGAAGTCTTAGTTCTTGAACCTTTGAAAATTAACAATGAAATATGAGCGTGAATGCAATTGGTTTGCTTGCTTTTTTGTTTGCATTGTAAGCAACCTCAAAATCATATATATGAATATTCACATGTAAACAATCTGACTATAAATTCATAAATGAAGAACTACTCATCACAATGTGATTGTTTGAAATCAAATAGAGGATCATCATCACCATGCTATTATGCTATAACGCCTCCGCATCCAACTTCTACATGACAGACTCTAGCCATCTCTGCTGTTCAGTTTCTGCCACCAAGTCTTCATATCTAAGCTTTTCCTTTTATAAGCCTTCTCCTCCATCATTGACTTGCAGACCACAACACTGAGCCAGGCTTAAAGTTAGTTCTAACTATCTCCCTTGGAACAAGCTTTCATCCCAAATCTACCTGCATCTCATGATCTATAGCACCCTTTATGTGGCCTGACTCAAATTAAATGTCTGCACTCAAATACACACTGAATTACCTTTTGGTCGTCTGTTTTCAATTCCTGCTGCTTTTCAAAAGCCTAGTTGCCATGTATACCAACCTTGAGAAAGACTAGTCTCACAGCCTGACAGAATATGCCTCAAGGTTACCGTCTCTGAACACAGAGATCATGATGGGTACCCATCTACCTATTGTTTCAGGTTCTGTGGTGAAAGTAGCACATCATAAGTAGTCTACATCAGGAACATTATACTTTTTTCCTCCATGCACCACAGGTCCCTCCAGCTTAGCTCTCTTCCCTACATTTTCCCAGTTCATCCACTTTTCCTGCTTAGCCTGTGCCAGTCTTTGTACGACTTACTATTTCCTCTTGTTGATGTACCTGCTCCATTACTAGCTTCCTCCTGTCTCTCAGACCTATCTTGCCCCACATTGATTTGCCTGACCTTCCTTATCAGGATGAAAATCTCTCTGTATTACATTTGGTCACTCAAGTAACTAACCCTATTCTTTATCCGAGGAAGCTATTGCACTCTTTACTTTAGCTTCCACCTCCTTCTACCTGACCAAATATCCAAAGTAGACTAGCTTTGCTAACATTGGTATATCAGGAGAAGGGTCCATCTCACTATTCTTTCCAGAATCTGAGAGAATCTGCTTAATATTCTCTACTTCTTGCTTCAAAGCTGTGAGGTTACCTTTTTTTTTTTTTTTTTTTTTTTAACATTCCTTTAGCAAAGATAAAATGATCCCTATAAAAAAGCTATCCTGACTTGCTCCCTCTTTACCTTCCTCTAAAGTTGTTCTGTCCTCCAGAGTACTACTAACCAATATCTTAGCTCTTATTGCAAAACATTAATTCCCTATTTCTCATCTAATGTTGCTTTTCTCCATTGCTTTCTTATGTGTCTCCTATCCTTCACTAATTTCTTTACTTCTTTTTGCTGTCTACACCTGATTGACTTAAACTTGTCCATCTTTTCTCAAAGTTTCCAACACAGATTGTGTCTCCCATCCTCTCTAATATATTTACACTTGTTCCTTAAGCCCATCTAACGCAAATCAGGATACCTTTGTGTTGATTTAGGTCAGCACTGGAATCATCATCGCTCGTGGCAACTTCATCTGGTTGGGTTGAAAACAGTCAGGGCAAAGTATTTAAAATAAAGCCTGAACATGGATAAATGTTATATTTGAAGCTTTATATACTATTTTTCAAACTAATTGTCACCGTCAGGATTGATCTCGATGTCATCCAGCCCTTTCCCCTGCAGGTCAGACAGCTTTCCTTTTTCCATCGCCATCAACAGTTTGCTTACTTTTGCAAGCTGCAGGGTACTTTCTGGAAGCCGGTAGAATTCTCGGTGGACACGGATGTCATGTCCAAGAAAGGTGGCAAGTTGATCCATTTCATTTTCTTTTAGGTTTAGTACTGTGGACAAAGTAGCAACTTGTTTCCGCAATCTTGTTGATGTGAGTGCCTCTGGGTACTTTGCACCACATTGGTTTGCATACTTGCGAAAGCAGTCAGAGCCTCTGTAATGGGAAAGGACACCTGGGCGTGCAAACAAGTACACATTCTCTGTGCAGACTTGACACTCATTCCTGGTTTTCACAAGGAGGTCCATTGCAGCGATCATGTCAGGTGTGAGGAGCACTGGCACCATTCTTGACCTTTTACCACGAATCTCAACTCTGTCAAAGTGCTTTGCAAGCTTCCTTTCCAACTCGGTAAGGCACATCATAATGTCAGGATTCAACTCTGTACGATTCCGGGATGTGAAAGCCTGGAGCTCCATTTTTGAAACTTCCCCTTGCCTTTTTCTGTTAAATAGTACTACCTGCGTCAAAGTCACTTTAGCAAGATTTCCGAAGGTTATGTTGTTGGGGTTTTCCTCCAGGTCCTTCATGCACTTCGCACACTCGCTAGCAAGGAACTTGTGCAGTAATGAAACATCCTGTGTAAATGGCAAAACCTGTGGTTTATTCCATTTGGCTTGTTGAAGTGTACCCAATGCAGCAGCTGAAATGGACTCTGCCCACTTTTTCTCATACAGAGTGGCAAATTGCTTGGCTGACTCTGCAACAGCATGGCGATTTGCGATGATGGCATTGCACTGCACAATTCCAGCAACTTTGGCCAAACTGTGCCCTAATTTCAAAGCCAAGGATGGGATTTTGTATGAGTTGCTTTCCAACTCATAACCAGCAACAGCTCTGACTGCTTGTATCACATGGGGAAAGTTACTGGGCATAACAAGGTCTTCTGTGGTCTTCAAAGGGGTCATAGCTCTAGCCTCTATCAATAATCTTGCCATCTCTCTCATTTTTTGGCGTATGTAATCATTCCTTCTCTCATGTGGTTTTCTGGCATTGTACAGTGACTCGCCAAGGCTAAGAATGTCTCTTTCACTCCTTACTACCAAGGAAATGTCATCCTGGTTCATTTCACAGGCAATCTTCCAAACAGCCTCATGAACATGATCAGGCTTCGGTAAGTCCAAATGGATCCGTTTTCGCCCAGCAGGAGCCTCTCCCTCGACAGACATCTGAGGACATTTTTTCAAATGTCTCCAAAGGCAATCTCTTGCATACAGTCCTTGACAAAACTTGCAATGACGGTAGTCATCAGACTGTCTTGTGGTAGTGGGTCTTCTACAAGCGACCATTTCTCCAGTACCACGGCTTGCCACAGTAGCATTATGGTCAAAGTTTCCTCTCTTCTTAAGAGACCTCAACAAATCTCTTCTTTCACAGGATCTTTTATTAAAACTGAAAGCTCTTGCAACATCAGGCTGTGTGCCGTGGGCGGACTCGAGGTGTCTTGCCAATTTAGAAATGGCCTTTTTACAATACAGACAATATTGCTTCTTATTGTACTTGCTTTGTTTCGCCATGTTTGGCAATGGTGCAACTTTTATGGAGCTGTTACTGTGTGATGTGTTCCCTGATGAACTGGCACTGCAACTTATCGCTGAAGTACTTGGACTGCTGCTCCTCAATGACGAACTGGACTCTAAACTGGTGATCTCCCCACTGTGTGCTGAAGCTGTCCCCACTGGCATGTCCTTCAACACTTTTCGGGGAACAGGGGTTTCTGTAATTTTTAGTTTCCGACTACAAAGACTTGTGTCTGAGGAACTGCCACCTGAGTCTGGAACATAGTCGATATCTTCAGAATTCGTATGATCTGAAAATTCATCGGCAGAGGTCTGAAGTGGAGAAAAAAAAGCATCTTAACATTTATTATATAATAGCTAGGGTATCATTCTCCCAACACTACCATCACACTGTGCATAACACAACCAGGAAGTGATGAGTCATTGAAAACATACAATTAAAAGTAACATTTGAATTCCTTAATACAATTGTTTTTCTAACTACTGTCTCATATTTATTACCCGGTCGCTTAAGCTTGCAGAGTGTCCATCATGAAATCCACTATCATCAGCCAAGGGATGTTCAACCTTTAAAACCAATATGAATAATGTAATTAAAATTCAAAATAGACATTTTCACCCCCAGCTGTATTAAGTTGGATATAATTAAATATCTTCCCTGACACTTTAAAGATATTATGCCTCACATACCATCCCGTGACATACTGTTAGGACAGTAATCCCTGAAGCATAATACTTTTCACTGTGCGATGCGACGGTGTGTGATATAAAGAACATGGCATAACTGTTTAGTGTTTTTTTTTTTGACTCACCTATTGCGTAAAATTATACAAATAGTTTGAGAGAAAATATCTGTTGCAACTTGCAACTGTCTCTAATCCATGGTACATGAACTGGAAAAACTAGTGAATAAGAGAAATTCAGCTACATTTGTATGCCCATGGATGTCATAAAAATAATGTTCTTGTACAATAAATGCCTTGAAAAGAATTAATTTGAACATAACCAAAAGAATGTTTGGCTTTGCTTGGATTTGCATACTCACAGAACAATTAATTCTGGTGATCAGACTCGAAGTCATCTGCTTCTCTCTCTCAGATATCTGTTTCTTGGCATCATTATAACGTTCCTCACACCGCGCATGATGCTGCCTTAGATTTTGCATACGGCGACTTGCTCTAGACTGCCCAAATCAAGTATCAGATGGAAAGAACCTAAGTCTTACTGCTCACATAGCAAATATCGTCAGTCAAACAAAATGAAATATTTGAATGAAAGGCAGCTGTGTTACCTGCTCTGCAGTAGCTGTCTGGTGGAAGGGAACAATTCCTGTGGCCTGGCTGGCCTAAAGTGAAATGACAGAATTAAGTATTTGTTTGGAATTCCAGACTACTTTAACAGACAATGATAATACAATTCATTATAATGTAACTGATGATAAAAGTGGTTTAAAAATGCAAAATGCCACATCAGACCATATGAGGACGTCACCTGAAACACACTCAAGTCTCTCACAGCCTAAAACAATATGAGGACCTAGGACCTCCTACCTGCTGGAAGGATGAAGTGGATCTCTCGCTCACCTCTGGGTCGGCAGAAGGTTGAGTCGGGATCTGAACACTTGATGTCTGCAACAAAACACAACAATACAGTGTCAGAAATATTCTGTATTATAGATCAGAACTAGTTAATAAACTGATGATCATATTTGTTTCAGTGGACATGATTCACATGAGCATCTGGGTTCATTATGCCACAATCTACAGACAGTGTTCACACTTTACAGTATCTACCACCTACAATATGAGGACAATCTAACACACACGCTACAGTTGCAGGGTCAACCTTATGAGGACGTCACCTGAAACACACTCAAGTCTCTCACAGCCTAAAGCAATATGAGGACATGACGACTGCAGACATGCAGAGTCCATATTCCTGACCTCTAACTTGTTGTAGTCAAAGAAAGCTCTAAACCCCACACTGATGTAAACTGATCTTTGCACCTTGAAATGACTATCAATAAATCAAATTTTATTTTCATCGGTATCTGTTTATGTCCTAATACTTAACAGATCTTATTAGTGCTGTCAAAAATATCGCATTATTAACTCGTTAACGCAAATCAATTTTAACGGCGTCATGTTTTTTATCGCGCAATTAACGCTCTTTGTGACCAAGTGAACTTGTAGTTTTTTAGAAGCTGTGGCCACTGCTAGTAACGTTAGAAAAACTACAGGATCCAATTGTAAACCGGAAACAAAACAACAGACACGCCCCACGCACGTGTTTGGTCTCACCTGCTCGCTCGCTGTCAAAGAGTAGGCTACTGGTTTGTGTGGATGTCAAGCGCGAAACGCCGAAATGGACGCGAACAAGATTCTGAATGGAAAGTTTAGTTTCAAAAAGTTGCCAGATGGGTCGACTGACAAGACCAAAGTTATCTGTGTGTGTCGTTGGTGTGAACTGAATTATCACCGCAGCACATCCAGTCTGAAATACCACTTGATGGACAAACACACGGCGAATGCGAATTCTCCATCGCCTCCTTCTCAAAACCAGGAGACAGTGGACGTCTTTCCACAGAGACATGTGGACACCACAATAAGAACAAGTTGACTGCAGCCACAGCCCAGTAATGTTCATTCTCTGTGCAGAGAAATAAGAGGCTGGCTGATCAGCCTCTGGTGAACAAACAGAAGAGCAGTACAGTCTGACTGCTCGTATGTTCAAAGACACTTAAGAAAGGAGAGTTTAAGCCTGGTTTAACTGCACTACAGGCTGAGTCCTAGTTTACAATGATGAGCGCTGTGTCACTTCATCTTGGATCACCCTGTTTTGATCCTTAGAAAGGGTTGTTGAAGGCTTTTTTCTAACCAAGTATTTATTGTTGTCATCTGTTTATTGAGTGTTAAACTGAGAGATTTTGCTTCAGATGTGAACGACTGCTCAAAGTGAGAATGTTAGTGTGAAATAAAACACTACACGTTGTTGTTTTCAATAAAAACATTTGCACAAAGCAAGCCTGTCCACTTTTCCATGTTAAGAGCATTAAAATGATAATTAATGGGACATTTAGAATAGATAAAAATATACGATTAATTTGCGATTAATCACGAGTTAACTATGACATTCATGAGATTAATCATGATTAAATATTTTAATCGATTGACAGCACTAGATCTTATACTATACAATGTATGAAAAGGATTTACTCACCAGAGCTCGCCATGGCCACTGAGATTCTCCATAGTGATAAGTTATTTCATTCTCTGCTTGGATGTTTTCAATAGCAAACAAGCAAAGATGAGGTCTACCCTCGACTATTAACTTTTTCATTTTGCAGTTTGGGGACTTGTGGTCATCATTAACCAGCCGGCCCAGGGAACCATCTTCACGGGAGGCATCAATGCTGAAATTGAACAAGGAAACATCTAACTTTCCATTAAAACCATAATGGTGTTAAAAAACAACTAATCTTTCACAGGCCTTTACTTACCACCATGTGCTATTGTTCCATTCAAAATCAAACAGGAAAGCATTTTGCTTCTCTGTGTACTTTTTCTGCCTCTTTTCCCGCTCATATTGCGAGATTAACTCCCCACGGTACTCGACCACAAAGGATCCCTTTTCAATTGGTGCACAGGCAAATACACCACGTCCTAATACACCAAAAATCACAAATTAGTGTCAAGTAATTCAACTCAAATCAGGTATACTAACTTAAGGTGATTAGCTATTCACAAAACATGTGCAGAACAAACAAACATAAGACTTTTGAACAGTGAGATAAAGATTTGAATTATAATGTTTAGGACTGCAACAACGAATGGATACCAAAAAAAAAGGTTATTAAAATAGCTGGCAACAAATTTCGTTATGAATTTGTTGTGTTGCACAATTACACAATTATGATGTTGCTCACAGCGTCAAAGAGCTGTTTACATCACGTGTCGATAGCTAAGCAGAGCATATGGCCATGCACTGTAAACACACCAGAGGCAGATAAAACGGTTTGACCAAAAACAACTGAAGCATGAGAGCCTTCTTATTGATTAAAATTAGGAACTACATTAGCTTTTTCTTTTTTTTTTTTTTTTGTCCATTTAACCTCATGTTTCATTTTGAAGTGAAGAAATTCACATCAATTCAAACTCAGGAGGGCTGGGGCAGCTCCCAGGCTGCTGCAGACACAGAAACGCTGATCTGATGCAGACATGCTCAAAAGTCTGTCTATACATCACTGAAGTTTAAGTAAACTTGACAAGAAACAGTATACTCAATGTTCATGTCCATAAGCACAACATGTCTTCTAAACTGTCCCTGCTACAACATAGAAATACCTGTTGTGTTTGCACTTCCTTGCACTAACATAGTCAGTTTTGAATAATGTTTTACTTTGTAATATAGTGATAGAAATAAAAAGATGTTTATAATCTGATCAGTTGATTAATTGAAGAAATAATCAAATCGATTATCAAAATAATTGTTAGTTGCAGCACTTATAATGTTTTTGCAGTAACCATTTGAATGATATATCATACCTTTATAGTCATTGATCCACAGGGCCTTTAAACACGGCTTGTCACCTCCAGATGAAATAAACTGAGCAGCCTCAGCTTCAGGACGAAGTCTGGCCCTTCTTTTTAACATGCTCTTCACTTGGCCATGGGAAGATGACAAAAGACAGCAAGGCAAATACAAAAAAGACAAATACTTACTTTGAATCAAACAGGACAGAGAAAATGGTATTATTCTGCCTGAAATCATAACTCATTTGCTGATCAGGCTAACAGATCACTGCAAACCCTGTGCAACTGTAACAGTGTAACATTACATTACCTTTACTACGTTATAAAACTGTGCACTCCACTAAATTACCTGTAGTGAATGACTCATATCATCAATTTGTGTTCAAAACATAAAAACACATCTTGTGCTGAAATAAGATCTGTGTTAAAGAACAGTTAAAAAACAGTTAAAAAAATTCAGACTGTCTCTGTAGGTGAATATGAAGAAAAAGTTTGTTTGGACAATCTTTGCTGCAGCACCGCGTGTAAATCGTTTTTAGCTAGCTGGCTAATTAGCTCACTGTTAAGAACAGTTGTATTGAACGACAACTTCTACTCGCTATGTTGTTAAAAATCAAGTAAAAGTAATTAATTACCATTTTTAATGCACCCCTTACTGTTTGTTTAAATCCGCGGCGTGTTTGACGGCATTCCGTTTACCTAATTAAATGGCTAATTAGCCGACTTATACTCACCAGGTGCGTGTCGTAGCACAGACATCGAAGGATACTGCATACGTCAAGATAGATCTCTCCTGAGCGCTGAAGTTCCCGGATGTGACGTTCACCGAGAGCGCTGCTGCGGTCGTATCCGTGTCAGAAAGTTTAAAATCCTGCCGTGAACTGCACGTCTTTGGTTAAGTCTGTCGACCAATCACAGGCTGCATTACTGACCTGCTGACCAACCAGAGGCTGTGTTTCTCATGTGTTCCACGCATTACGCTGTGGAATAACGTGAAACGTGCCCCTTTCCTTACCAACAGGTAAAATAACGAGTAGTAACGTTAATGTAGTCAAGAATGTTCGATATTTTACACGGAGATTTGCTGGAAGCGCTATCAGAACACTGACAGTCTCACCTGACGTGAGGACTGGTCTCAGCTCTCACCTGCACTTTGGAGTCGCACAGTGACGCACAGAGAGGCTCTGGCGCTGTTTGAGGAGGTCGGTTTTCACAGAGGAGTTATTTCTGCTTTTTTCTAAAGTGGCATCACGAAATAAACTTCTGAAAAAGCATCTAAATTTATTACTGACGGCCAAGATGACGGGTTATTTTCTCAAAGATGATAAGCTGGCTCACCAAAAGGGACTTGATCCAACTGAACAGTAAGTGTCCTCTAGTTATTTTAAGTATGTGACCTTAAAATTAAAATATGTATATGGTAGTTTTCATAATCATCTTTATATTTGGTATTTATTTATCTATATTTTATTTTTATATTAATGTGTTCATTTATTGGTGGTGGTCACCTGTTTCACAATTCATAGAGTGTGTGTGTGTGTGTGTGTGTGTGTAGTGGGGGACTATATGTTTGATGTACAATATATGATCTGATGTTTTTCATTTATTTATTTGGTTTATTTGTTTGTCAGAACCTGCATCTCTGTTGCTAGACAACAGGCCAACCGTCCCGCTTTCTCCTGAGGACTTCGCATCTTCAGGGAAACAGCCAACAGCACAATGTAGAAGAAATGGTCACATACAGGTCTATCTGTCCACCCCTTGGAGGTATAAGGTGCGTGATCTGGTCCTCCATTTCACGGCAGACAGGGATGGCTTTGAGGTACGACACAACTAACAGATGAGTAAGTGGATGGTGCTCTCCCGGGGCGTTGAATGGACAGATTTCACTGGGGGACTATTACTTGGTCTATATATATATATATATATACACATATATATACATACACACGCATATTTCAGCTGCTTAATACTCAATTTGAAGTGCAGAATATGCATTCTTATACACATTAAAGCCCACATACTATTAATCCCACTTGAAATAAGTTGCTGAGCTGTTAAAAGTCTTGTGTATTTTATGCTCAACTAATTAGAATATCCATGTAATGTAATACATAATGATGTATAGTGTCTTTAAAATCAACATGAAAAATTCACAGTAGTGTTCTTAAACTTGATAAACAGTATTTAAACATTATACTCGTTAACTGCATTTACTGATTTTATAACTGCATTATAAATACCAATAGATTAATTACGTTTTTCATTCTAAACATACTAGCAGTGCTAAGCAGATCTAGCATCAAATCAGGACCAAGTATTAAAATGTCCACAGTGGTCTGTAGCTGTTGTGCCTTCAACATGCTTTCAATGCATGAATGATGTGCTCTGTGAGATGTAAAGTGATAATATCATCTGAAGCAATGAAATTGAAATTCAGCTAATGGAAGAGATTACATCAATATACTGTAAAGATGCTCTTGAAATAATCTGCAACTTGGAGTCAGATGGAAATGAGAAAGGAGCTCTCTGATTATGTTCTGCCTTTCTCAAGCAACAGCTTCTCCAAGGAGATGTTTTTTGTGCCTGGGAACTCACACTGTTCTGGAGTAAGCTGCTCATGCGCTTAGAGTTGTCAGCTGATGCATTTCTTGGACACAGCAAAGAGATGGCTCTTCTCTGCAGAAGCATCTGTCATATTCTGTTTCTAATCAACGTAATTCAAAACGAAGTTGGAGAGGTGGGGCTTCCAGTGTTCGTGGAAATGTGCATTCAAGCTCTGAAAATGACCTCTAGTGACCATAAGGATAGCAAGTCTACCATCTGCAAGACTGCTGAAAGCTGAAATTTCCTTATACCCCAGAGGGTTATAGCAACATTATGTAGTTTTTCCCCCTGACAATAATAGTTTCAAAATCTTTTTAATGTCGGAGTGAGTTGTAACAGTGTGAATAGGCTCTCTGCCGCAGCCACTCGGCCCTTCTCCCACCTGCTTCTGCACTCTGTAACTTCAGGCCACAGCCCACGGATTTGAAACCAAAACTAAATGACTTATGATACTACGTCACACAAAACTGTAATTTTTGGTTGAAATAGGTCATATTTAATGAGGAAAATGTCCTCTGGTTTTCCCTCAGATGTCGGGCTTATGGTCCACCCATGTGTATGAAAAATATGAAAAGCTCTTGATGTGTGTTAGAATGATTGCCTGATGACCAAGACTTGTGAGAACAATTTTCAAAAGCCACAAATCATGTCCATTATTGTTCTATGTGTGATTTGAATAAAGTTCTGTGAAACTTAATTTCCATTTTATTTTTCCTTTTGTCTCTTTGGTTGTACAACTATACATGCATGTGACAGGATAAAAATTCTGATACCTCAGTTTGTCCTGAAAAAAATTATGTACATAACTCGATTGTGCACTGCAAAGCAAAGGTTATGAATACTCATAATGAATAATAATATTAAATAATATTCTTATGAATACAGAAGGAGACCTGGCAAACCTAATATAAGATAAAAGGGGCTTAGATCAGCAGTGAGAATTGAGAATATTTTTATTTGACTGTAATTATATGGGATATATGTATTGCAGTAATGCCAAAACCTGCTTCAAATGTTGGAGAGTGTGTTAGTGTGTCTGAACAAAGTGAAATATGAGTACCTGCCCTTTAAGTGTGTTAAAAGTGTGTTAAGTCCCAAAACTGGCCACTAGGCGGCAAAACCAAAAATGAGTAAAAACGATAAACACACTTACACACTCAATTTCATAAAATTGTGATATTTCAGGACATTGTAGATTTTTGGTCTGGGAGCATGTTGGGAGGGTCTAGAACACTGTAGAATGCTCGGAAAAATGAGGACGCCAAAAATGTCCTGATTTTTCCACGTGTCCTGATACTGAAGGTGTGTTATCATAAAAATGTCCTGATATGTCATGAATACAAGTGCACACACACACACACACACACACACACGGTCAACACACACAGACATACACACACACACACACACACACACACACACACATACACACACACACGCACACCACAGACACACACACACACACACACAGTCAACACACACATACACACACACACACACACACGCACACCACAGACACACACACACACACATGCACACCACAGACACACACACACACACACACTAGACACACACACACACACACACAGAGGTCATAAATGGATCCAGGACGTCTGGGTGTGCGAGGGCACCTTGATTGTCTCTCTCTCTCCACACACACCCTCGTGTTTTTATTGTGTGTGTGAAGGTGGATGTCTGACATTATGAGGCCAGAAACTGACTGTTCTCTCTCTCTCTCTTGCTCGCTCTCACACACACACGCACGCACTCACACACACACACACACAGATTCTGGGTTTATTTCAGCTTCCTGTCTTTGTGATCACTTCCTCTTTTTATCCTTTTTCTGATTTCCAAAAACACGGCTAATCAGTCAGCTTCACACACGCGCGCACACGCACACGCACACACTCACTGCACCTCCACACTTGTGAGGACCCTCACTGACATCATAAACCTGAAGTTTAACTGTAGTGTCGATCATGACAAGCTGTCCTCAGGTCAGTTCAGAGCAGCGTTCAGGCTGCAGAGCCCACAGTGAGGATCTGAGGCGCTTCACACTCGACAAGCCGACTTCTCTGTGGAGGCGCACAAAAAGAACCCGCCTCCACCAGCAGGGGGTGCTGCAGCTGGCTGCAAACACCCTTCAGATCCTCCTCCCTGACTCACTGGACCTACTTCACTTTCATTCAGACCAAACAGATGAAGAACGAGGCCATCAGACCGTCCTCTCACACCTGGACTAGAGGAACACACACCTGCACACGACAACGCTGTTCACTGGTTCAAGTTCAGCTTTCAGGACCACCGCCGCCTGTGATTGGATCCTTAGGGTCCGGACGGGCAGACCCCCGGCAAATGGATAGGCAGCACCACGTCCTCCACCCTGAAGACCGACATCAGACACACGCCGTCAACAAACCAATCAATGTTTAATCCTTCACGGTTCATGTTTATGCGCATCACCTGTCCTCGTCCTGCTCTCACCTGTCCTCGTCCTGTTCTCACCTGTCCGCGTCCTGCTCTCACCTGTCCTCATCCTCCTCTCACCTGTCTACGTCCTGTCCTCACCTTTCCTCATCCTCCTCTCACCTGTCTACGTCCTGTCCTCACCTGTCCTCATCCTGTTCTCACCTGTCTACGTCCTCCTCTCACCTGTCCATGTCCTGCTCTCACCTGTCCTCGTCCTCCTCTCACCTGTCCATGTCCTGCTCTCACCTGTCCTCGTCCTGTTCTCACCTGTCCACGTCCTGCTCTCACCTGTCCTCATCCTGTTCTCACCTGTCTACGTCCTCCTCTCACCTGTCCACGTCCTGCTCTCACCTGTCCTCGTCCTGTTCTCACCTGTCTACGTCCTCCTCTCACCTGTCCACGTCCTGCTCTCACCTGTCCTCGTCCTGTTCTCACCTGTCCACGTCCTGCTCTCACCTGTCCTCGTCCTGTTCTCACCTGTCCTCGTCCTGCTCTCACCTGTCCTCGTCCTGTTCTCACCTGTCTACGTCCTCCTCTCACCTGTCCACGTCCTGCTCTCACCTGTCCTCGTCCTGTTCTCACCTGTCCTCGTCCTGTTCTCACCTGTCTACGTCCTCCTCTCACCTGTCCACGTCCTGCTCTCACCTGTCCTCGTCCTGTTCTCACCTGTCTACGTCCTCCTCTCACCTGTCCACGTCCTGCTCTCACCTGTCCTCGTCCTGCTCTCACCTGTCCTCGTCCTGCTCTCACCTGTCCACGTCCTGTTCTCACCTGTCTACGTCCTCCTCTCACCTGTCCACGTCCTGCTCTCACCTGTCCTCGTCCTGCTCTCACCTGTCCATAACCTTCTCCTGTTACGCATAAACACCTGCTGAATTACAGTTTACTGTTTATTGATTTTAACACTTCTGTCCTCCAGTTTATCACAGAATGAGATTTTAGAGTTTTCATCATCACGTCCATGTATATTGTTCTCTGTTCCTACATTTTAGCTCCTTCAAGCAAAGTGAAGACACTGATTGCGCCTCAGATGCTAATGCTAGCTAACATTAGCCACCACACTTCATTAGCTGGTGGGTTTTGCTTTAATGCACTCTGCCTTACAACAGTAAATAAGAACACGTTGCCTCGCTCACATCCTAACCCTCACACTCACGTTTTCATCAATGAAACCGGTCAATGTCGGACGGAGCTGCGACTGCTTCACCTGCTGGCAGCAAAACCAGAAGCCGCTGCCGACGGTGGACCCGATGAAGCAGCTATTAGTCTCATGCAGTGCTTCAACATCATCGTCTCTTCACCTGGACAAAAGGCACCTGGACACCAAAGCTAGCACCTTTCCTTTTCCTGTGGACTGGAAACCTGCAGCAACATGACAGTCCACCGGGATGAACGTGCTCAGGCCCACTAACGCCTTCTACCACGTGTTCAGCTGAGGCAGACAGACAGAAAGCGACTCCCTGATGTGATCTGATGTTTCCTTTTTCCTCTGAATGAACTGCATTAACTTTGAGTATATGTTTAAGTACGCTCAGCAGCGAAGGCTAGCAGGTTGACGGGTCACATGATGCCTATTAAATAATGTCTGGCTGTCTCACACATGAAATGATTGTGGAATAAAAAGGAAAGATTCAGACTTCATGTTTTGATGAGTGGGGTTAACATGACAGTGAAATATGTGAATTAAACATGTTGAGTTTGTAAAGGTATGAAGTGACATTTTACAGCTTGGTGTTTTACACATTTCCCTGAATTCTCAAAAACTTTAATGGCCTTCGGTGTTTTTTCTCACATACTCATGAGAACATGTCTGTGCTGCCGCTGCAGGAGGCTGAAACCAGGAACCACCTGACCGCTAAAACAGATCAGCGAGCAGACATGAAGACAAACAAAAACCACCACAGACACACGAAATATCTCCAGCTGCATCAGTGACCGCTGTCTCAGACACACACACGTTATCTGATGCTGCTGTGGTCGCAGCTACAATAGCCAATCAGAGTCAACAACAGTTACCTTCTGTCAGCCTGAAACTAACAAGTGATCAAAGGCTTCCTGCCTCCTCTTAAAA
The DNA here is from genome assembly GCA_037975065.1 of Chaetodon trifasciatus. Lineage (NCBI taxonomy): Eukaryota > Metazoa > Chordata > Actinopteri > Chaetodontiformes > Chaetodontidae > Chaetodon > Chaetodon trifasciatus. The sequence continues at coordinate 256,328 of JBBMOE010000130.1, forward strand.
TCTGCACCTGAATGCATCGCAGACACTCGTCGCTCTGTTTGAGGTCAAAGTAACAAAACATGTTTTTCTCACGCTGTGACTGATTGAAGCAATGTTCTGGAAGATTTTACCCTAAAATAACAGCTTGGAGATGGTCCTTCCTGCTCTGCACCTGTTCCTGCACCATCAAACTCACCATGTCGGTGAAACTGGATCGAATGTCTTCTGGTTTCTCTCTGATTTCCTCCAGCTGCTGTCCCTTAACTCTCTGTGACTTACAGTTTCTGATGGACGTAAAGCCTTTCTTGTTACCGAAATAACTGCTAACGGCTGCTCACCGTAGCGGTTTGTTAACTCAGTTAGCCTCCAGGTGGGCGGCCATCTTCCCAACCAGTAGGGAGAGAGTGAGAGAGGAAACATTCAGTCGCACAATGCAGGTTCAGCACAGAGATGTGAAGTAGTACTAGTGTAATGTACAAATGTGTACAGATATGGGAGTGGAGGACAGAGGAGCTCAGTGCATCATGGGAAGTCCCCTGGCAGTCTAAGCCTACAGCAGCATAACTAGGAGCCTGTCCAAAGCGAGCCTGAGCCAGCCCTAACTTTAAGCTTAATCAAAGAGGAAAGTTTTAAGCCGGAAACACAGATTGTGTTTGCAGTAATACTGCAGTAGTGCTCCAGTCTCTGTAGTAGGACGTGATGGTCAGTGGTGTTGAATGCTGCAGTAAGTACTGAGACAAGTCTTTGACTTGTCAAAGAGACATTGCTGTCTCTGTGACATGACCAGGTTTACTTTGTGCGGTTACTTTATTCATCAGTGTTTATGAGCACAGAAAACAGGAAACAGATCTGAGGTCTGAGTCTCTGAGCTCTTCCCACTCTGCATCTGTATCTGACTGTAAATCAGAAATAAATGACATGAATCCAGTTTGTCTGGAAAGCCTCAGCAGCTGTTTTCCGTCTATCGGCTGCATCTGTTTCAACGAGGAGAGAAAAACCTTCTGAACATCACGTTTCATTCACAAGCTGCTGAATGAATGAATGAATGAATGAATGAATGAATGAATGAATGAATCCTCAAACATCAGGAATCACAGTTTTACATGTTTTACATCTCTGTTGTTTCATGACGTCTGAGGAACTCACACATCATCAGATTAAGAGACCCCAGCATTATGTTGGTTATCACTGTAAAGGATGAAGTGGAGGCTGTTTCCTCCTTCTACCATTAAAGCTGCACATCTCCACCATCCAACATGTCTGAAATTAAATTAGCCTGACTCTCACTGAACAGCTGTTTGTTTCATTTCATTCGTGGGCTTTCAAGCTCTTTACCTCCCGGAGACTCTTGGCAGATGTGTAAAACCTGTCGGTGGACTAGCTGAATGTAGCATTGTTAGCTTGTCTGTTGGAACTGTAAACGAAGGCCCTCAGAGAAGAGCGTCGTTTTTAGCTGTCAGCATCATTGAAAAGTGCCCGTCGTATCGTTGTTCAAACTAAAATAAAATGAACTTGTCAGCAGTAGTGCTACATCAGCTGCGCCCTCCTTCAGCCTTGTGGGGACACACCTCAGTCCTGTCCCAAAGTAGGGTGTGGTCCACCATGCAGATCATCACATTTCAGTGTTTGAGGACCTGGTTTAACATACAGTCAGTCAATGCAGCACCGCCGTCACAGTTTGACATGGAAACAAACACTTCCTGTCTGCAGGCAGACTGGTGAGAAAAGATGGGCTGAACCGGGGGACCGACGGATGTTTGTCACATGACTTTTGACAACATACTGAAGGAGTGAAAGACAAGAAAACATCCAAAATGCTGCATGTGTACAGTTTTATACCAATCTGCCACAACACGGTGACGGCAGTAAAATGGGTTCTTATGTCCGCAACGTCCACCCTCCATCTCTAATGTTTGAATTCACATGTGTTGTTAGAAGATTCTTCTGGTTACACGCAGATACGATCACAGGTTTATTTTTCAGTAGAGAGATGTTAAATGAAGCCAAACACAGTTCATGATGGAAACTCGTACTTCAGGACTGATCGCAGCAAAAGATTAAGGTTTCTTTGAAGGGGCTGAAGACCAGCTGAAAGCTCCAAACTTGCACAGATGTTTTAGTTTGAGGACACTGAAGCTCTGCAGAAACCACTGGAGGCCAACGACCCAACAAATCCAACAAGGACGTCAACTGAGCAGTGACTTTTTCCAGCTTGTTCTCTGAAACGACGCTGTCAGAGTGAACCAGAACACATGAACGCTGAGCTGAACTCAGAATAAAGCTCTGTGAAGCCAAGGAGCTGCAGTCAGCCGACAATCACGACCAGAAACACCAACACACATTCAGGGAATACTGTACTCTTATTAAAATATACAGTACAGGTTAGGGTCACCTGTCAGGCGTGAGCGTCACCTGGAGAAGGCTCACCTGAGGAATGAAACTGTGAGACCTGATTGGACGTTTAACAAAGTCAGTTCAGCCCTTCTACTCAGAATATTAAAGCACAAAACTGAAGCTGATGAACTAAAAGTTGGAGTTGAGTAAAAAGTGAAACTGAATTCAGAAAACTGAATTAGATAAAAAAAAATATTATTGGGTGGTTTTCCTTCACTTTTTACAGATAGTAGAGTTCCTCTGTGTATCTGAACACAGATCTTTTACTACGGTCAAGTTTTTGGGTTTTTTTTGTCTTTAGGCTTTTATACTGTGAAGAAAAGTTCCTGCCGTTGATTTCATGATGTTTAGTGTGAGTGAACTGATTTTCAGCTGAATTTGAAGAGCTGTCATGTGTTTATTAAACTGAAACCAGCTACAATAAAAGAGGAACTTCATTCAACAGTTTTGTTTTTGAAAACTGAAAATTAAAATAATTGATTTTATGTTTCTTTCAGGGACTTCTCGACCTTCATATCAGATCCTTAACATGACAACCAGACTTTAGAAAGACATAATTCATAGTTTATTTCAATGAAATCATGGAAAGAAAATCGGAAATCATTACTGAGGCAGAGCAAATTATTTTTGTATAACAAAGCATTTATTTTATTACATTAATGAAACACACAAACACCAGAGAGGAAGACAGGAAGTGATGTCAGAGGTTCAAAGTTCAAAGTGGACGCTCTTTGATTTGACTTGATTCTATCTGTTTTACACATGTCCTGTTTGTTTAAGTCATGTGACTTCCACTAGAATCAAGAGCTGAGATGGCAGCTTCCGACACTCTGCTAAGCTAGTTAGTTTTAGCAGAACCATCATTATTTAAGCTAATACTTTAGCTTTGTGGAATAACAAACAGAATTACAAATGTTGGTAATTCACATGATGTTGGTTCAAACTTCATATATTTCAATTACAGATTCTAACGAGAGGAAAGCACATTTTGTTTTAGCTTTAGCTAGCTTTAGCTTTAGCTTTAGCTAGCGTTCACTCCATAAAGCTTTCCTGCTTTAACTGTCTAGCTGTCTTGACAATGACATGACAAACTTCTACATCGTAAAAAAACGTCAGATTGAGGTTTTGCAGCCAGTTTTGAGCAGAAATTCAGCTTTGGCTCTGCAGGAAGTACAGGTGGAGGTTGCAGTTTGGTGAATGCAGCTTGTAGCTTTTGTGCTTGATGTGAGAGCTGACGATGGTTAGCACTGGTCGGGTATCGTTAGCATAACTAGCCTCCTTTCATAATAAATGTTTCTTATCAGCCTGCTAACGCTATCCTCATTGGCAGCATGTTTGTGTTTGGTATCTTATCTACACCAGGTGTGCAGAGAAAGCAGCAGTTTCAGTCAGTGTAACACAGGAGGCAGTACTGAGTATAGGTCACCTGAGCTTCAGTTATGTGCCGAAGAAGAACAGAACATAGATGTGAGAGAACAGAAGTAACAAGGTCATATTGTGGGTGGAGGAGGCAGATGACTGACAACATGTCAAACTAATCCGGTGTCCACGGCCTGATAGTTAAGTTAAATGAGAGTTAAGTGTGAGTTAAATAAGAGTTGCACATGCTCAGCAGAAGTGACACAAGATGGTCTGTTAGCTAAAGGTCCCATGTGTGGAAGGGGGACAGGACAGGTCAGGACAGCGTCCAACAACAGTAAATGCTTCTTTAATCCACTTCAATTCTGTAGTGTCCAGTTTTTTAATCATTAACATTTAGACTCTGTGACTGTCAGCCAGAGGAGGTGGATTGTGGGTAGCCTCAGGTGTGAGAGACAGCTCTAAATTAGTCCTACAGGTGTGCAGCAGTGTAATGACGCTTTTCAAAACCCTTTCAAACCATGACCTCACGGGTTTCAGCTCCTCCAGTGGAGTCCAGTACGATCTAGTCCGGTTCAGACAGTCCGGACCCTCAGGCATTGGGTCGGATCTCAGCATAGTTCTTGACAACTCCAGAGAATCTGATGATGTGAATCTCAGGATTCCTGGATTTGAAGTCCTGCCACAGGTACTCAGGTGACAGCACCTTGCTGGGTTTGTTAAGCCACATGTACCTGAACACACACGAACAGGAAGTACAGTCATCAGAAAATTCAACAACAACTTGAACAACCTGTCTTGGTGACTCTGCCGGCCTGTTCAGGTGCCTCCAGAAAGAGAGTACTCTTGATCCGAGGGCATTTAGCCAACTATAGACCTGTATCTAACCTCCCCTTTCTCTCTAAAATCCTTGAGAAACTGGTCGCCAATCAGTTGTTGTTGACTTTCTACGTAACAATACTTTATTTGAGGATTTCGAGTCAGGAGACAGCACTGTCTCTGTGACAAGTCAAAGACTTGTCTTTGTACTGGTCTTGTTAGATCTTACTGCTGCATTCAACACCACTGACCATCACGTCCTACTACAGAGACTGGAGCACTACTGCAGTATTACTGCAAACACAATCTGTGTTTCCAGCTTAAAACTTTCCTCTTTGATTAAGCTTAAAGTTAGGGCTGGCTCAGGCTCGCTTTGGACAGGCTCCTAGTTATGCTGCTGTAGGCTTAGACTGCCAGGGGACTTCCCATGATGCACTGAGCTCCTCTCTACTCCACTCCCATATCTGTACACATTTGTACATTACACTAGTACTACTTCACATCTCTGTGCTGAACCTGCATTGTGCGACTGAATGTTTCCTCTCTCACTCTCTCCCTATTGGTTGGGATGATGGCCGCCCACCTGGAGCCTGGTTCTATGGTTCGGTCCAGACCTGTTCTTTATGCAAAGTGCCCGAAGATCACTACTGCCATGATTTGGTGTTACATAAAAAAATTGACTTGACTTGACTTCCTGTTCATGTGACTCCAGCCTACGTGCTCAGGTGACTCTGCTTACCTGTTCAGGTGACTCTCCTCCTGCCAGGCAGCTTCGATATTTTCCTTGGCATCAGCCTCGAAGTTGAAGCAACAGGTTTTCGTGAGCAGGTGTACTTCCTGCATGAGGCCTCCAAACGCTCCCCCACAGTAGTAGAAGTCCCCTTCCCCAGGAGCCACGTAGGCTCTGGACTGGGGTCTTCGCTCGTAGGGGAACCTGCTGCGGTCGTCCCTGTAGTAACCTGCAACCACAAGTAGAAATGAACACGAGGAACATACCTGAATATAAGGTGAGATCACAAAGGTACAGGTACAGCTGTATTCGTCCGTTGCAGCCAAACCTTGTTGTATTTTGGTCTGTTATTAAACTATTATATCAAACATTATATCAAGCTTCAAGAAACTGCCATCGACATTTTCATAATTTTCTAATATTCTATAGAACGAATAATTGATCCAATTAAAAAACTAAACTAACATCAGTTAGTCATTTTTGGGATTCTAATGTTGGTTCTGTCTGACACGACACTTTCTGTATTCGGTCTAAAAAACACAGTGATTCGACACCAGAAGGTGGCAGCAAACATGCTCAGGTAGTTTGGGCAGGGATACATGTTCTGTTTAGGAGATTCTGGGTGAGGACGGTGGACTTTGGTGCTGGAGGACCGGTACCGTCTGCTGACCTGGATGTATCACAGCGACCAGTCCACCCAGTGACTCAGTCCCCCAGCGGCCGTGGAACTGAGAGTCGACGTCCAGACAGAAGATGTAGTCGGTGCTGCTGTGAACCGTCTCCTCTATCAGCGTCTGGATGAGTTCCATCCTTCGAGCAGAGATCTCCTGCCAGCGGTTCGAGCTGGGCACCGAACGCACCGTCAGCTGAATGCAGACAAGGAACTAATAACTGGGACTCAAACGTCCAGAAAAACTGCAGTTCTTTTTGGAATTTAAAACAACAAAACATGACAGAGTTTATGTCTGAAAACAAACCACAACTCCAAAAGTAGATGTGTTTAAGAGCTGCCATCAGCATAACTAGTAACGGCATCTTTTCATTTGCATCACCCGTTTACCTGTCTGTTGGCGGCCATTTTGACTTGGGGCACCTCCTTTGGTCGGTCAGTGAACACATACATGTGCACCTTGAAACCAACGAAGAAGTGCTGCTCTGCAGTCTCGAGGAAGTTTTTCAGGAACATGATGTATCTGTCCAGAAGGCCACAGAGGTCACCTCCACGTCACGGATCACAGGTGTTGACGGCTGCGTGGAAACCAGTGCTGTGATTTCATACTTACTTTCCGACCGCGAACACAGTAGCTGCGATGCTGATGTTCTGTGGTTTATAGATACTGTCCAATAGAACCGGGTTAAAGGTTCCCTCCCAGACGACAGGAGCCAACCAGGGTGTCACCGACACCACATCGGTACGACTGCGATTAAAGACACAGACTGACATTAACTAACAAATATCTCGTAACAACAACATGAGGAACAACTGTTAGTGATGCTCACCCCTGCGTGATGCTGGGCTGTTTGTACCGCACACTGAAACAAAAACACATCCTCATCAGACTCATCATCACTTATCTGTTCTTAGAAGAGGAGAATGAATGGAGTCATTAAGATCTAAAGGGTTTGTCTTCTAAAGAGCAGGAAGGAGATCAGGACGTTCATCAGAGATCAGATTTCAGTGTTAGATCGAGGCTTTCAGGACCCAAACGCAACGGTTTCAATGTTGTAGACTTCATTGCCCAGAATTCCTCTGTACTGAGGCGTTTCATTTGAAAGAAACTGCGATCAATTATTTGGAGTTAACTTGATCATAAATTCCCAACTCCCCCTGATTGATTCCCCCTGGTGGAAGAAGTCTGAGGCTCTCCACAGTTCTGGATCCCCAAACTGAGGAGCACCTGAGGGACGCCACCCTTCAGCAGAACAGCACTCCCTCCATATTGTTTTTAGTTCTGATGCCATATCTGATACCAAATATGACGGATACATCGTCACACTGTCAGCGCTCAGCATCTGAGTCTGAAGCCGTCAACAGGTCACACGAGCACCAGTCTGGTTCCTGTTGATGAGCGATCTGTCTCACTGACGTCCCACTCAGAGGTCAGGACCTGTCCCAGAGTGTGTGAGGGACACATGTAATAACTGTGTCTGTAACCTGCAGCACAGACGCTGCAGACATCACGCATCGTCACATGATGTCATTGCCATGTGTAAGTGCTTGTGTTGGCTACACGCACACTTCCTGTGTGGACGCTGCAGTCAAACTGGTTAATACTAAAGCTGATGGGGCTGAGGATGAAGGTACTTACTGCTCAGGAGCCACCAGGTGGAACCCATGACTGTCAGGATGGACTTCAGCAGATCTGCAGGACACACACGGTGTACAGACACACAGTCATCATTTTGTGCCATTTCATGAATGATCAATAATTTTTATTTATTAATAACTAAACATCTTCACTGTATGTCCACAACCACAAACAACAGTACTCTCTCAGCACCCTTGAGCGCAGGTGTGTCAGTTCACCTGTCCTATACACCTGAACACACACTCATCATCAAACCATTATCATCATCGTCTCGACAGCTCGCTGCGTCGCCACTGTCGGCATCTCTGAGAGCTGATTGGACGCTGTGGGGCATCATAGCTCGCTTGCTAACATCTCTGTAGCTGAGGTCCAAACTAGCTGACAGGTGTACATCCACCTCTGCAGCCAGCCTATGAACAGGCCGCTCTACGACAACAACACCACACCTGTGACCCCTGACAACTCTTCAGTCATGGCAGCTTTTATGTTCCAGTGAATTCAGTTTCACAGCCAATCAGCTGCTGCTGAACATAAACGTTGGAATTCCATCACAGCTTTCTTCGTTTCCTCCTGCTGGAATCAGAACGTGGCTTTTATGTGGCATCACACACAGTGGTGGAAAAAAGTTCCGGACACCGCATGCATTTGTGAAATACTGCATTAAGAATCACTTTCAGGTCTTCAAGTGCAACTTCTTTTAGTTCAGTCACAGTCAAAATACTGACCACAGCCTGAAAAAGCCTTTAAAAACTAAAACTGGAGTGGTTCCATAAAAATACAAAAGAAACTTTGAGTGTTGGGTGATTTTGGTACCAGTGATCCACTGATGAAGGTCGTGCTTTTTAATAAAAGACACGATTTTTGTTGCCGAAAGGCTAAAACAAGGAACCTAACGCAGGAAACACGCCTGAAGATACAGATTCTCAGCCAGGAAGGGTACAGCTGCTGCCAGAGAGCCAGGAAGAGCAGATGCAGTCCTTCAGCAGTCGGATGCACTCTGCAGAAATACAGACAAACCAACAGCTTGGAAGACAAACGGAGATCTTCAGCGAGAAATGACCGCATCCTGATCCGCATGTGCAGGGAAAACCGCCGAATGACATCACAGGAGCTTCAGCAGCGGCGGTCAAACCAAACTGGCGTCCAGTGTTCCACCCGCACTGTGCATGGCCGACTTTTAGATCATGGCTTCAGGTCCCACAAGGCTGTCAAGAAGCCCCTGACCAATGAGAGACAGAGGTCAGCCCGGCGTCGTCGGGCCCAAGCACACAAGAAGTGGACAGCCAGGAAGTGGAAGAAGATTCTGTGTGTTCTGTTCATAGCAGAGCTCTGCTCCTCACATTCAGTTCATACATGAAGGGACAGCACTGACATGCACTTCACTCCTGAGTACTAATACTCCATTCTGTGTATTAAACACTATGACAGAAGAATTTGAGGTCTTTATTTCAGTCTAATGGTTGTTTCATGTTATTATTATTATTGTTTTGTTTCTTATGTGAGTTCTGTCACTTCTACGCTGCAACATGAGTAAAGTTATATTCAATAAGATATCAGCGTCGTCTGCTTTGTTGTAGTTCTCCACAGTAACCACCAGGTGTCACCACGTGATCACACCTGAACCTGCTGAGCACTGGCGCTCTGCGGATGCTGAAGGATTTGCTGATGATAACGCTCTGGTTTTATTCATGTTGTGAACGCAGTCCAGACTGTCCTGGAGTCCGGACAGTGAGCTGTGTCTGAGCTGCTCACTGATAACACAGTATGTATTTATGTATTTACAGATGTGCTCAGCCAATGAACAGTGGCTGAGCACATCTGCACAACCAAAAGCAGCCAGTTTGACTGAGAACAAGCTTATTCTTGATTAGATATGAAATGCGTTGACCGAACGAAGCTGCGAAGCAGCGAAACCAAAGACCGAAGTGTTGAGGAGGTTCAGGGACGTCTTTGCAGACACTCGTCGGACGTTCAGGGCTGTCCTGTTCTGACTTGGACGGACTTCAGTGTGCACAGACCTCAGACCAGCCTGGAACGAGGCTTTCTGGGCTGACAGGTAACTTTCTGACAGGTAACAGGAAACAGGTGAACAGGTAACTGCTGCTCCGTGGGACAGTCAGTCAGCTGCTGAGCCTGACAGTCCAAACCCAGGACAAAGACAACAGAGATGAAAGAGAGTTTGTTACTGACCTGGTGTCAGCTGTTAAGTCCTGACGCTGGAAGGACACAAACCTGCAACACACAGAGACACACAGAGAGACAGAGAGAGACACAGAGAGAGAGACAGAGACACACAGAGAGACAGAGAGACAGAGACAGAGACACACAGAGAGACAGAGAGACAGAGACAGAGACACACAGAGAGACAGAGAGAGACACAGAGAGAAAGACAGAGACACACAGAGAGACAGAGAGAGACACAGAGAGAAAGACAGAGACACACAGAGAGACAGAGAGACACACAGAGAGAAAGACAGAGACACACAGAGAGACAGAGAGACAGAGACAGAGAGAGAGAGACAGAGACACAAAGAAAGAGACACAGAGAGAGACAGAGACACAGACAGAGAGACAGAGACACAAAGAAAGAGACAGAGACACAAAGAAAGACACACAGAGAGAGACAGAGACACAGACACACAGAGAGACAGAGACACAGAGAGACAGAGACACAGAGAGACACAGACACACAGAGAGAGACAGAGACACAGACA
>JBBMOE010000131.1:11126-179083 GCA_037975065.1 Chaetodon trifasciatus
TTGAAGCTCATCGAGAGAATGCCAAGAGTGTGCAAAGCAGTAATCAGAGCAAAGGGTGGCTATTTTGAAGAAACTAGAATATAAAACATGTTTTCAGTTATTTCACCTTTTTTTGTTGAGTACATAACTTCACATGTGTTCATTCATAGTTTTGATGCCTTTAGTGAGAATCTACAATGTAAATAGACAAAAATAAAGAAAACGCATTGAATGAGAAGGTGTGTCCAAACTTTTGGCCTGTACTGTATATATATATATATTAGCGCTGTCAATCGATTAAAATATTTAATCGCGATTAATCTCATGAATGTCATAGTTAACTCGCGATTAATTGCAAATTAATCGCACATTTTTATCTATTCTGAATGTCCCTTGAATTATTATTTTAATACATGGAAAAGTGGATAGGCTTGCTTTGTGCAAATGTTTTTTATTGAAAACAACGTGTAGTGTTATATTTCACACTAACATTCTCACTTTGAGCAGTCATTCACATTTGAAGCAAAATCTCACACAATTTAACACTGTCAATAAACAGATGACAAAAAAATAAATTCTTGGTTACAGAAAAGCCCCTTAAACGACCCTTTCTAAGGGATCAAAAAAGGGTGACCCAAAATAAAGTTACAAAGTGCACATCATTGTAAACTAGGACTCAGCCTATAATGCAGTCAAACCATGGCTTCAACTTTCCTTTCCTAAGGTTCCTTTGAACATAATAGCATCCATATGCCTCTGTCAAAAGCCATCCATTGTTGCCTGGTTTTGACAAGGAGGCGGCGGAGAATTCGCATTAGCTGTGTGTTTGGCCATCAAATGGTATTTCAGACTGGATGTGTTATAGTGATAATTCAGTTCACACCGACAATACACACAGATAACTTTGGTCTTGTCAATCGACCCATCTCTAAACTTTTTGAAACTAAACTTTCCATTCAGAATCTCGTTCGCATCCATTTCGGCGTTTTGCACTTGACATCCACACAAACCGGTAGCCTACTTTTTTACAGCTAGCGAGTAGGCAAGACCAAACATGTGCATGGGGCATGCCAATTGTTTTTTGTTTGTTTGTTAAAAGATATTCGCCTTTTGGGTGAAATTTCAAGATGAACCTAAAATGCACCATAACCTTTGTGGGTGAACTTAGTGGGACCTTCTCTGAACTTTTGAATCAGAATTAGAATCAGAAAAAGCTTTATTGCCAAGTACGATTTTACACATACAAGGAATTTGTTTTGGTGATGTTGGTGTATGACAATCTTTTAAAAATAAACTATTAAAAAGTAAAAAATATAACAATATAAATATACATACATAGTCTGTAAGGAAATCCAAGCTGAGCATTAATGTAAGGCATAGAGTTATGGAAATGTCAATGTGACAAGTAGAGGCAGAGGTGGAGTGTGAAGAGTGTCAGGGGGGTTCCGGGCCTTGTTAATAAGGCCAACAGCAGATGGGAAAAAAACTGTCCTTGTGGCGTGAGGTTTTGGTCCTGATGGGCCGCAGCCTCCTGCCAGAGGGGGGTGTCTTGAAGAGTTTGTGTCCGGAGTGGGAGGGATCAGCCACAATCTTTCCTGCACGCCTCAGGGTCCTGGAGGTGTACAGGTCCTGAAGAGATGGGAGATTGCAGTCAATCACCTTCTCTGCAGACCGAATGACACGCTGCAGTCTGCCCTTGTCCTTGGCGGTGGCAGCAGCGTATCAGATGGTGATGGAGGAGGTGAGGATGGACTCAATGATGGCTGTGTAAAAGTGCACCATCATTGTCTTTGGCACATTGAATTTCTTCAGCTGCCGTAGGAAGTACATGCTCTGCTGTGCTTTCTGGATGAGAGAGCTTATGTTTGGCTCCCCCTTGAGGTCCTGGGAGATGATAGTTCCCAGGAAACGGAAAGACTCCACAGTGTCAATGGTGGAGTCACAGAGGGTGATGGGGACAGGTGAGGCTGAGTTCTTCCTGTAGTCCACAACCATCTCCACTGTCTTTAGAGCGTTGAGCTCTAGGTTGTTCTGGTTGCACCAGGTCACCAGATGGTCAACCTCCCACCTGTAGGCAGACTTGTCACCATCAGAAATGAGTCCGATGAGGGTGGTGTCGTCCGCAAACTTCAGGAGCCTGACGGACTGGTGACTGGAGGTGCAGCTGTTCGTGTACAGGGAGAAGAGCAGAGGAGAAAGAACGCAGCCCTGGGGGGATCCGGTGCTGATGGTCTTTGAGTCAGAGACGTGTTTCCCCAGCTTCCTGCACTGTTTCTTGTCAGACAGTAAGTCTGTATTCCACCTGCAGGTGGAGACAGGCATGCTCAGCTGGGAGAGCTTCTCCTGAAGCAGAGTTGGGATGATGGTGTTAAAAGCAGAGCTGAAATTCACAAACAGGATCCTGGTGTAGGTTCCTGTGGAGTCCAGGTGCTGGAGGATGAAGTGGAGGGCCAAGTTGACTGCATCGTCTACAGACCTGTTGGCTCTGTAGGCAAACTGCAGGGGGTCCAGGAAAGGGTCGGTGATGTCCTTGAGGTGTGAGAGCACAAGGCGCTGAAAGGACTTCATGACCACAGAGGTCAGGGCGGCGGGTCTGAAGTTGTTAAGTCCTGTGGTCCTTGGCTTCTTGGGAACAGGGATGATGGTTGAAAACTTGAAGCAGGCTGGCACATGACATGTCTCCAGTGAGGTGTTAAAAATGTCTGTGAACACTGGAGACAGCTGATCAGCGCAGTGGTTCAAGGTGGATGGGAAGACAGAATCCGGTCTAGCTGCTTTCCATGGGTTCTGTCCCACTGAGCTGGGTGGGAGGTGTCATGGGGGATGGTAGCTGGACTGTCCCTTTGTCTTTCAAAGCAGCAGTAGAACTCGTTCAGGTCATTGGCTAGGCGTCGGTCGTTGATGGAGTGGGGGGCTTTAGGCTTGTATTTGGTTATCTGCCTGAGCCCTTTCCAGACAGACGCAGAGTCATTATCTGAGAACTGGTGTTGGAGCTTGTCAGAGTACAGTTATTTAGCCTCTTTCACTGCCTTGCTAAACTTGTACTTCGCCCCTTTGAATCTGTCTTTGTCCCCACTCCTGAAGGCCTCTTCCTTTGCCAACCTTAGCTGTCTGAGTTTGGCTGTGAACCAGGGTTTGTCATTGTTGTAGCTCACCCTGGTGCGTGATGGAACACAGCAGTCCTCGCAGAAGCTGATGTAGGACGTCACAGCCTCTGTGTACTCATCCAGACTGTTGGTAGCAGTCCTGAACACATCCCAGTCAGTAGAGTCCAAACACGCCTGGAGATCCTCCACTGCCTCACTGGTCCACTTCCTTGATGTCCTCACTACAGGTTTGCGGAGCTTTAGTTTCTGCGTGTATGCAGGAATCAGGTGGACCATGACGTGGTCATAGTGGCCCAGTGCAGTACGAGGGACGGCGTGATAAGCATCCCTGACTGTGGTGTAACAGTGATCCAGAATATTCTACTCTCTGGTCGGGCATTTAATAAACTGTCTTTATTTATGGAGTTCGTGAGTGACGTTACCTTTGTTAAAGTCACCAAGGACAATAACTAAAGAGTCCAGGGTGGTCCGCTCCACACACAGTATCTGTTCGGCGGGCACACACTGTGTGTCCTGCACGTTGGTCTGCGGCGGGATGTAAATGCCGATCAGAATGAATGAAGCAAACACACGGGGTGAATAAAAAGGCTTACAGTTAATGATAAAAAGTTCCAGGTCAGGAGAACAGTGCTGCTGGATCACTGTCACGTTGTTGCACCAACCACTGCTGATGTAGAAACAGATTTCTCCACCTTTAGTTTTGCCGGAAAGTTCTATGTCTCTGTCCGCAAGGTAGAGTTGGAAGCCAGCCAGCTGCAGCACGGAGTCGGGTATTAATCCATATAGCCACGTCTCCGTGAAGCACAAAAGTCCCTGTTTGTACCCAACAGCAGTTGCAATTCCTCCAGTTTGTTGGGCAGTGAACGCACGTTAGAGAGAAATATTCCCGGTAACGCTGTGCGTAGTCTGTGCTGGCGAAGGCTCACGAGTGCACAGGCCTGTTTTCCTCTCCTCTGGCGTTTCACTGCATGAGCAAAGGTGAGCGCACCTGTGACCACGATGTCCAAAATTTCCAATGTTGGGAGCAGAAAGTTAGGAAATAAATGCTCTGGTGTTGTTACCCTGATGTTCATGAGCTCTTCTCTGGTGAAGGAGCTCCGGGTATCGTCGCAGAAAACAGAGTTAACACACAAAACAAAATAAAACAACGCGCACCATCACACCGAGGCAGCCATCCGTGGCGCCATTTTGACAACCATATGCACATTTCCAACTGTTGAGTGTTTCAGTACTTTTTGCACAACTTGTTGAGCTGAACAGCAAAATTCACAACAGGTGTTTGATCCATGAATTGACCAATAAATTTCCTGGTCTAATTAGAATTGGTATTTAAACAGTCCTCTTCATCATGCTGTTCATCATGCACATTTTGACATCATGAGACCAAGACAACACCTACCAATTGATCAGCAGTACCTCGCCATTGCAAGGTGTCAAACAGGATGTTCTCAGAGGGAAGTGGCCATTGAACTTAGAGTGTCACAGTGCGTCATCAGCAGGTTGCAAAAGAGATACAGAGAGACTGGAAGAGCCACAGAAAGGCATAGAAGTGGACATCCCACACTGATGACTGCTTCATTGTGAACAGTACCCTGCAGAACCGGATGATGAATGCCACTCAATTCCAGGCACATTTAAGGGAGGTGAGAGGCACCCAATGTCGCATCAGACCATTCAAAACTGTTCACATCAGCATGGTTTGCGTGCTAGACGACCTGCAAGGGTAAAAGAAAGAAAGACATCCCATTAATAGTCACAGTCACACACGGAGTTACAGAGGGGGAAACTGCACACGCCATGCATTTGTGAAATTTGTTTCTCCGCATTTAACCCATCTCGGCACGTCCTTCCTCCGCGGCAGACCAGGAGCGGTGGGCTGCCAGCCGACAGCGGCGCCTGGGGACCCAGTTCTCTTTGAACCCGGGACCTGCTAGCTGCGAGGCGACAGTGTTACCACCGTGCCACCGTACCTGACCACAATACCAGGCATCAGCATCATTGTCTTGCATGGGCCAGGGAGCATTTACGCTGTACGAGGAACCAGTGGGCCTCAGTGCTGTTGTCTGATGAAAGTCGATTTACGTTGAGCAGAAATGATGGCCGGCAACAATGTTGGAGATGTAAAGGAGAGCACTATGTGTCAGCCACTGTTGTCACCAGACGACCCTTTGGTGGTGGTGGTGTTGCAGTGTGGGTAGGTGTGTCTAGTCAATACAGAACTGCCCTACACTTTGTTAATGGTACAGTGACAAGCCCATACTGCGTGAATAACATAATTTATCCAGTCATTGTGCCCCTGCATGAACAACACAGGCCAAATTTCCTCTTCATGAACGACAATGCTCCAGCTCATCGAGGTTGCATCATTAGGGAAAGGCTGCTGGAGACTGGGGTACCTCAAATGGAGTCATCTGCACTTTCTCCAGACCTGAATCCCGTAGAAAACCTATGAGATCAGCTGAGTCGTTGTGTAGAAGCTCGTATCTCTGTACCCCAGAGCCTCAATGACCCTTCAAGAAGAGTGGGATGCCATGACAATAAGACAATAAGTCGACTTGTGATCAGCATGAGACGTCGTTGTCAAGCTGTAATTGATGCTCAAGGGCACATGACAAGTTATTGAGACATTGACATTTTTTGTTGTGGTATACCCACCACTGTTGTTGGCTTTTGTTTTCTATAAATTCAATAAACAACCATTCGAATGGATCGAAGAATAGCCAAAATGGCAAAGACTCAGCCATTGATCAGCTCCAGGATGATCATAGAAGGTCCGCAGTTACCTGTGAGTACTGTAACAATTAGAAGATGCCTAGGTGAAGCCAAGATATTGGCAAGAAGCCCCCAAAGACCCATTGTTGAAAAAAACAACAGATGCTGAAAAGGTTGCAGTTTTCCAAAGAATACATTGACTGGCCTAAAGAGAAATGACGCAATATTTTGTGAACTGATGAAAGCATGATTGTTCTTTTTGAATCTAGGGGCCGCAGGCAGTTTGTCAGACAACCCCCAAACACTGAATTCAAGCCACAGTACACCGTAAAGACAGTGAAGCACGGTGGCGCAAGCATTACGATATGGGGTTGTTTCTCATACTATGGTGTTGGGCCTATTTATCACATGCCAGGGATTATGGATCAGTTTGAATACATCAAAATACTTGAGGAGGTCATGTTGTCTTATGCTGAAGAGGAGATGCCCTTGAAATGAGTGTCTCAACAAGACAACAACCCCAAACACACCAGTAAGCAAACAGCATCTGGGTTCCAGACCAACAAGATTAACATTACGGAAGGGCCAGCCCCATCCCAGGACCTTAATCCAATAGAAAACTTGTGGGGTGCCATCAAAAATGCTGTTTCTCGGGCAAAACCAAGAAATGCAGAAGAATTGTGGTCCAATCATCCTGGGCTAGAATACCTGTTCACAGGTGCCAGAAGTTGGTCGACTTCATGCAACACAGATGTGAAGTAGTTCTCAGAAACAGTGGTGATAGAACTAAATATTAGTTCAGTGATTCACAGGAAAGCTAAATCTTCAAGCATTTTTCAGTTTATATAGTAAATGTAGTAAATGAAAAATGCAGACACTACTATTTTTTTTGAACAACCCAATATTCCTTTTTCTTCACCTCCTGTAAGGTAATAACAAATTTGGTAAATCTTTTCCCAATGCATTTGCGTGTATGGAAATAAAAACTGTTACAAGGATTCTGAGCTTTACTCTTCACTTCATTAAACACACTATTATTTTGAACTCAACTGTCTGTCTATCTATCTATCTATCTATCTATCTATCTATCTATCTATCTATCTATCTATCTATCTACACACACACACATATTAGTGCTGTCAAAAACATTGCGTTAGTAACACGTTAACGCAAATCAGTTTTAACAGCGTCATTTTTTTTTATCACAAGATTAACGTTCTTTGTGACCTAGTGAACTTGTAGTTTTTTATAAACTGTGGCCACTGCTAGTAACGTAAGAAAAACTACAGGATCCGGTTGTAAACCGGAAACAAAACAATAGGCATGCCCCACGCACATGTTTGGTCTTGCCTGCTCGCTAGCTGTAAAAAAGTAGGCTACCGGTTTGTGTGGATGTCAAGTGCAAAACGCCGAAATGGATGCGAACGAGATTCTGAATGGAAAGTTTAGTTTCAAAAAGTTTAGAGATGGGTCGATTGACAAGACCAAAGTTATCTGTGTGTATTGTCGGTGTGAACTGAATTATCACTGTAACACATCCAGTCTGAAATACCATTTGATGGCCAAACACACAGCTAATGCGAATTCTCCGCCGCCTCCTTGTCAAAGCCAGGCAACAATGGATGGCTTTCAACAGAGGCATATGGATGCTATTATGTTCAAAGGAACCTTAGGAAAGGAAAGTTGAAGCCATGGTTTAACTGCACTATAGGCTGAGTCCTAGTTTACAATGATGTGCACTTTGTAACTTTATATTGGGTCACCCTGTTTTGATCCCTTAGAAAGGGTTGTTGAAGGGGCTTTTTTGTAACCAAGTATTTATTGTTTTTGTCATCTCTTTATTGCCAGTGTTCAATTGTGTGAGATTTGATTCATTCAAATGTGAATGACTGCTCAAAGAACTCTGCATTGGTGGGCTACATTAGCAACAATGCCCATGCAGCATATCAGAATGAGGTGGATAACTTTGTTGGTGTGCCCATCTCATTTTAAATATAGATAAAACTAAGGAGCTAGTCTTTGATTTTAAAAGGAAAAAAAGTGAGGTAGCCCCTATTCTTATTAGAGGTCAGCCCGTAGAGGTGGTTCCCTCATATAAATACCTTGGTGTGCATTTAGATAGTAAACTAGACTGGAGGGAGAACAGTAGAGTTACCTTCAAGAAGGCCCAGTCTAGACTATTTTTTCTTTGGAAACTGAGGTCATTTGATATGGGCAGGCCTATTTTAAACATATTTTATCATGGAATACTGGAAAGTGTCCTTTTTTATGCTGTTGTGTGTTGGGGTGGTAGCCTAATTGTTGAGGACAGGACTTAACAGACTTAACAAACTTCCTAACAAAGGAAGGCAGGCTCCATCATTGGCTCATACCCAAGCCCAGTGTCTATGTGGTACACCTGTTTGTGTGTTGCTGTAGTGTATGTTGTACTGTGCCCTGTCTCGTTGTATCTATTGTCCTGTTGATTGTATGTTGTTGTGTGATGTGGCTTGGTGGCAAATGAATTTCCCCCTTGGGGATCATTAAATTGCAATCAAATCAAATCAAAGTGAGAATGTTAGTGTGAAATATAACACTACACGTTGTTGTTTTCAATTAAAAAACATTTGCACAAAGCAAGCCTATCCACTTTTCCATGTTGATAAGAGTATTAAAATGATAATTCAAGGGACATTTAGAATAGATAAAGATGTGCGATTGCTATTAATCACGAGTTAACTATGACATTCATGAGATTAATCGCGATTAAATATTTTAAACGATTGACAGCACTAATACATACATATATGTGTGTGTGTGTGTGTGTGTGCAAGTATACACACACTCATGTATACTTGCATTCTTTTAGTATGTCATAGAATGAAGCAAAGAAGCTGTGAGAAGAGATAAATTATTGCTCATTCTACAAAGATGTTCTAAAATGGCCTGAACACATTTGTTTGCACCCCTTACAAAAGATAAATAAATGGATTATAGTGATATTTCAGACTAATTATGTTCTTTAATTAGTATCACACGTCTCCAATCTTGTAATCAGTCATCCAGCCTATTTAAATGGAGAAAAGTAGTCACTGTGCTGTTTGGTATCATTGTGTGCACCACACTGAACATGGACCAGAGAAAGCAAAGGAGCAAGTTGTCTGAGGAGATCAGAAAGAAAATAATAGACAAGCAAGGCAAAGGTAAAGGCTACAAGACCATCTCCAAGCAGCTTTATGTTCCTGTGACAACAGTTGCAAATATTATTCAGAAGTTTAAGGTCCATGGAACCATAGCCAACCTCCCTGGGTGCGGCCGCAAGAGGAAAATTGACCACAGATTGACAAGAAGGATAGTGCGAATGGTAGAAAAAGAAGCAAGGATAACTGCCGATGAGGTACAAGCTGAACTCCAAGGTGAAGGTACGTCAGTTTCTGATCGCAACATCCGTCACTTATTGACTGAAAGTGGGCTTCATGGAAGAAGACCCAGGAGGACTCCACTTTTGAAAGAAAATCATAAAAAAGCCAGACTGGAATTTGCTAAAATGCATATTGACAAGCCACAATCCTTCTGGGAGAATGTCCTTTGGACAGATGAGTCAAAAATGGAGCTTTTTGGCAAGTCACATCAGCTCTAAGTTCACAGATGAAAAAATGAAGCTTTCAAAGAAAAGAACACCATACCTACAGTTGCTTTGCTGCATCTGGCACAGGGTGCCTTGAATCTGTTCAGGGTCTCAGTTTCAGGTCATGGGTCCTCCAACAAGATAATGACCCAAAACACACAGCTAAAAAGACCCAAGAATGGATAAGAACAAAACATGGGACTATTCTGAAGTGGCCTTCTGTGAGTCCTGATCTGAATCCTGTTGAACATCTATGGAAAGAGCTGAAACTTGCAGTCTGGTGAAGGCACCCATCAAACCTGAGACAGCTGGAGCAGTTTGCTCAGGAACAATGGGCCAAACTACCTGTTAACAGGTGCAGAAATCTCACTGAGAGCTACAAAAAAAGCGTCTGATTGCAGTGATTGCTCCTAAAGGTCGTGCAACAAAATATTAGATTAAGGGTACCATCATTTTTGTCCATGCCATTTTCAATTGTTTTATTTTTTAAAATATTATGTTGAAAAAAAAATCAAAGCAAAGTCTGATTTCCATTAAATATGGAATAAACAATGGTGGATGCCCATTACTTTTGTCAGTTTCAAGTTATTTCAGAGAAAATTGTGCATTCTTTTTTGTGGAGGGTACCAACAAATTTGAGAACGTCTATATGACATGTAACACTACTGATGTCTGACCTTGTATGTAAACAGCAATATATTAGCTGCTGAGGTGCCTTTCTGCAAAGGTTTACTTGGCTCCGAGATATGAATGTGTAAATGTGACAAGATTGTTAAATAATAATAATAATATCTATTCATTTATTTTTTACATTGAACAACTAATCAGCCATCTTGATTTCAACTTTATGTGTTCAGGAGAAAAGCAGGCAGCCACTCATGTGTCCCTGGATCAGGAGTATGACCAGGATATGGCAGCCATGTGGTGCTACCTAGAGGAACAGCTTGTGGCTGCCGCCAACCGCGGGACTATCCCAGTGAACTTCCAGCCCACCCAGTGCTGCCTAAACAGCCAGACAGACAACCTGCACCACCCACTGGCAGTTATGGAGGGTAAGAGGTCCTCAGTACACAGTGGAACTCTCGTTAAAACAGTACCTGGACTATTACTTAGTTTTAGACTGTGACCAAGTGTTCGGTATTGAGGTGATCTGAAGACAGTTTTGAAGGCTGTTTACCATTGTATAAAGAATAGTAATACCATCCCATCACTATGTAATCAAATTCTGCCTGTGCAGTGTACACCCATCTATTTGTCTCTGCAGAGCCAATCATAGTGGAGGTGACATTCAGGAACCCTCTGAAGGTTTCTCTGGCTCTGTCCAACCTCTCACTCCTCTGGAGGTTCACTGCTGATGGCGTGTCTCTATCCAAGGAGAAAACAGAAGAGTTGGTCATCACCAATGAAGAGAACCTGGCTCTTGAGGTGAGCAACTGGGCCATATTTCCTTGTAGAAAATATGATTTTTATTCAGTTTTGTGGATACATGCCATAAAAACAAATCTCGGATTTTCATTGTCTCTTCAATATCTTTGTATTCTTGCAGATGACACAAGATGACGTTGTCACCACTGAAGTCATTTTGGAGTTTCATATGGGTCCAGAGGAGATCAAAATGGTAAGGTGCTCACATGACTTTCTGAAGTTTAGCTGTGGAATATGGACCATTGTGGTGTGGAAGTGATGACCGGGCTCTGATTGTTTGTGTCTTGTGATCTACCAGCAGACCACAGGGACAGTAATGCAAGTGTGTGACAGAATGAAGAGTGTAGATCAAGAAATTGATTTATCTGCATTGTGTTATGAAGAGTTGTCTTGTAGATTTATTAGTAAGTGGAGTATCAATCATCAGTCTGATGAAGGATCAAAGTTCAAGCCACACTTGGCTGGAAGCGCTGGAAACATCTAACCAATTGCAAGCTAGACCCTTCCTGTCAAATGAGCTAGTATGCTGTTCAATAAAACAGGCTGCCTGAAAATTTCTGATGTTAGTGACTCACATTAATGAAAAAAAATACACTGTAAACACTACACTTACTCTACCCCAAACTTATCTAGGAAGCAAAGCTAACCAATTTGTACAATGAACGGACTCCTTTTTATTTTTTTTTGAAGGCTTAGGGCTGAGGGCGGAGTGACTGACAGATTGTACTGACAACACAGTTTTTCAGTATAGCAAATGCTTTACAAAAAGTCAGACGTACAAGGATTACATTGAGGCTTACTTAAAAGACCTTAGAATAATAGTTGTGCTAATAACAGTCAATGTGACCTTTGATCTCAGGCTCGACTCAGGCTGCTGCCACACAGAACAGGACAGTTGAACATTGTGGGTGTGGTGTACAACCTAGCTGCTGCCTCCTCTGGAGAGATGGCTCCCAGCACTGAAGGTAATTCACACATCTGTATTTGCATTAATTATTGTTGGCTACTTCAGTGTCACTTAGGAACATGCTGCTGACTTACATGTGAAGGAGTTGTGCAGTATTTGTATTGCTTTTTTCTTATGTCCTTTTTTAGAGAAAATGTTTATCAAAGAAATTAAGAATCCCAGTGACAGATCATCCACGATGTTTTGTATTTTGCTGCTGCACTAACACACAGTGTCGATTTCTTCCTGTGTACAGGCCAGCAGACATTGGATTTGATGGTGGTTCGTGGCAGACAGGACCTGAAGATCCAGGGCCCTCGACTCAACCAGACCAAAGAGGACAAGATGTTGGTTCGACATGGTCCTGATCAACGTCTGGATCCCATCATAACACCATCTATGCCCCTAATGGAGGTACCACTGATTCACCAACTGCAGAGGCACTGATCCCATTCTGCAGTGCTAAGACTAAGACTAAGGATATCAATTTTCTATTGCCGCCTAACTCAGTCTGAGTCATTTCATGTTAAGTATGTGTTGATACTGTCATTAACTACAATTTACTTTTACAATTTATTTTCACATTTTGACACCGAGTACAACTACCCAGTGCACACTTCACTGACTTAACACAAAGGAATGCTACCTTTCAGTGTGTCTGACCACTGATTTTCTGTTCTGCATCAAGACAATTAAGTATGCATCCCAGCTATCCTTGAATGTTTTTCTGATAGGCGCACTTACCGATGATATTGCCAAGCTCAAAAAGGAAATAATGCTGAATAACAGCACATGGTTTATCACACTAAATGTAGTACAACCCCAATTCCAAAAACGCTTAGATGCAGAATAAAAACAAAACAAAAACTGAATACAATCAAACTATGTTTACAAAGATTTTATGAAGTGTTCCTGAGCCCATGAAGTAATATTGTTTTGTACAATTTTGTCTTTCACAAAGTGGTGAAACTTGCCGCATCCATGCTTATGAACGACCGAGCCCCAATCATGTTACCAATTAACCTGTTAACCTCTGGAATGTTCCAAATAGGTGTTTGCATATATTTATAGAAATCAATTCATTTGATGAGGTAAAACATTAAATACAGGTATGTTGTCTGTGTACTGTCATCAGTTGAGTACCGTATTTTCCAGACTAAAAGTCGCACTTTTTTTCATAGTTTGGCTGGTCCTGCAACTTATAGTCAGGTGCATCACCACATATATATCAAAATACATATAATTTAACATGTTTTTAAACGTTAATTCATACTGACTGACATGAACCAAGGAGTAAACATTACCATCTACAGCCGCGAGAGGGTGCTCTAGGCTTGTGACAACTATATGCTTCTACTGTAACACTGAAAAAATCAACTGAAACATTAACTTAAAGACAACTGAGAAAGACTGAACACAAACAAAATGCCCCCCAAAAGAAAATTTTATTCCACAGATTACAGGTAGTAAAATATGCAGCTGAAAACAGTAATCGAGCAGCAGAAAGAAAGTTTGGAGTGAGTGAGAAAGTCCACAGATGGCTGCTTGAACAACGTGCTGCCGGGAGAGGCTTGTCAACGGTGCAGTTATGTCTTCACGCCCTTGTAGTTGCCAAGGAGATGAATATAAATGACTTTGCAGGCAGGCCTTCTTGGTGTTACCACTTCATGCAATGCAACCGCCTCTCTATCAGAGCACGGACAACAATGTGAAAGAAACTGCCAGCAGACCTCCAATCCAAGGTTGACAGTTTCCGTGAGTTCATTGAAAAGCAGGTAACTCAGCACAACGTGTCAGCGGATCATATTATCAACATGGACGAGGTCCCCCTCACATTTGACATCCCCATGGGTCAAAGTGTCACAGAGAAAGGACAGAACAGTGTGAATATAGTGACAGCTGGTCATGAGAAATCTCACTTCACAGTGGTGCTGGCATGGCAAGGCAAGGCAAGGCAAATTTATTTGTATAGGACAATTCATACACCAGGCAATTCAAAGTGCTTTACAGAAGCATAAAAAATGCATTAAAATCATTAAACAGAAAAAACATTTCAAAGAAAGAAAGAAATTAGAAGAGAATAGAAAACTAAAAATAAAATAAAATACAGTTAAAGGAAAATTAAAAAGAGAAGCCAGTAAAAGACAATAATTTAGCATTTAGAATGATTAAAATCAGTGAGCAGATATATTTACTTTAAGTAAAAGCTATATCAAATAATAATGTTTTCAGCCCTGATTTAAATGAACTGACAGTTGATGCAGACCTCAGGTGTGCAGGGAGAATGTTCCACAGGTGAGGAGCAAATAACTGAAAGCTGCTTCACTTGGTTTGGTTCTGATTCTGGGAACACACAATAGACCTGTCCCTGATGACCTGAGGTCTGGATACTTCATATGGAGTTAATAAATCTAAAATATATTTTGGTCCTAGACCATTTAATGCTCTGTAGACCAACAGTAAAATTTTAAAGTCTGTTCTTTGACTCACAGGAAGCCAATATAATCATCTGAGGACTGGTGTGATATGATCCATTTTTCTGGTGTTTGTAAGGACTCGTGCAGCAACATTTTGAATCAGCTGTAGTTGCCTAATTGGTTTTTTGTTTAGGCCAGTAAAGACTCCATTGCAATAGTCCAACCTACTGAAAATGAATGCATCAACAAGTTTTTCCATGTCTTCTTTGGACAGACATCCCTTAATTCTGGTTATGTTTTTCAGGTGGTAGTAGGCTGATTTGGTAATGAGCTTTAAGTGGTTGTTAAAATTCAGGTCAGAATCAATAATTATACCAAGATTTCTGGCTTTATCTGTTATTGTCAGTGACATGGAGTTATGGTGAGCACTGATCTTTGACCTTTCATTTTTGGGGCCGAATACAATCACTTCTGTCTTATCTGCGTTAAGCTGAAGAAAATTCTCGCACATCCACTCATTGATTTGATGAATACACTCACTCACTGAAATGCATTAAAAAGATTGTTCCGCATCATGAAAGCGTGTGTTTGTTGAAAAACAAACCTTTCAATAATTTTTCCTAGAAAGGGAAGATTTGATATTGGCCTGTAGTTACTTATAACTGAAGCATCCACATTAGCCTTTTTTAGGAGAGGTTTTATTACTGCAGTTTTCAAGGCCTGGGGAAACTGACCAGACTGAAGAGAATTATTCAATATCTGCAACACATCTGGAGCTATGCAATTAAAAACATTTTTTAAAAAGTTTGTTGGCAGAGTATCAAGGTAGCATGTTGTGGATTTTAACTGTGATACAGTTTCTGTCAGCTTTGTATGATCTAGAAGGTTAAAATGTGCTAGATTAACTGGAGAACAAGAAGGCACAGATGGACTTATCATTTTGCCTGAGCTGGAGCCACACGCTGTTTGTCTTATCCTTGAAATTTTATCTGCAAAATGGCTGCAAAATCATTGCATGACTTGTTGGATAGCAGTTCAGGAGGGACTGATGCTGTGGGGTTTGTCAGTCTATCCACAACAGAAAACAAAGTGCGGGCATTATTACAGTTTCTGTTGATAATCTCTCAGAAGAATGCTTGCCTTGCCTTCTTTAGTTCATGGTTATAGGTGTGGAGACTGTTTTTGTAAATCTCATAATGAACCTGGAGCTTGGTTTTTCGCCACCTGCGCTCTGCCTGTCTGCAGACTCTTTTCTGGACTTTGACCAGTGTGGTGTTTCTCCAAGGTGCCTTTTTCCTTCCTGATAAAACTTTGGTCTTAATTGGGGTGATGGAGTCAATAATAGTCATAACTTTGGAACTGAAACTGTTTACAAGGTCATCAGTTGAAGCTGAATGTTTAAAAGTTCTTTAGCACATCCATCTTTCAGATTATCAACATGAATGTTGAAGTCACCCACTAACACAACACAGTAAAAATCAATACCAACAACAGACAGGGGACCCGGCCGGGCGCAGCCCGAACGAGCGACGTGGGCCCGCCTTCCCGTAGGCCCACCACCCGCAGGAAGGTTCAGAAGGGGCCGGTGCCTTGTGGTATGGGTGGCAGTCGTGGGCGGGGGCCCCGACGACCCAAACCCTGGATGACGACCCTGGCTATGGGGACATGGAATGTCACCTCGCTGGGGGGGAAAGAGCCTGAGCTAGTGCGTGAGGTTGAGCGGTACCGGCTAGAGATAGTCGGGCTCACCTCTACGCACAGTCTGGGCTCTGGAACCCAACTCCTTGAGAGAGGCTGGACTCTCTTCTACTCTGGAGTTGCACGCGGTGAGAGGCGGCGAGCTGGTGTGGGCTTGCTTATAGCCCCCCAGCTCAGCCGCCATGTGTTGGAGTTCTCCCCGCTGAGCGAGAGGGTCGTTTCCCTGCGCCTTCGGGTCGGGGATAGGTCTCTCACTGTTGTTTCGGCTTATGGGCCGAACAGCAGTGTAGAGTACCCGGCCTTCTTGGAGTCCCTGGGAGGGGTACTGGAAAGTGCTCCAACCGGGGACTCCATTGTTCTGCTGGGGGACTTCAACGCTCACGTGGGCAGCGACAGTGATACCTGGAGGGGTGTGATTGGGAGGAACGGCCTCCCCGATCTGAACCCGAGTGGTGTTCTGTTATTGGACTTCTGTGCTAGTCACAGTTTGTCCATAACGAACACCATGTTCAAACATAAGGGTGTCCATCAGTGCACGTGGCACCAGGACACCCTAGGCCGGAGGTCAATGATCGACTTTGTAGTCGTATCATCTGACCTTCGGCAGTATGTCTTGGACACTCGGGTAAAGAGAGGGGCTGAGCTGTCAACTGATCACCACCTGGTGGTGAGTTGGATCCGCTGGCAGGGGAGGAAGCGGGACAGACCTGGCAGACCCAAACGTACTGTGAGGGTCTGCTGGGAACGTCTGGCCGAACCCGCTGTCAGGGAGGCTTTCAACTCCCGCCTCCGGGAGAGCTTCGACCAGATTCCGAGGGAGGTTGGAGACATTGAGTCCGAATGGACCATGTTCTCCACCTCCATTGTTGATGCAGCCGCCCGTAGCTGCGGCCGTAAAGTCGCCGGTGCCTGTCGTGGCGGCAACCCTCGAACCCGGTGGTGGACACCGGAAGTAAGGGGTGCTGTCAAGCTGAAGAAGGAGTCCTATCGGGCCTTGTTGGCCCATGGGACTCCTGAGGCAGCTGACGGGTATCGGCGGGCCAAGCGTGCGGCAGCCCGGGCGGTTGTAGAAGCAAAAACTCGGGTCTGGGAGGAGTTCGGGGAGGCCATGGAGGAGG
Organism: Chaetodon trifasciatus; assembly: GCA_037975065.1. Lineage (NCBI taxonomy): Eukaryota > Metazoa > Chordata > Actinopteri > Chaetodontiformes > Chaetodontidae > Chaetodon > Chaetodon trifasciatus. The sequence continues at coordinate 28,136 of JBBMOE010000131.1, forward strand.
ACTACCGGTCGGCCTCGAAGAAATTCTGGCAAACCGTTCGGCGCCTCAGGAAGGGGAGGCAGCTTGCTGTCAACACTGTTTACAGTGAGGGCGGGGAGCTGTTGACCTCAACTGGGGATATTGTCAGGCGGTGGAAGGAATACTTCGAGGATCTCCTCAATCCCACTGTCATGTCTTCCCTAGAGGAAGCAGAGACTGGGGACCCGGGGGTCGGTGCATCCATCACCGGGGCTGAAGTCACTGAGGCAGTCTGCAAGCTCCTCGGTGGCAGAGCACCGGGGGTGGATGAGATCCGCCCTGAGTACCTAAAGTCTCTGGATGTTGTAGGACTGTCTTGGTTGACACGCCTCTGCAACATCGCGTGGCAGTCGGGGACAGTGCCTCTGGACTGGCAGACTGGGGTGGTGGTCCCTCTTTTTAAAAAGGGGGACCGGAGGGTGTGTTCCAACTATCGGGGGATCACACTCCTCAGCCTCCCTGGGAAAGTCTATTCCAGGGTACTGGAGAGGAGAATCCGGCCGATAGTCGAACCTCGGATTCAGGAGGAACAATGCGGTTTTCGTCCCGGCCGTGGAACACTGGACCAGCTCTATACCCTCCACAGGGTGCTTGAGGGTTCATGGGAGTTTGCCCAACCAGTCCACATGTGTTTTGTGGACTTGGAGAAGGCTTTCGACCGTGTCCCTCGAGTCATTCTGTGGGAGGTGCTCCGGGAGTATGGGGTCGGAGGCTCTCTGTTGAGGGCTGTACAGTCCCTGTACAACCGGAGCAGGAGCTTGGTCCGCATTGCCGGCAGTAAGTCGGACCTGTTCCCGGTGCACGTTGGACTCCGGCAGGGCTGCCCTTTGTCACCGGTTCTGTTCATTATTTTTATGGACAGAATTTCTAGGCGCAGCCAGGGGCCGGAGGGGGTTCAGTTCGGGAGCCGGCAGATTTCGTCTCTGCTTTTTGCAGATGATGTTGTCTTGTTGGCTCCATCGGGCCAGGACCTTCAGCATGCACTGGGGCGGTTCGCAGCCGAGTGTGAAGCAGCTGGGATGAGAGTCAGCACCTCCAAGTCCGAGGCCATGGTTCTCGACCGGAAAAAGGTGGCTTGCTCCCTCCAGGTTGGGGGAGAGTTCCTGCCTCAAGTGGAGGAGTTTAAGTATCTCGGGATCCTGTTCACGAGTGAGGGAAGGATGGAGCGTGAGATTGACAGGCGGATCGGTGCAGCGGCAGCAGTAATGCGGTCGTTGTACCGGTCTGTCGTGGTGAAGAAGGAGCTGAGCCGAAAGGCGAAGCTCTCGATTTACCGGTCAATCTACGTTCCTACCCTCACCTATGGTCATGAACTTTGGGTCATGACCGAAAGAACGAGGTCCCGGATACAAGCGGCTGAAATGAGTTTCCTCCGCAGGGTGGCAGGGCGCTCCCTTAGAGATAGGGTGAGGAGCTCTGTCACCCGGGAGGAGCTCAGAGTAGAGCCGCTGCTCCTCCACATCGAGAGGAGTCAGCTGAGGTGGCTCGGGCATCTATACAGGATGCCCCCTGGACGCCTCCCAAGGGAGGTGTTCCAGGCAAGTCCCACCGGGAGGAGGCCCCGGGGAAGACCCAGGACACGCTGGCGCGACTATGTCGCGCGGCTGGCCTGGGAACGCCTCGGGATCCCCCCGGAAGAGCTGGGGGAAGTGTCCAGGGAGAGGGAAGTTTGGACGTCCCTGCTCAGGCTGCTCCCCCCGCGACCCGGCCCCGGATGAAGCGGGAGAAGACGGTACGGTACGGTACAACAGACAGTAGTTTGGCAAACTCATCAGAAAACTTTGCATTGTATTTTGGGGATTTGTAGATGGTTACGAAGACTGATTGACAGGGAGACTTTGATTGAATGGCAACATATTCAAAAGATTCAAACTGACCATAAGAGACTCTCTTGCATTGAATGCTATCATTAAACAAAATGGCGACTCCACCTCCTCTCTTATGCATTCTTCACTTATGAAACTGAAATTCAGAGGGGCTGACTCATTGAGAACTGCTGCACTGTTATCTTGTCCTAAACAAGTTTCAGTTAAAAACATAAAATCAAGCTTGTGCTTGATGATAAAATCATTGATTAAGAATGATTTGCCTGCCAAAGACTGAAAAGAGCCAACTTAAATGTGCTAAAAAGGCCATCATCCCCGTGCTTTAGAACATACTGTGGCTGACATGGAATACATGTTAAGTTCGATGATGTGATGTTTCTGGAGACATGGACCAATCTTCTCCTACCTATTGAGACATGAGTCAATGAAGCTGTACCCAGAACACATCAGTTACCAACACAAATAGGTGGCTGTGCTGGGCTCTTACTAGGGGACTTGAGTAGGTTCAGATCAAGCCGTGGAGGGGGTGGAGGTGATGCCTGTCAGCGCTGTGGTGGTCCAGGGGGACAGGGTGGTTGTAGGGGGTGGGGTGGAATTTGGGGGGACAGGATCCCAGATGGGCGAGGAGTAAGCCTGATGCCAGCACTGACAAGTTTGTTCATTTGGTCAGCAAACTTCAGAAGTGGGGAGGAGGGTGATGGGATACTTGGTGAAGATGATGAGCTAGATGGAGTTTGGGCAGTTGGAGATGGTTACCTAGGTGGAGTTTTAGTGGTTGGAGTCAGTGAATCCTCAAAAGCAGTGGCCCCTGGTGGAGGATATGAGGCATCCCCTTTTTTGCTCTGGCATTCCTCATGGTTAAAGCATACAGGCGGGGGGAGAGTCGGTTCTCATTCATGTTTTGGTGTTTGCTGCTTTTGTTTGGATTCCTCTTGTTTCTTGTCCTTGGGAGTGGGAACAGTGTTACACAGGAAGAAAGATAGGTTGGAGGCAAAAAGTTTTACTCCTGACTTGTTTAGGGAAAGTCCGTCTCCTTTGAAAAAATGTCTGCGGTCCCAGAAAAAGTTAAAGTTGTCAATAAAATGCACTGAGTGGACGTCACATGCAGTTGAAAGCCATCTGTTTACTGCCAATAATCTGCTGAATCTCTCTCCTCCTCCTCTGACTGGTGGTAAAGGCCCACTGAAGAAGACTTCAGCATTCAGGGAGTTCACTGCATTTAGCAGTTTACCTAAGTCTCATTTCAGCACTTCAGATTGTCGTTTCACAATGTCATTTGCCCATGTGCAGTACAGGGTATTCCAAAGTTGGAATTTTTGCCACATTACTAAGGATTCTGTTGGTCATCAGGAAAGCACAACACTTTTGTGTTTCTGCTGTACATGCTTCCCACATCTTTAATAGCAGAATCACCAACAACCAGAGTCTCAGGAGTAGCAGTAGCTTTCCTTGTAGCTTTCTAGCTTCTGACTTCCTGTCAGACCTTACCCTTCTCTGTGAGTCCGAGAAGTTATTCAGGTTTGCAGTTGGAGATCCAGGGTCCTGCAGTAGTGGACTAAACCGATTTTGTAACTGCACACTAGCTGGTTTGGGAGCTTTGTTGCTCATCTTCCCTTTAACTTTTATCCACAGCTGTGGCACGGTGGCACAAGTGGTAACACTGTCGCCTCACAGCTAGAAGGTCCCGGTTCGAATCCCGCTGTGGGCGCTGGTGGCGTGTCCTCCACCATGCCTTCAGTGCCTGCTGCTCGAGGAAAAAGGGGCCTTTCTGTGTGGAGTTTGCATGTTCTCCCCGAGTTCACCTGGGGTATCCTCCATAAAAATACTTCCACTAAAAACATGCAAGAAGATCACCACCTGACCAGTGGTGATGAAAGAGATTGGGTTCTCGGGCGCCAGTCGGATGGCAGCCCACCGCTCCTGGTCTGCTGCGGAGGAAAGCAACCAGGATGGGTTAAAGGTGGAGGACAAGTTTCACCAATTTGCATGGCGTGTCATTGCATGTATGTAATTGTGTGACAAATAAAGGGGATTGTCCCTCCGATTCTTCTTACTCTGCACAGGTGTTGAGGAGGATGATAACGCAGGCCAGGTCGTATCACAGATCTCTGGGTGCTGGGTTCTACCTGTTGGACGTCTCCCCATATCAGCTGATTTACTCTTGGGCTTTGCCCCGAGAGCATTCCAGGGAGGACTGATACTGGCAGATTTATTACCCGGTACACAGACCTTTAGTTTCGTGGGAGCTGTATCAGAGCTTATTAGCTGGATGTTAGCATTCTCCAGTCTGCTGTTTTGAGTCAGCGGCAAAGTGCCGTCATTTCCACAATGTCCATTCAATTTATTTATTATTTCCAGGCGCTGAACTTTAGTTTCCAACACTGCAACCTGCTGCAGAAGTTTATAGAGGTCATCTGTGGAGAAAAGAGGCATCTTGGTGCTAGTTAGCTTTAGCTGCCAGCAGGCTTTTTCTGTTGGTAGGCCGAAGCAGGCTTTTTCTGTCAGTAGGCCAGAGCAGAGTGTATCCGCAAAATATCAGAGGTCGCAAAGGTCATCCACAACTTTTAAATATTTGTCCATTAGATATGTCTTTAGATGTCCAATTCAGCCAAAAATTAAAACTTTCAAGCATGTTGTGGAGATGGATCAAAATTGCCACCGATGGTCATTTTCAAACAAAAACCATGCCAAAAGACGAATCAGTCTTGCGTTGCCTGTGGAAGGAGTGGATGGTGGATGGAGAGCACAGCTTCATGGCAACCGGGAGGATGCGGCATGCAAATTTCCAGCAAGTCCTTGGATTGATCAACAAAGTCAGCATTCAGAAAGGCTGGAAAAACTGGAACTGATGCTGAATCTGACAAGAGGACACGGCACTTCATCTTCCTCCGGAGCTGGCGGAGTTGTTCATAAGCAACAGTGATGTGGAATGAGATCGGGAGATTGGTGAACTAGCTTACTGGTAACTTGCTTGTTGGACTGGCTGGCTTGTTATGTTAATTTAGCCTGTTCAGCCTCCCAGGTATGTTCTGTAAGCTATTGTGTAGCTGAATAACTGTAATGTGTTATGTTAATATACCAGTCACCTATTCAGCCTGTTGTTCTATGTGCTATTGTATAGTTGAATAACTGTTAATGTGTTACATTAACATACCGGACACCTATTCAGCCTGTTGTTCTGTGTGCTATTGTGTAGTTGAGTAACTTGCCTTTTCACATTAAATGTCTGTTCTTGGTCTTGGATTTTGTGAAATAAATTTCTAAATAAATGCGACTTATAGTCCAGTGCAACTTATATATGTTTTTTTTCCTCTTCATGATGCATTTTTTGACTGATGCGACTTATACTCCAGAGTGACTTACAGTCTGGAAAACACGGTCTATATGAAAAAGGATTAGCAAATTATATTCTCTTGTATTTATGTTTTCTTTTATTTATGTCCCAAGTTTTTTTTAATTAGAGCTGTAGAAGTATTATTTTGTGTAGCACTTTTTAAAATCAGACATCACAAAGTGATTCACAACAAAATATAGAGGAGTTGATGTATACTAAGTAGTCATGAAGACAAGCAAACAAAAAGTAATCAGTGAATCAAATGAAATAAATCAAAATGACATAAAGACAAGTCTAGAAAGGAAAGTCTTGAGCTGTTTTTTAAAGCGGTCCATGGCATCCACAAATCCAGTGGGAATTGCAAAATTTAGGAGCCACAACTTCAAAAGCTCAATCTTGTTTAGTTTTAAGTCCGGAGTGAAGAACAAACAAACCCTGATCACAAATTATCAGAGACCCACTGATAATAGTGTCGGGTTGCAGTAGATCTCTAATGTAGTCAGGTGCCTGACCATACAGTGCTCTTAAAGTGAACACAAGAATCTTGAATTGGATCTGAATTTGATGGGGAAAATGGCAGTCTTCACCAGACTTGATGGCCGCCCACACAGAGCCTGGTTCTGCTCAAGGTTTTTGCATGTTAAAAGGAAGTTTTTCCTCGCCTTTGTTTCCACGTTCTTGCTGATTGGGGAATTGTTGGGTCTCTGCAGATTAAGAGTATGGTCCTGACCTGCACTATATGGGAAATGTCCCATTGAAAACTGCTTTTGTGATTTGGTGGTATGAACCTAAAATGCACTATAACCTTTCCAGGTGAACTTAATTTGACATTTTCTTAATTTTTGAATGCACATGTCCAACTGTTCAGTGTTTCAATACTTTTTGCACAACTTGCTGTTCTCAAGGAGCTGAAAAGCAGAATTCACAACAGCTGTTTGATCCATGAATTGACCAATGAATTTCCTGGTTCAATTAGAATTGGTATTTAAACAATCCTCTTCATCATGCTGTTCACATTTTGACATCATGAGACCAAGACAACGCCTAACAATTGATCAACAGTGCCTCACCATTGCAAGCCTTCAAACTGGATGTTCTCAGAGGGAAGTGGCCACTGAGCTTAGAGTGTCACAGAGAGTCATCAGCAGGTTGCAACAGAGATACAGAGATTGCAAGACTCACAGAAAGGCATAGAAGTGGATGTCCTTTGGCCACATCCCACACTGATGACCGCTTCATTGTGAAGAATACCCTGAGGAACCAGATGATGAATGCCACTCAACTCCAGGCACAGTCTAGCCAATACAGAACTGCTCTACACTTTGTTAATGGTACAGTGACAAGCCCATACTACCTGAATAACATAACTAATCCAGTCATTGTGCCCCTGCACAAACAACACAGGCCTAATTTCCTCTTCATGGACGACCATGCTCCAGCTCACCGATGTCACATCATTAGGGAATGGCTGCTGGAGACTGTGGAACCTCAAATGGAGTGGTCTGCAATTTCTCCAGACCTGAATCCCGTAGAAGACCTGTGGGATTAGCTGAGTCAGTGTGTAGAAACTCGTAACTCTGTACCCCAGAGCCTCAATAACCCTTCAAGAAGAGTGGGATGCCATGCCTCAGCAGACAATAAGTCGACTTGTGATCAGCATGAGACATCGTTGTCAAGCTGTAATTGATGCTTAAGGGCACATGACAAGTTATTGAGACACTGACATTTTTTGTTGTGGTATACCCACCACTGTTGTTGGCTTTTGTTTTCAATAAATTGTTTGAGATGAGGAAATCACCATAGCACACTCCTACTTAAATGCCCTACTTTCATGATATAATATCACTATAGCCTGAACGTTTTACATTTTCCATAAATTTCACCCGAAAGCCAAATATCCCTAACTTTTTGTGAGTGGCGTATAATTGAATTGACATGCATAGAATTGGACTGCTCACAAGCTCTTCTGTGACCACACAAAACAAAATGTTAAAAATATCAAGAATAAAAGGTTATGACAGTGCTGCCTATTTAACAACTTTGTGTGTGTGTGTGTGTGTGTGTGTGTGTGTGTGTGTGTGTGTGTGTGTGTGTGTGTGTGTGTGTGTGTGTCAGGTCTTTTTTTTGCAGTTTCCCACTGCTCTGCTGTGTGGTGAGATCAGAAAGGCCTATGTTGAGTTCTGTAACGTCAGCAGTGTTGCCTTGTGTGACCTTCGAGTGGTGTCCACACACCCCGAGTTCTTCACCTTTGGCAGCCAGGCCACAACACCACACACGCCCCTCAGCCCTACCTCAGCTGAAAACATCTCAGCCTATACAACCTTGGTCACACACCCCCAGCCAGGCTCAGCGGCATTTGAGATGTTGGTTTCAGCTGAAGATTTTTGTCAGCCGTCGGGTGTGATGGAGATCCCAATAAATTGCAGCACACTGCAACCTGGGGAGTCCACCCAGCTGCCTCTCTGGCTCAGAGGACCAGACCTGGAGGGAGTCCATGAAATCAATTTTCTGTTCTACTACGAAAGCACAGACAAAGGAAACAAAATTAGGTAAAAATGCTAGTAAACATAAGGAATGTCAGTTGGCTTGAGGGGATGCATAATATGATTTAAAGGTAAAATCCACTAATTCTAACATAAGCATTGACTGCTTATATCACAAAGAAAAAACTCATAATGAATAAATATGATCAATATTAAGCATTTTTAAGCCACAGGAAATATACATTTATTCAACCTTTATCTTAACTTGGAAATATATTGTAGTAGAGCTCTCATTTATAAATATAACTGAGTAAAAAACATGGACAACAGGTCCTAGACACCAAGAAACAGAAATAGGAGGCTTAATTAAGTGTGGCGATTAAAAAATAAACAAATATAATAAAAAGCCATTTCAGTGAAATAATAAAACCTTAGGAATACATATAGCAACTAAAATTTAAAGCTGATGAACTAAAACAATAGTTGGAAGTGATTTAAAATGATAACAAAACTTTATAAGGATAAGAATGAGGTCAGTTTTATATTGCTCTGTATGTTATTCCATTTTGTAGGTGCACACCGAGAAAAGCTAGATTTTCATTCGAAGAAAACCTTTGCTGCATCCTCACCACAAAATTCAGCATCAGAAGTTTGCAAAGGAATATCTAAACATGGCTAATGATGAACTTTTTGGTCATAATAAGCAAAAGTATATGTATGTGAAAAAAGGATGCAGAATGTCATGAAAAGAATATCTCTGAACTGTTAAGAATGGGGGTGTATTGATCATGCTTTAGGCTTGTGCTGTAGTTAGTGACACAAGGAACATTTCAGGTAAGAATGGATTTAATTAAATACCAGCAAATTCTGGAAGCAAACATCACAGCCTGTGTAATAAAAGCTAAATATGGTGGCTTTTTTAGCAGGATAATGATCAGAAACACTTCAAAAATTGACAATGGACTACCCCAAGAAATACAAGCTGAAGGTTTTGCCATTGCCATCACAGTCCCCCAACCTAAACATTAACAAAATTTTATGAATAGACCTCAAAAGAGCAGTGCATGCAAATGTTCAAATTCTGTGATCAGTGATGTTAGCATAGTGACAAATTTCCCCATTTTCATAGAAATGTTTGCATTCTGTAAACAATCTGTAGACAATTTCTCACAGAGTTGTGAGTTGTACAGGAATAGCATCACTGAAAGACAGCTTCATCGTGTTCAGATGAAAAAGCAAGGTCTGTCAGCCATTCAACAACAAGGTTGTGAACTTTTTCATTCCTAGAGTCAATTTCAGATCTGAGATAATTGAAAAGCTCTAGAACTGTCCCTCAATAAAGCGAGCACACGTATGAGTGGCAGATTACAGAAGATTCTGATGGGAAAGCCTGAGACTCCTTCTAATGAATCACTCTTGATGGGAAAAACATTATGTTTTTCAAGACAGCAGTCATCACAACATCCAGCTGGGTGGCTCTGCCACAGAGTGCTTTCACTGACTGATCATTAAATGTTGTGATAATGCCACCTAGCATTGAAAATAGAAACTGTAGTCAGCGTACCAAATCTAGTTTGTTTGGACACCCCTACTATGTGTACATCAAGAGATAGAAACAAGGGTTAGGGTTATATATATTCTTTGCCATTGACTCAAAAATTATTCAAATTCAATTCAAAAATTATGCTAAAGCACAACAAGCTCTAAGTATCTATAGCCACGCATGTATAATTTAAGATGTTGTAATGAAGATAATCCCCTCTTAATCATTAAGGAGAAACTCAGCAGATTATCAATGAGGGCTGAACACACAGTATAGTATTAATCAAATTTAAAAATACTTTTTCTTGCCTTTTTATAATGAATTTAATGTAACAGTTCTATTATAAACTATAAACTAAGTCTCTTCATTGACACTGCACTAACCTACCAGTGAGGGCAGATCAGACTGATTATTGTGTAGACAACTCTTCTCCATCTGTTACTCTTTGTCTTCTTTCTTCATGTGAAGTCATCGGGTCTTACGTCACACAGTCTTCATCTGTGCTAGTCGGTCTCTGAGTGTGCAGGCAACAGCCTGCCGCAGCAGTGTTCCTCCACATCACAGTCTGGATGACAAAGGCAGTGGTGGGACACTCGTCTTTATTGATGTGGAGAACATCAATACGGTGAGACACGCAGCATGCCACACACATGAACCTGCCACTGTTCACTGTTCAAAACTTTGTTTTAATCTGCATCCTCTTGGCTCCCAGAGTGAAGCTGGTGTACGTGAGTTCCACATCGTCCAGGTTTCCAGCAGCAGTCAACACTGGCGCCTCCAAAAGTGTATCAACCCAGCCAAGGATAAAGGTGTGTCTGGCACACTGAGTCATCTGTGCTTAATTTCTTCAGTGGTCTATTTAATTTTATTCTTTTTATTATTAGTAGTAATAGTAGTATTAGTATTTATTCTTTCATTTCTTTATTGTTTGCAGCATGCATGGTGAACACTGATGTGGTCTTCATTTAATAGAACCTTTCCCAGTGTCTAAAAAAAATATTGAACAAATGAAGATCGACTATAGATATATTTTTTTCAAGTATCACCTGGAAATTAACAACAGTGAGTGATACTGAATCCATAATTCATTCAGCTATCATTTAAGTCTGTATCTTTTGCTTGTCAGATAGTTTTTCAAGATGGCTACATGGTTCATACAGGTGGTATCTGGATGAAAGGCTATCACTCAGCCATCCTTAAATACACACTTGTGAATTGCCCTTGAGCAAGGCACTTTACCCCAAAATGCTGCAGTGGTGCTACTAGTATACAAAACTTTACAGGGCACATTTAACAAAAATATCTACAAATGGTTCATAAATCTCTTAGACCTTTTAACATGTAATAATGATGTTTTATAATATATTATTATAATGGAAAGTGTCCTTAGATAACTTTTGTTGTGATTTGGCGGTATACAAATAAAATTGAATTGAATTGAAATGAATTGAAAATTGAGTTGAATTGAATTAATAACACACTGTAATAATGGCAAAAAATAATGTAAATGTATTTCATCTTTAACCAACAAGCAGGAAGTACATTTCATAATGCATGTATGATAAATATTCTATTCTAATATTACTGAAACATTTAAGACATTATTCTGTCTAGGGGTGTAAATGGTACACAGAAGTCATGGTTCATTCATACCCTGGTTTAGGATTCATGGTTCTGTGCGAGTTCAATACAGCAGGGAAAACAAAGGAAAAACAACACATGCATAAAGATATGTTATATGTTTTGACCCAGGACATTTTCATCTGGGTCAATAATGCTGTTAAATGTGCGTTAGCATGTACAATGTGTTTCTATTCACATACCCGACAATGCACACTTCAATCAGTTTGTTGTACTAACTTTATCAAATGTTGTTAATAGCACGCAGCTAAACGTCAACAGATGGAACTCATGCTTGTGAACTTTGGTTCCCTCCTACATACATCAATCTACATATTGTGTAGTCTGTGTGCATCAGACTGTGAACCTAGTAGTGTGACGGTTCATCACGAGTACATGATCCATTACAGCCATACTTCTATCTATACAGTGCTTGCACATGATTTTTTCCCCAAGACAAACCTGTTTAATGTCAGTATCAACCACATACTCTCTTTGTCTGCCCTTTTCCTCTCCAGACTGCAAACTCATCAGTAGAGAAAGAGCCAAGCTGTGTTTCAGGGCCACACGATGCAAGCCCCACCAAGGTACATCATACAGAAAAAGCAAACTATGTCAATCTGCTTTATTTGTATTCGTGGTTTTGAATAAGCATCTGAATAATATGCATTTTGTCTGTTATTTCTAGGTACTTCGGATGGCGTAGAGAAATACACCTTTGCAGACCTAAATCTGGGAAATGAACGGGTAAGTTGAAAGCAAAATTTTGTTTGACTGATGAACATGCTCATTTTGATACTTAAATCAAATTGACATCTAATCCAAATTTCACGTTGTGTGGATACTCCCAGTGGTTGCTATGAAGAAAACAATGATATTTCACCACTTTTTAAGTTGATATGTTAATAAACAGTTGCCTTTGAACAAATCAACCAGATGTGGAACAATATTTGCATTCATTCGGATTCAAGATTTTTTTTCTACCTGATGAATGTTAAGTCTGATATTCACTACCCTTTTAACTGTGTCTGCCGTTTGGTGCTGGGCAGGTCATGTATTTTTAGAGCTGCCTGCTATGGCTGAAAAGATGCTGATGAGCACAGTGAGGAGTCCTGAGAAGACCTGTGGAGTTGGTTGTTAATTCTCTGTAGGAGCATCACGATGAGACATATTCTTCACACAAGTGATCCCTCATTAATATTAACAATATTGATTTTAGCTACAGAAAGGTTACACAAAGTAAATGCTTAAAAATAACATTAATTTACTAAGTCCCCATGATGGTAGATGTTTTTAGTTAAAAAAATCAATAAGAAGAAACACATAATACAAATGACCTTAAGGTGGCACACAACAACAAATTCCCATGGTAAAGGTTTGCATGATGAACATGTAAGCGATGGTGTACTGGTGACTGGCTGACTAAGGGGCTGCTTAGTGCAACTTCAATTCATGAAGAATTGCTTTTTTGTCCTTTAGCTGGTGTAATATGCACACTGCGTGTTCTTTCTGTGTATTTTGTGCTCTCTCTCTCTGCCCTCACCTCTTGCTACTGTTTCTGTGTAGATCATCAGTTCCTCCACACCCTGTGGAGATTTTTTCTTCCGTGGCTGTCGAACCTCAGAGTCTCAGCAAGTGGATGTGGCATCATCCAGGACAGCATCCAGCATCAAGAGTCAGAGCTGTGTCCCCACTGAGGACAGAGCCTCTGATGTCACCAACTTTGTGAAGAAATGTAATGAGCTGGACCTCAGCATTATCATCATCTGGAAGGTACATATAACAGAGCCAGATGATAACCATCTCCATGACACAGTGTCAATATCAGGCCAATAAGTCTAATTATATTGGACTCCCATCATGATGTAGGCATTTTGTTTTCTAGACCATGGACAAAACTTAGTTGTTAGATCTAAACAAACATAGCACAACAAAGCTCAGAGTATGACTCAGTGGTTCATTTTTTGTTTAATTTGAAATTGGTGCTTGAGTTTCCAGTTTGTGATGTGTGTGTCTGTATAGGCCTATGTGGTTGAGGACAACAAACAGCTAATCCTAGAGGGCCAGCTCCACGTGGCACTGGAGACCATTGGCAAAGAGGCTTGTTCTGTGACTCCCAAAGAGGTATAGTATAAGATAACACTTTATTAATCCTCCGTAGGGGAAAGTAGGGTGTTATAGGCAGCAGTGACAGTTATCAGGAATATGAAAAGGGCATATAAGGGAATAAAATACGAAATAGAAAATAAAAAAAAACACTCTCTATATACACTATATTGCCAAAAGTATTCACTCACCCATCCAAATAATTGAAATCAGGTGTTCCAATCACTTCCATGGCCACAGGTGTATAAAATCAAGCACCAAGGCATGCAGACTGTTTCTTCAAACATTTGTGAAAGAATGGGATGCTCTCAGGAGCTCAGTGAATTCCAGCGTGGTACTGTGATAGGATGCCACCTGTACAACAAGTCCAGTCGTGATATTTCCTCACTTCTAAATATTCCACAGTCAACTGTCAGTGGTATTATAACAAAGTGGAAGCGATTGGGAACTACAGCAACTCAGCCACGAAGTGGTGGGCCACGTAAAAAGACAGAGCACATAGTGCACAGAGGTCAGCAACTTTCTGCCGAGCCAATCGCTGCAGACCTCCAAACTTCATGTGGCCTTCAGATTAGCTCTAGAATGGAGCATAGAGAGCTTCATGGAATGGGTTTCCATGGCCAAGCAGCTGCATCCAAGTCATACATCACCAAGTGCAATGCAAAGTGTTGGATGCGGTGGTGTAAAGCATGCGGTCACTGGACTCTAGAGCAGTGGAGACGTGTTCTCTGGCGTGACGAATCGCACTTCACCATCTGGCAATCTGATGGATGACTCTGGGTTTGGCAGTTGCCAGGAGAACGGTACTTGTCTGACTGCATTGTACCAATTGCTCCAGTTTGGTGGAGGGGGGATTATGGTGTGGGGTTGTTTTTCAGGAGCTGGGCTTGGCCCCTTAGCTCCAAGAGATTTTGGACAATTCCATGCTCTCTTCCTGTTTCAACAAGACTGCACCAGTGCACAAAGCAAGGTCCATAAAGATATGGATGAGAGAGTTGAGTGTGGGTGAACTTGACAGGCCTGCACAGAATCCTGACCTCAACCCAATAAAACACCTTGGGATGAATTAGAGGGGAGACTGAGAGCCAGGCCTTCTCGTCAGTGTGTGACCTCACAAATGTGCTTCGGGAAGAATGGTCAAAAATTCCCATAAACACACTCCTAAACCTTGTGGAAAGCCTTCCCAGAAGAGTTGAAGCTGTTACAGCTGCAAAGGGTGGACTGACGTATTATTAAACCCTATGGATCAAGAATGAGATGTCGAAACGAACATGGCAGTGAGCAGAACGCACGCATCGATGGACACTCCTTCTGAACTAGCAGCTAACCCTGCAGTCAATATCCTGAATACTCAAAAATAGTTTTAAAAAATATCTCGTTTGATTCGCTACAACTTCTGTGCTCATAGTAGGAACCAGAAAGCAGAAAAAGGAGACAATCCAGCCTGTTAATTCCACTGATGTGGGCCCACTTGCCTCTGGTCCTCCAGACATGCTAACTGAGCAGTGCAGCTAGCAGCATGGAAACTGATGGGGGAAACGTGATCATGAATGCTATAACCGACATGAGAGAGCAGTTCTCTGCAAACTTTGCAGGGGTCCTAACAGGTATTAAACATGACTTCGGCGAGTTTTCCAACAGATTCGCGGAGGCTGAACAGCGTATTGGAGACACGGAGGACAACGTTACTACTTTGCAAAAGTCAGTCGCCGTCAAGACTGAAGATCAGGAGAACTGCAGCCGGCGCAACAACCTTCGCCTCATCAACCTGCTGGAGGGAGCAGAGGGATGCAACACCGCGGCTTTTCTGGAGAGATGGCTTCCTGAGGCACTTGGGGCTGACTCCTTCCCTTACCCAGTCTTCATCAAATGAGCCCACCGCTTGCAAGGGCACCAAGATTGCAACGTCCCCAGAATGCTAATAATGCATTTCCTCTACTTTAAAGATAAAGAAAGAGTAACCTGGGCAGCCAGGGCCAAAGGGAAAGTGATGTTTAAAGGCCATGAGGTGAAATTCTTCCAGGATGTTGCCAGGGAGACACACATGAAAAGGAAGTGCTTCGATGTAGTGAAGCAGTACCTTAAAGCCCTGAACATCCAGTACGGAATCCAACACCCAGCGTGGCTCTGGGTTACACATGCAGGTTGATCCCAGATTTTTGACAACCCGGAGGATGTTGCAGTGTTTGCCGGAAATCTCTCCGTCGGCTAGCGCAATGGGTCTCAGGCACCGGAAAAGATCCCAGAGGTCAGGATACGAACTTTCTCTTTCTTTAATGGTCTCTGTAGGGAATAACACCATGTTGGTCATAACTACTGAAGGTAATGGTGGAAATACTTGGTTTATTTTTTCTTTCCCTACTCAAGACTTATGGAAATAATGAGACAGCTAGAGGAAGTTGCTTCTGTTAAATGCTTTCTTTTCTTCTCTGAGTATTCTGTTTTTTTTTCTGTTTATGCCATTTGGCTGGGGTGGCTGATGACAGACATGTGTTTGAGTATGGTTACTCTGCTCCTTTCTGTAGGATCAGACCAGCCTTGTATTTCCGTCCGATTGAGTTAGCGGGGAATGCTGTCAAGTTCTAGGTGACAGCAGGGGAGGGATTTTCTCATCTGTCATTGACGTTCAATTTAATGTCATAGTGCTGCCAGGACTCTTTTTGTCCTCACTTCAATCATTCCACATGCTTTTTGACTGTTTGTGTTTAGACAACACACGGTGCGATACTCATTACAAAATATCACTGATGATAAATGATGAATGGTGACTCAAGTATAAAGATAACTACTTGGAACGTGAGGGGCTTAGCTTATCTAAATTGAAGCAGGTTATGACAAGGCTTAAACATCTTAAATCAACAATTATATTTTTACAAGAATTTCATTTAATGTCGAGTGATATGTTACAGGTAAGGAGACGATGGCCGGGTCAAGTTTACTCCGCTTCGTTCTCTACTAATGCTAGGGGAGTTATTACATTAATCCACAAGTCTCTCCCTTTTCAAGTTCTGTAAACATTATCAGACCCTACTGGAAGATATCTGATTTTGCAAGGTTCGCTCTTTAATGAAAATATTACAGTGGTTAACTTAAACGGACCCAATGTTGACTGCCCCAATTTTTTTTTAAATCTATTCTTATTAGTAGCGTCACTACCAGGAAAATTACTAATTGGTGGAGATTTCAACTGCACAATCTCTCCTCACCTTGATTGCTCTTCTGGCACTGGCACAACTCATATACAGAGTAGGAAAACACTGCAGTATTTTATAGAAGAGCTAAATTTATGTGCCCCCTGGAAGAGACTGTTTCCTAATAACAAAGAATACTCTTTTTGCGCAAATATATCCAAAGGCCATTCATGGATTGATTATTTTTTGGTGTCCAGTGACCTTTTTCCAAGAATAACAGACTGTGTACATGACTCCATCGTAATCTCAGATCATGGCCCAGCGTCTATTATATATAACGACCAAAAACTTGTGTGGGATGTTCGGAGACAGCGGCTCCACCCTAAATGGCTAAATGATCCCAGCTTTCTGAAATTTGTCGGAACACACATCGACTACTTTTTTGACATTAGTAAGGATGAGACTTCAGCCTCTGTGAGATGGGAGGCATTTAAGGCTTATATTTGTGGTCAAATAATTAGTTACACCAGTTCAATAACTATTTAAACAAGCTTGGAAATGCTAACTTTAGTTAGTCAATTAAACAACTTAGGAGGGAGGTAGACAAGACAAATCCTCATACACAGGAATTAGCTCACTCTCAGGGCCAAATATAATGCGCTTTCTGCCACTAAGGCAGAAAATTGTTTAATAAGATTAAAACAAACATTTTATGAACAAGGGGAGAAAAGTGGAAAGCTATTCGCTTGGCAAATAAAAAGTTAGATACAGAAAGAGCCATCAATACTATCCAAACTCCAATTGCTGATACAATTGTTGATCCTTTGATGATAAATGATACTTTTGCTGCATACCATCAGATCCTATATAAATCAGAATTATCAGAATTAGAGGAGGAACTCCTTTTCTCAACCAACTCCCAGTCCCCACTATATCTGAAGATGATAAATCCTGGATGGACTGTGTACTCGAGTCAGGAAATTTTAGAAGCTATAAAACACATGAAAGTAGGGAAGACAGCAGGCCCTGATGACTCCCAATTGATATTTATAAATTATTTAATAATAAATTGATAAGTCCATTAAAGGATACGTATGAAGAGTCTTTTCGAAATGGTACTCTGCCCCCCTAGCTGAGAAACGCACTTATGAGCTTGATATTAAAGCCAGACAAACCTCCCTCTAAATGTGAATCCTATAGGCCTATCTCTTGAACTCAGATACGAAGATAATTTCTAAAGTCTTAGCTTTAAGATAAGAGAAATGCCTCCCATCTCTAATAAATATTCATCAAAATGGATTTATTAAAAACCGCCAGGCATATTAGGAGATTATTAAATATAATTCATGAAAAAAAAGAGGCACAAGGTTCATGTATTCTGTCACTAGACGCTGAAAAAGCATTTGACAGAATCGAATGGCCATATCTATTTGAAGTACACTCCCGCTTTGGGTTCGGTGTTTACTTTAGGCAGTGGGTCAGACTCTTATACTTAGGACCATGCGCAGAGATTCTGACAAATAACATTATCTCCAAACCATTCAATCTTCATCATGGGACCTGTCAGGGGTGCCCCTTGTCCCCCTTGCTTTTTGTTTTAGCGCTAGAACCCTTTGCCATCTCCATTAGAAATCACCCTCTTATTAAAGGAATTCAAATTGCAGATGTAGAGCATCGCATAGCCTTATTCGCAGATGATACATTACTTTTTCTGACGAACTTAGAGCAGTCTTTCTCAGCCCTTGCTGATGTGATTACTAGGTTTGGCACTACATAGTAAACTGCAGATGCCATCACAGGGTCTAAAATGTTTTTAACAGTGGCCTACATACTCCAAGGGACCTCAGTCTTCTTAGCAGATGGAGAAAACTTTGGCCCTTCCTGTACAGGACATCTGTGTTGTGTGTCCAGTCCAGTTTGTTGTTGAGGTGAACACCCAGGCTTTGTAATCCCCCACAATCTCAATGTCCAAGAATCAAATCTGTTGAAAAACAGGTTCAGTTTATTTGCCTATTCTTGGTCTCCAGACTCAGGGCCCCTCCCGCTGTCGCTGCTGTAGCCTGAGATGGTTTTCAGGCCCCTCCAAACCTCTCAAATTTTGTTCCCCAGTAGACTCTCCTCCAGCTCCTGTAGCTGTCTTTGCCTCTCCTTATCTCCTGTTTCAGCTCCCTCTGCATCCTCCTCAACTCCTCTTTGTCCCCTAAGTTAGACCCTCTTCTTCTCATTCAGTAGGTCCTTCAGTTCTGGGGAACCCCAGTGTTTGTTGTTTGGGAAACACCATACCTTCCTGGTAGACGCAGTGTTTTGGAGGGGGGAGGACCTATAGGCATCCTTTGTATTTACATAGAGTAAGTCCAGAAATCCAGTGTTATATTGTCTTTGTTGTGGCATTTAACATACTAAGATACTAAGATGGGGTGAGTGTAGGACAGGGAACCATGATTGAAGTCTCCAGAGGTGAGGAAGAGGGCCTGGGGGTGCGATGTCTGCAGCTGTGAAACTACTGTATGTAGGAGCTTGCATGCTGCAGCAGCATCGGGGGGAATGTGCAGCATTATGCGATGATGTGCGAGAACTCCCTCGGGAGGTTATATGGCCGAACGCTAACAGCTAACAGCTCATTGTCTTGTGCAGCGCTGATCTTTTATACTGATGTGCCCTGGGTTACACCATGTGTTGTTCACAAGAAGAAGAAGAAGAACTCTACTTTATTCGTCACATGCACATTCCATGCTTCATCATGGTCAGTCGTTCCTCCGCGGCAGACCAGGAGCGGTGGGCAGCCAGCCGACAGCGGCGCCCGGGGACCCAGTTCATCGTCATCATTGGTCAGGTGGTGATCTTCTTCCATGTTTTTAGTAGTTTTTTTTTTTTAATGGAGGATACCCCAGGTGAACACGGGGAGAACATGCAAACTCCACACAGAAAGGCCCCTTTTTTCCTCGAGCAGCAGGCACCGAAGGCATGGTGGAGGACACACCCCCGGTGCCCACAGCAGGATTCGAACCTGGGACCTTCTAGCTGTGAGGCGACAGTGTTACACCGTTCCACCTAAACATTGCAATGTCCTGACCTTTCCTCTTACCACTCACCTTTGCTCTCCTGTCCTCTCTCAGCAATTGAAATCCATTCAAAGCAACATGTCAGTCCCACGTGAGATGACTTAGCCAGGTCTCCGTGAAACAAAAGAAACTACACTCCCAGTACATGCGCAATATGTATATGTCTGGACCATGTCAGATTCTTGGTGATGTGGACTTAACTATAAACACATGCATGTGCCCTTACTAATAGTTTCCTGTCAGCACTTACACCTGGAATTACATCACCAGACAAATAGTAATCTTGCTGTAATCAAAATTCTTAAGACACTGTACATGCCGAATACAGAATGTGCAGCTTTAGACGCAAACACAAACTCTTCTGTGACCACCACCAAAACAAAATATAAGAATAAAAGGTTATGCCTGTGTGTGTGTGTGTGTGTGTGTGTGTGTGTGTGTGTGTGTGTGTGTGTGTGTGTTTTGCAGGAAGCCCAGGAGATGGTGCTGCTTAAGTTCAAATCAGAGCTGCCTCCTCCAGTCACCCTCCCCTCTGCAGAGCTGTCCCAACTCATCAAAACAAACCTGCACTACCCTGAGACCTACACACATCTTTTTGTCCAGGATAGGTGGGACACACACATGCACTTACTGCAGCTAAATAAATTCTGTTTAAACAAGGAATGATCAAACATAAATTGTTGAAAATATGTCCACTGGATTTTGAGGTGCACATTTTTGGTATTCATGGCGTCCACTATGGGTCAGAATCATCATGCAGGCCTATTCCCATTCATGGCCTGAAGAAATTTACCCAGATTTATGATGATTGGACTTATTATTGTGAGTTGTGGCCATTTTCCTGCTAACCCTACCATTGTGAAGTTTGTGGTTGAGGGCAGTCATGTTTTTTGACCAGTCTTCCTAATTTATAATCGGAATGTGTAGCTCAGACCCTTGATGCTGTGTACCCATTTTCGTATTGGTACAGTCAAAAAGGCTTTTTTGAATGCGTTGAGTTGGTCTTGTGTGTGCAATTTCAAGTCAATAGGACTTGCAGTGGATGGGACATGATCTTTCAAAAATTGTGTTTTGGGGCCTTAATTACAACACCACCATCTGGCCAGTTTGGCTCATATTTCTAATTTCCAGTTGTGGGGCTGAGTTTCATATTTTTAAATCATTCCATCCATCCACAGCTATTTGAATACGACATAAGACCACTGATAATAATAATAATAAGAAGAAGAAGTCAACTTTATTTATCACAGCACACAGAGTTACAGGGAGGGAACTGTACATGCCATGCAAGTGAAATTATTTTCTCCGCATTTATCCCATCCTGGAATGTCGTTCCTCTGCGGCAGACCAGGAGCGGTGGGCTGCCAGCCGACAACGGCGCCCGGGGACCCAGTTCTCCTTCGTCACCATTGATCAGCTGGTGATCTTGCATGTTTTTAGTGGGGGTACATTTTATGGAGGATACCCCAGGTGAACACGGGAAGAACATGCAAACTCCACACAGAAAGGCCCCTTCCCTCAAACAGCAGGCACCAAAGGCATGGTGTCCTCTACCATGCCTTGGCACCATCCACCAAGGCATGGTGGAGGACACGCCACCAGCACCCACAGCAGGATTCGAACCGGGACCTTCTAGCTGTGAGGCGACAGTGTTACCACTTGTGCCACCGTGCCACCAAGAAAACTAATGATAACAATAATCATAATAAACCAGCATAAACACAAACAGGTTCTGCCCCTTCTGTGCTTGAATCCTAATAGTAATAATAAAATGGAAAACGTAAAAGGGTTAATCCCCAAAGGGGCTTGAACCTTAATTAGGTATAGGTTGTAGACAGCTTTTCACAAACTTTAAAAAGCTTCTCCAAACACAGGTGTGTGTGTGTCATGTAATCTTTTCTTCCTCTTTTCACACATACTAACACCCTGTGTAACACCCTCTCAGTTTATATAGAGAGTGGGAGAGGTGAAGAAGTTAGATATCCGGTTTAGGCGGAGCAGGCCTATGCACTACAGGACACTGGTGATTTTTCTTGTGTGTTGCTCTGCACTGTCGTTACCGATGTTGTACCAGTTATCAATGTTTGTCCCAAGAAGATGAGTGTATGAAGAGAAGGCAGAGGTGTATCTCAAGTAGCTTGATATAAAAGATAGCAACGCAAGTTTTAAAATCTCTTGATCAGTATGGACATATACTAGAAGCAACTTAAAATAAGTGCTTTCAGCCATGTGTATGCAACCCAAAACTTGAAAAAGTTGTATATCCAACTCCATCAAATAAGCCAAACAGCTTGAAGCTGAAGTATTCATGGCCCAAGGTGAGTTTTCAGTCTGCGACAGAAGATGTGTTGGGTGTCTGCTGTCCTGATATCAATGGGGAGCCGGGGACACCGCTGAGTTCTTAGTGTTAATGGTGAGATCTTGTCGAGTATAGCAACTGGTGGTGTGTAGACATCTACTGAGTCAGACATGCAGAGATTCGTGCTTATCAATAAAAACAAGATTAACTTATTAATAAAACTGTTAGTGAAGCTGGTTTTCTCTCTGTCTCTAGTCTTTGTATGGTACCAGTTACGCTGACTCTGTCCAACTGTTCCTTGGCTCAAGTGGATGTCATCATTGACTTGCGGCACAAAAGCACTAGGTAAGTTTTTGATTAATGACTGTACTGTATATGTCAAACTTCACACCTCCAGTTTGTAACACAGGCCAACTGCTATTAGTTAGCCCAAAATGACATAATGGCAATTGCCATGAAATCCTCAAGATTATGTTTAATGTTTAATACACTTTATTCAATGATATGTCTTGGATAAAGTGAACATATTTTCTAAGCTCTCCATCCATCCATGCCATTTTCAGCCCAGAGTCTCTGGAGGTCCACAGCTCATTCACCTGGGTGGGTCAGACCCAGTACAAGCTGCAGCTGAAGCCTCAAGAGGTGCAGTGCTTGACTCTGCGAGCCTGTTTCCTCCAGGCAGGAGTCTACAACCTCAACACACCACGAGTCTTCGCCAAGCCAGCAGAGAAGGGTGGCATGTGTGAGACGAGTCAGCAGACAGCTAGTCCTGCTCTTATAATCATCAACAATGCCTGAGCAGAACATCATGGCCTGCTGACCGAATGATCTGGACTCTGTGGACACAGAGACCATTGAGCAGTCCTCAAAACACATAACCATACATGTTCTTCTTGATTAATAGTGGACAGTGGGAAATATGATTGAGATTATTTGTACCAATTAGTAAAATTGAAAAAAGTCTATTTAAAACAAGCCGCTACAGTTTATAGAGATATTGATGAGCTGATGTTACAGATGAAGTGGTTAGACAGTTTATGAACTTCAGAACTATTTACTTTCATCTGCCAAGCATCAAAGAGTTTTACTTTTTCTTTACAAGGCACACTTCAGCACACACATTTAATCTCCTACCATCCAGTTCTCTGACACTCTGTTGTCTCTAGCTATGTTGGCTCTGATCTAAAGCTTTAAAGCCAGAGACTAACAACAAGAACTTTCTACGCCTCACCTCACCCCCCAGCAATCTTTTCACTGAATCTCCAGCTTCTCCCGATGTCCTTGTCAAGAGGCTGGTGAAGGAACCCCTTCTTACCTTTCATTCTGTGTGAGTTCACTGTTAGTACAAAAGACTATTCATATTGCCTCGTGCATGCAGTTGATTTTCTCAACCTTTCAACCTATCCAATCAGCATACTCCCCTGTGTTTAACCTCACCATATTCTAATTGAGCTCTTATATGCATTGACTTGACAGCTTTTCTGAAAATTCTGTATTATATTTATATAACAAGTTGGATGTAAATAGAAAATAAAAATGTAACAATGATACTGTATGTGCTGTGGGAGACTGATATGTGAGCAGGGAAAATTTGAGGTTTATGAGACCTGGACCTCGCTGCTCTGGATCTATAAAGTATAGAACAATAGAAACTCAGCAACTGAGTTGAAATTTGAAGTCATACTTACAGGTATCAGAGTTGCATTAATCACCTCTTCACCTGCAGAGAGCAGACATATCAGTGAAGACAACTGGTACTGCAGCAACATTAGCATCCTATCTTGGACAATAAACAAATATACTGGTTAGCAAACCTTGCTTTTTTAATCATATTCTTATTTTTTTGCAATGGAAGTTTTTACTATTCCAGTGAATAGGATAAATCTTAATTAAGATTTGGCCATGAAGAGATAGTTGTAGTTCATAGCTCAGTTCATAAATATGGTAGCTAACAAGGGCAAATGCACTGAAAATCATTTCCATTAGGAGAAATGGCAATTTGAAAACATAGACAAAAATCCAAAACAAATACCACAACGGACACGTGTTGCAAATAAAAAACTAATTTATTAACAGTAAACACTGCAAATACAGAGACGAATGGGGGGCAGTTGAAGATGGCTGAGTGAACAGTATCACTTTTGCAGCCACTGTTTAAAAATATTTTAACCACGTCCTAGACCCACTAACCTCAACAAAGACACCTAATGTGTCAGTAATCACACCACAACTTCACTAGGGTTTGTCTTGTTGAGTTACACCTCCAGAATTGTTCTTTGTTTCTAAATATAAAGGTGTTGACTAAGATGGCTAATGTAGACCAAGCAGATACTATGCTACAAGACCATGACTACTTTAAGGAAGATTTCGCTAAAAGTCTCCATGAGCACACACCATTGCCCAGTCCCCCCAAAAAAGCAAAACGAACAGAAGACAAAAGCAAACTGGTGAGGTTACCAATGATCTTGATACAATCCAAGCCCTAATTAGGAGACTTGGATGTGATCAGAATTCAATTTCAATTAAATTTTATTTGTATAGTGCCAAATCACAACAGAAGTTGTCTCAGGACACTTTCCATATAGAGCTGGTACAGACCAAGCTCTTTATCTACAGAGACCCAACAATTGCCTCATGAGCAAACACTTGGTGACAGTGGCGAATGTGATTTGAGAGCATCAAACAGGAGATTAAAAAATACTGAGGGTGACAAAAATGTACTTAATGAAGAATTAACGATATCAGAAACTGATGTGGCACTGAAACCAATGAAAAATGACTATAGCAATTGTGGCCTGAAAGCTATTGAATCTGAAAGCATGATTGGAGTATTTAAACTGAATTGGATAAAAGATTATTTCGCTCAGCCTAGTTCAATCTGGTTCCATATACCAAAGTGTTTATTGTAGAAATTTGGAAGGTTCAGATTCCATAAATATTTTCTGTATTAATAGAAAATTACATTTACTCAACACGCTCCATAGCAAAGCCCGCACATACAGAGAGACCCATCTAGAGAGATGCCCCCTCAGCCACATGGTTCTGGAACTCTGCTCACAAAAAGCCCACAGACAGGAAACCCATTGGACTATACAACATTATGAGAAAACAAAAAGAAAACTTTGACACATTGGAAGGTATTAACTGAAAAACAGAACAAACTGGATGCAGTTTGGCCTTAAACGAAGAATACACAGCGGCAGAATACTTGACCACTGTGAGTGACCCAAAAGTAAGGTAATCCTCGACTCGATACTCGACTCAGGGAGGCCATCAAGAGCAGCAACTATTGAAAAACATGGCTTCCAAGAGAAGAGAGACTGCAGCAGCTGCACACAAAGTTCAGTTCTATTTATATAGCACCAAATCACAACAGACATTGTCTCAGGACACTTACTATATAGAGCTGGTAAAGATGAGACCCAACAATTTCCTCATGAGCAAGCACTTGGCAAATGTGACAAAAAAAAAGCTTCCTTGCAAAGGGCAGAAACCTCAGGCAGAACCAGACAAAAATGCAATCACAAGACTCAGTGACAGCTCTAATAATAGACTCAACTATATGTGGTATGTATAGCATAGCATATGCATATATGATATAGTGCTGTCAATCGATTAAAATATTTAATCGCAATTAATCTCATGAATGTCATAGCTAACTTGCGATTAATCGCACATTTTTATCTATTCTAAATGTCCCATTAATTATCATTTTAGTACTCTTATCAACATGGAAACGTGGACAGGCTTGCTTTGTGCAAATGTTTTTAATTGAAAACAACAACGTGTAGTGTTATATTTCACACTAACATTCTCACTTTGAGCAGTCATTCACATTTGAAGCAAAATCTCACACAATTACATTTACTCAACACGCTCTCACACAACACAATCTCACACTGTCAATAAACAGATGACAAAAACATAAATACTTGGTTACAAAAAAGCCCCTTCAACAGCCCTTTCTAAGGGATCAAGACAGGGTGATCCAAAATAAAGTTACAAAGTGCACATCATTGCAAACTAGGACTCGGCCTATAGTGCAGTTAAACCATGGCTTTAACTTTCCTTTCTTAAGTTTCCTTTGAACATACAAGTAGTCAGACTATACTGCTCTTCTTCACCAGACAGAATGAACATTATTTGGCTATGGCTGCAGTAAGCTTGTTCATAGTTGCGGTATCCATATATGCCTCTGTCGAAAGCCATCCATTGTCACCTGGTTTTGACAAGGAGGCAGCGGAGAATTCGCATTAGCCGTGTCTTCAGCCATCAAGTGGTATTTCAGACTGGATGTGCTACGGTGATAACTCAGTTCACACCAACAATACAGACAGATAACTTTGGTCTTGTCAGTTCACCCACCCACTTTTTTAAACAAAACTTTCAGAATCTTGTTCGCATCCATTTTGGCGTTTTGTGCTTGACATCCACACAAACGGGTAACCAAGACCAAACACGTGCGTGGGGCGTGCCTATTGTTTTGTTTCCGGTTTACAACCGGATCCTGTAGTTTTTCTAGCCTTACTGCAGTGGCCACAGCACTAGCACTATGGATGTAATAATAATGGAAGTATGACTAATATTAGTAGCAGCTGCAGTGCAGCTTTAAGCCTTCTCTTAAATGTAGAGATGGTCTGCCTCCTGGAAAAAGACTGGAAGATGGTTCCACAGAGGAGGAGCTTGATAGCTAAAGACTCTGGCTCCCACTCTGTTTCTGTAAACCTGTATTTTGGGAACACAGGATTCTAGTGGGTTTAGATGGTACTTGACCATTTAGGGCTTTGTCAGTAAGGAGAAGGATTTTCATTCTGGATTTTATTCTGGATTATTCTTGTTATTCTGGGTTTTACAGGGAGCCAGTGCAGAGTGCATGCAGTGCATGGACTAGTTTTTCTGCTGGAGGCCAGCGCAATGCCATCCATAGTTGCATCAGATCATCAGATAGTGAGTTTTTAAGGTGTTTAGGGCCTAGTACTATAAATTCAGTTTGACAATGTATGGAGTGTTTCTTGATAATGTTGCCTAAAGGAAGCATGTATAAGCTGAATAGAATTGGTCTGAGCACAGAACCCTGCAGAAATCTCTGTTAGCATGCAGAGAGGAATCATCATTAATGTGTACAAACTGAAATCAATCTGAAAAGTAGGATTTTAAACAGCTTAGTGCCGTTTCCTTTATGCCAATGAAGTGTTGCAGTCTCTGATAGGATACCATGGTCAATGGTGTCAAATGCAGCACTAAGCTCTAACAAAACCAGTTCAGATACAAGTCCTTTGTCTGATGCAATTAGTCTTTTGTTTTGTTTGTTAGTCTTTTTATTGTCATTCAGTATGTTACACACATATAGTACGAAATTCGCTCTCAGGACCAGCAATATGGCAGTGGCAGTACCTCATTCAGCCTATGATTAAAAATAAGATTTAAACGAAGAATAATAATATATAAAATCTATAGGATAATAAAATCACAGAATCAGTTCTTTAAAAGCAGCCAAAGCAGTAAGTATTCCAAGGCATTCAGCAGTCCATAAATTCCAAAAAGTGCCAACAGTTCAGAAAAGGCATATAGTTTCTAAGGAGAAGGAATGGTAGCAGCATACAGTTAACAGTTAGTTGACAGTCCTGAATTCACAAGCCTCACCTCCTCTGGGTAGAAGCTGCGCTTTAGCCTTGTGGCCCTAGCATTGAGGCTGCGCAGCCTTTTGCCCGAGGGGAGCGGGTTAAACAGGTTGTGTGCTGGGTGAGAGGGATCTCTCATGATGTTAAAGGCACAGCTCCTGTATCGGCTGGTGTAGATGTCATCCAGAGAAGGGAAACTGCAGTTTGTAATTCTTTGAGCAGATTTAACTACTCTCTGCAGGGCTGCCTTATCTGCTGCAGAGCAGTTCCCATACCAGACAGTGATGGAGGATGTCAGTGTGCTTTCCACCACACACCTGTAAAAGGAGGTGAGGACAGCAGGACTGAGCCCAGCCTGCTTCAGCCTCCTCAAGAAGTACAGGCGCTGGTGAGCCTTCTTGAGAATGTTGGATGTGTTGGTACTCCATGTCAGGTCGCTGGAGATGTGAATCCCCAGGTACTTTAATTAAGATACCATCTCCACCTCAGCTCCTCCGATGATGAGAGGTGATGGGGTATGCCTCCCCCTCCTAAAATCCACAACTATCTCTTTAGTCTTATCCACGTTGATACAAAGGTTGTTTCCTCTGCACCAGTCCACCAGGTCACTCACCTCCTGCCTATACACAGACTCGTCACCTTTGGAGATTAGTCCAACAACAGCTGTGTCATCAGCAAACTTTACTATATGACTGCCCTGATACCTGGCAGAGCATTCATATGTAAGGAGCGTGTAGTGGAGGGGGCTCAGTACACACCCCTGAGGCGAGTCGATGTTAAGCACAATGATGGATGATGAGATGCCATGGACATTAATAGTGCTGTCTCTGTGCTATGATGCACTCTAAATCCTGACTGGAAATCCTCAAATAAACTGTTGTTATGAATAAAGTCACACAACTGATTAGCAACTGCTTTCTCAAGAAGGTGGTGGCACGGTGGCACAAGTGGTAACACTGTCGCCTCACAGCTAGAAGGTCCCCGGTTCGAATCCCGCTGTGGGCGCTGGTGGCGTGTCCTCCACCATGCCTTCAGTGCCTGCTGCTCGAGGAAAAAGGGGCCTTTCTGTGTGGAGTTTGCATGTTCTCCCCGTGCTCACCTGGGGTATCCTCCATAAAATACCCCCACTAAAAACATGCAAGAAGATCACCACCTGACCAATGGTGACAACAAAAAGGAACCGGTCCCCGGGCGCTGGTCGACTAGCAGCCCACTGCTCCTGGTCTGCCGTGGAGGAAGGTTTGACCATGGATGGGTCAAAAGCAGAGAAAGAATTTCACAAAATGCATGGCGTGTGCAGTTTCCCTCCTCAACTCTGCATGTTGTGTGTTAAAAAAATTGTGACGAAATAAAGGAATCTTAATCTTAAGAAGAGATTAGATATAGATGTATAGTTGGCTAAAACCCCTGGATCAAGAGTAGGATTTTATTACAGCTAGCATATCTAATAAAAAGGAGCCAATTAAGGATAAAACTTCTTTCAGCAGCTTAGTCGGGATGGGGTCTAAAATACAGGTTGATGATTTTTAGGAAAAAATTAATGAAATTAGTTGGTGAAGGTTAACAAGAGAAAACGTCTAAAAAAAAATAGGTCAGGTTTAATAATTATTTCTATGGTTTCTGTGTTTCAGCAGATGAATGATGATGAATTCTGTCTCTAATTTTATTATGAAGTCAATACCACTGAGGGCTAAGCATGTTCATGATTATGACTCAGTCTGGCTACAGTGCTGGAGAGAGAACACAGTGGAGGGGAAAGCCGTCTATGTTTTAAGACTTGCCAGGCAAAACAAAATTCTTCCAAATTCATGGAACGCCAGTTCCTTTCAACTATTCACAAAGTTTACTTTTTTTTTCTTTGGGTTTGGGGGGTTCACCATGGAGCTAACCTCCTCTGTTTTATTATCAT
Source organism: Chaetodon trifasciatus (assembly GCA_037975065.1). Taxonomy (NCBI): domain Eukaryota; kingdom Metazoa; phylum Chordata; class Actinopteri; order Chaetodontiformes; family Chaetodontidae; genus Chaetodon; species Chaetodon trifasciatus. The sequence goes on from JBBMOE010000131.1 coordinate 57,088, forward strand.
CTTTTTTAGAGGGGCAACAGGGTCAAATGAAGCATCTGTGTTCCCTCACTGGCCATCTGTACTGTGCTGCCTTCTGTGCAGAGATCATATTGAAACACCATTTTCATACCCACTGTCTTACTTTCAACAGATGATTTTTTGATTTTTTCTGTTTCAACTGAAGAAATTCCTACCCCACAACTGTTGCTGATTGTGTGACTTAAAAAGGTTTCACCAGTCCATTCTCTCTCTCTCTCTCTCTCTCTCTCTCTCTCTCTCTCTCTCTCTCAGCTCAGTTCAGTTCAGTTAAATTCATTTGTGCTTTATTAATATGGTCTAGTTTGTTAGCTTGATGGATAGTACTACCAGCTCTCTGTAGTTTACAGGGTTGGTGAGGGCTTTGCTATGACGCGTGTGAGGATCACTTTCTTTTAGTTGATTATAAAATTTAAATGCTCTCTTTTTATTTTGATGATTAGCAGGAATCATCCTTATTCTGCTCAGCATGCATTATGTGGGCTTTCTTTGTTGGATGCGGGAAATGGATTTGCAGAATTCTGGACAGTCTGACTTTGGTATTTGTCCCAACTCTTGGTCAGTGGTGAAGTAATCTACTGTGCTGCCACCCAGAGGTGATCTGTGTATTTCCGATAGGAGTCCCCTCAAAGCCTGCCGTTAACTATGTACAGTACAGGCCCAGCAAACGACAAAGGTGTACTACGTGTGACCCCATGCTGGTATGTTGCCTTGTTCTAGTTGCGTCTAGGGGGACATGCTCAGGAAGGGATGTTTCTCCCCTTTTTTTCTTTTCTTTTTTTTGTCTCAGTGTGCTGAGAGTGTCAGGTTCTTGTTCTGGTGTTTAGATACCCACGGACTACAATATAACCATGAGCCTGGAAATGGTTAATGTTAGGGTGTTGGTAGCACATAGGAGGATGTTTTTCTCAGTTGAGGTAAGTTCAAAGGGTCTCAGCCCTTAAGAGAGCTCCTAAAGTGAAAAACTACTGAGAGTAGAAAGGAAGACTTTTAGAAAGCTTTTCTTTAGCAAAGGGGAACATGGTGAAAAGAGAAAGAGATCGGAGAAATATTCTTCTAACACTGAGTGCAAGAGCCATAAATGGGCAATTCAAACTGCAAAAGACCATTCAGCTGTATGAAAATGCAAAATCATTAAATGAGTCAGTCATTGTACTGCCCCTCAAGGAGGACCAGGTGACCCTGAGTGACTGGTTCAAACACATAACAAACACAGATTTAATTGCTTGATGTGAAACAGTGGCTTTTTGAAATTTGAAAGCCCCCTCAGGACACGGGTCATGTTGTTGCCGATTTACCAATCGCTGCAAATACAGATATTGCTTTCATTTACCTTGAGGGTGCACCTATTTAGCTAAAGAAAACTCCCCACTGATGCTTTGACAGTGTGTCAAATGTTTGAAGCAAGAAGAGCAAACAAAGTTCTGGCTACAGTTAGCCAAGATGTCAGGGGGTCCAAACGGAGGGGGGTCTAAGTCTAAAGAAATAAGAATAAGAGTAAAGGATAAAAAATCTTTGCCACCACTGTAGCAGTTGCAGATAAGAAAAATGGCAAAAGAACTGAGGAAAATGAATTCGCCTCCAATGAAAATTTGATGGACATGGTGGACATGCTTTGGAAATGCCCCCTCAGATGGAAAAGGGTAGACATAGTGAGAAAACCACTTTCCTAAGAGAAAATACAGTGTGTTTCAGCTGTTTGTCTAAAGGATGCAAAAAAGGAGGTTGAAATCCCTATTCCCCTACCATACATACAAATCTGTGAGTAAAAGGACATTCATCACTCAATCCTGGTATGGTAATGTAATGCACATGAGCTTTTGTCATATTATAAATTATAAAAGTGATTGAATTTATGCTGCTGTTATTGTAACCAAATAATGTAAAGAAATCATAGGAAAAAGAGTGATAGAATCAAGTACAAGGTTTTGTAAGGTGAGCTTAGTTAATGAAAAACAATTTATGATCTTGGGAGTGGAATTAAGTAATTTTCCACTGAGCAACACCCAAAAATGAGAAAGTCACGTAAGCACCTAAAAGAGGAAGTCATGTAGGCTATGACTAATGGGCTGTACCAAACCATGGTACGGGCCAAAAGCTTAGTGGAAAATTACCAAAAAAGGACATGTGCAGTAGAGAGGAGGGATTAAGAAAAAAGGGTATAAATAGGTGGCACAGTGGAAACACTGTCGCCTCACAGCTAGAAGGTCCCGGGTTCGATTCCCACCTGGGGCGTTGTGGGCGCTGGGGGTGCTGGGGGCATGTCTTCCACCATGCCTTTGGTGCCTGCTGCTCAAGGGGCCTTTCTGTGTGGAGTTTGTATGTTCTCCCCGTGTTCACCTGGGGTATCCTCCATAAAAACCCCCCACTAAAAACACCTGCTGACCAATGATGATAAAGGAACTGGTCCCCAGGCGCTGGTCGGCTGCCCACCGCTCCTGGTCTGCCGCGGAGGAAGGACTGACCAAGGATGGGTCAAAAGCGGAGAAGAATTTCACATAAGCATGGCGTGTGCAGTTTCCCCCCCAACTCTGCATGTTGTGTTGTTTGTGACTAATAAAGGATGTCTTCTTAAAAAAAATAACCAGAAACTCAACTCAAGAGGACAGAGCACCAGACTTAAACTCCAATTTATAATCCACAATCGGTTGGAAAGTGGTTATGGATTATTTGGTGTTAATTAATTTGGTGATAATTGGAGTTTAAGTTTAAGTTCTTCTTCACTCACTCTGCTACAATAAGAATGGGGCTTTGAAGGATCTAAGGGACTGGATGGAGTCGTGGGTTTCTTCTAGTTTCCACTCTTCTGCATGAAAAGACAGGTTGTACTGACCAGATAACCAATCTCTCCCTCCCAAAATATAAGTGTTGTACTATCTTTAATTTTTATAGTTCTCTGATGGTAGTAAAATGTAGTTGGTTGTGTGACTAACATCTTAAAGGTTGTTCTAGCCTAAAGAAATTAACAGGCCCTTGGGTCTCATCACTAGCCATTAATTTCATCCGAGCACCATACCAAGAACCCAGATCATTAAGAGGAGAGCTACCATTAATAGACATGGCTGATATCTTTTTCCTGACTCAAGGGCTATTCAGTCAGGTACAGTATCAGAGGATATAGGGTAGGGCCCGGATGTAGGTAGTTAGAAGCTAGGTGTGTCTCCTCGCCACCAACAGTTCTCAGTTATAACCTATTAGGGTAAAACCTTTTAGGGATTGAGAATCTGACCCTTTAGATGGAAAGCTAGTCCAGTAATTCTGGAGTGAATCGGGATCTTAACAGCAGCTACATATCCAGCAGAAAAAGAAGGAAATGGACAAAGAACAAGCAGAATTAATGGAAGTAGGTAGCAAAAGACAATGCTATAGCCTCTGTCTAGACAAGTGATCTCAGTGGGCTGGTAAGGAAAACTGCAAACTCTCAACAGTGCCTGTATAAGTCAAGGCCAGGAAGGTAAATACAATGGTGCAATGCATTTCTTGAGTCAGGGAGCACTGCATCATTTTGTGCAGTAGGACTAGTGAATAAGCTTAACCTTCAGAGAAGAAGGTCAAAGATTTTACTGAGAACCACTGGTCAAAAGAAGGTTGTCGAACTAGCATTGTTTCAGGCCTAGGGGTTGCTATGCCTGCGCATAAAGGAAACATTCCACATAAAAGTGATATTGATCACTGGCCTCATCTGAAAAACATCCATCTACCTGAAATTGACTCTGAAGTAGAGTTATTGATTGATTGGCTAAGATGTAGCCAACCCACTTCAGGTAATCCGGAGTGTAGGAGATGGACTTCATCCAATCAAAACCATTGGTTGGACAGTCAGCTGACCCTTAGGAGGGAAAACTAATGTAAGATGGGTATGTAAAGATGGTGGTGCCCTGTTTGGGTGTGGCTGCACAAGCTCCCGACAGTTAAGATCAAATTATGCCGCCTAGGATGGCAAAATCAGTCAGTAATCTGAACAAAATAGTAAGTGATCGTCAGCTCTCCTACATTTCCACCAACATGTGGATTGTGCAACCAGGGGAGTGAACACACTGAACAAGGCCTACACAAACATCAAAGATGCATTCAGAGCAGCCCCCCGCTGCCACCTTGGCTCTTCAGACCATCTGTCTGTTATGCTAATTTCTGCATACCAGCCCCTGCTAATCAGAGAAAAACCTTCAGTGAGGCAGGTGAGGGTGTGGTCTGAGGGGGCTATGGAGGCACTACAGGACTGTTTTGAGTGCACTGACTGGGATACGTTTAAGGAAGCTGCCTCATACAATGATCACACTAATATAGATGAGTATGCCATGTCTGTGTCAGCCTACATCAACAAATGCGTGGATGACAGCAGCACCACAAAGAACATCATCACCCGGACCAACCAAAAACCCTGGATGACTGTGGATGTACAGAAAATGCTAAAGGCACGGAACTCAGCTTTCAAGTCGGGAGACGCAGAGGCATTGAGAACAGCGAGAGCCGACTTGAACCATGCCATCAGACTAGCAAAGCGTGCCCACATCCAAAAAATCCAGGATTTTTTCCATGATGCCTCCAACACCAGGAATATGTGGCAAGGCATACGGGTTATCACAAACTATAAGATAGCCTCTCTGCGTGTGATGATGACAGAGACTTCCTCAACGATCTTCTTTGGGAGATTTGATGCACTAATCAGCACTCCTGCGAAGAAAGGTGTTCCCCGGGAGGATGAAGAGGCACTCAACACAGGTCTCAACACAGCTGATTGTGCGCAGGAGTCTGAGGAGAGTCAACTCATGAAAGGCCCCGGGCCCTGACAATATACCTGGACGGGTGCTCAGAGAATGTGAAAGCGATATTTTTAACACCTCATTGTATCAAGCCAAAGTCCCATCATGCTTCAAGTCTGCCACCATCATTGAAGTTCCAAAGAAACCTCAGACCACAACTCTCAATGACTTCCGGCCCGTCACACTCACTCCCATTATGATGAAGTGCTTTGAGAGACTGGTAAAGGACCCCTTCCAGTTTGCCTACCAGCCTAACCGCTCCACCAACCACTTCATGAAGTTTTCAGACAACAGTGGTGGGCCTTAAGGACAAGGACAACAACGACCTGGCCTACAGAGAGGAGGTGGAGTAGCTGGTGGGCTGGTGCAAAGACAATAACCTGATCCTGAACGTGGATAAAACCAGAGAGATCATTGTTGACTTCAGGAAGAATCAGCCCAGTCACCCTCCACTTCTCAACAACATGGCTGTGGAAGTGGTCAGCAGCATCAAGTTCCTGGTGGTGCACATCACAGACGATCTCACATGGTCTGTGAACACCGTATCTCTGGTCAAGAGGGCACACCAACACCTGCACTTTCTGTGCAGGACGAGGAGAGTCCACCTGCCCCTGCATGGGGCATTGCACCTAAACGGTGCACGTCCCGTGCCAGAAACATCGTCAGGGACTCCTCACACCCCCACCATGATCAGCATGTTCTCCCTGCTGGCCTTTGGAAAGGGGTTCTGTAGCATTTGGTGCAGGACTTCAAGGTTCTGTAACAGCTTTTCCCCCAGGCCATCAGACTGCTGAACACTAAATGAGTATTTTTTGCACCATTATTACCACCTCAGGTCATTCTTCACAACTGCACTTTAATTAACCTTAGTATATTTATGCTGCTTATTTTTAATTTACTGCATATTCCTGCTGCTATTTTCAACTTACTGTATATTCCTGCAGGTTATTCTACACACTGTTCTATTACACATACTGTATATATCATAATACTCTGCCGTTTATTTTAACATACTTTTAACTTACCTGTACATATCACTACATACTTACTAATATAAGTATATATACACACACACACACACACACACACACACACACACACACACACACACATATACACACGTGTGTGTGTGTGTGTGTGTGTGTATATATAAAATATTGTACATATATATACTTTTTAAAATATTTTCAAGCCTGTGCTGAGCTGTTAACCTGTTCTTCTAGAAATAACATTAAAGTACACCTGCATAGCTCATCAAAGCTAAGACTGTGATCTTAAGCGCACCCACTGTCAACTCTGAATGAATCTTTTTTGTCCCTCTGCCAGAAAAATGAACTATGGCACAGAACTGGTGAAATTAATTGACAGTTTTCCAAGCTGTTCGTTCTCATCGTGAGGAGCAGAGACTTAAGCATGAGTACTACTTCAACAAATGTGAAGTTCAAACCTCATCAGTGTGGAGATCTTGTGTGGATGGATGATCCCACTACATAGAGAAAGAACCTTGACCCTCACTGGACTGGTCCTTACAAAGTTCCTCAGATGACAAAGGACTCCAATACAGGCTATTGGATTTCAGACGTCCTCAAGCTGGACCTAAAGTTGCCCACTATGATCAGCTGCATGGCTTAAGGTATGTGGTTTTAAAGAGTTGCACAGTTGGTATACACATTCAAAAGACCAAAAGGACCGAAAAGGTGTGCGTTATCGAATGGGGTAGGCTGGTCTGGTCCAAAATGCCAAGGCTGAGTTTTTGTCCCAGCCCGCCCCTGCATGTAGGGTGTCCTATTTCCAAATTTTCTAATTCAATTCAATTCAATTTTATGTGTATAGCGCCAAATCACAACAAAAGTTGTCTCAGGACACATATAGAGCTGGTGTAGGCCGAGCTCTTTTATCCTCAGAGACCCAACAATTCCCTCATGAGCAAGCACTTGGCGACAGCGGTGAGTCAAAGCTTCCAGGCAGAAACCTCAGGCTGAACCAGGCTCTGGGTGGGTGGCCATCTGCCTCGACCGGTTGGATGAGAGAGCTATCCTATTTAGAGCTATCCTGTCTGTTGATATCTTACTACTCTCCCCCTTTTGAAAAAGGACGGCATGCACAAAAATGTTCTTTTCATCATCCTTAGCTCAGTATAAACCCCATCCCACTTCACTCTTTTCTTCCATTGGATTTCTGGCAGCAGAATATGAGGAGGTTTAATCCTGCAGGGTATGGAGGACCAGAGTTGGAGTAAAGCTTCCCGGGTATAGGTTAGTGTTGCTTTCGTCAACGAAAATTATGACTAAATATCGTCGTCAACGAACCTTTGTCACATGACAAAAACGAGACGAGACGCAACGTAAATGTTGGTCATGTGACGATAAGTATAATTAAATATATAATGCAATATTGTTGACAAATAAAAACGAGACTAAAGGTGGTTTTCAAAATAAAAACTCTGCTAAAATGTCTCTTCATTTCCGTTGACTAAAACTAGATAAGACAAAATGTTCTAACATTATTTCGTCTCGTTTAGTTGCATTATTATTATTTTGCAGTATTTCTGTTTCCTGTGTCTCACTTCAGGGGCTGCATCAGGTCGCACTGCGCAGTCATGGTATTAGTTCCCACTCGCGGCATTATTTAGAAGCTGCAGCTGTGGAAGGTTAGCGTTAACAACAGACAACTGACACAGAACGGGACCAATAGCCGGCCAGCCAGCTTTGCTTGGTAAAATAAATATGTTGTGACTTCAAATCAGAGCGTCTTCCTGTATGGAATGGATGCATTCTTGAGTCTATAAGGTAACAATAATATAATAATAAGACAACCTTGTTTGAACTGTGAAATGGGTTTGGCTAAAAGAACATTTTGGTTTCGTCTATACTACTAGGTACTACTATATTCCATCCATCCATCCATCCATCTTCTCCCGCTTCATCCGGGGGCCAGGTCGCGGGGGCAGCAGTCTAAGCAGGGACGCCCAAACTTCCCTCTCCCCGGACACTTCCTCTAGCTCTTCCAGGGGGATCCCCAGGCGTTCCCAGGCCAGCCGAGCAACATAGTCATTCCAACGGTCGTGGGTCTTCCTCTGGGCCTCTTCCCGGTGGGGCATGCCTGGAACACCTCCCTAGGGAGGCGTCCAGGGGGCATCTGATAGAGATGCCCGAGCCACCTCAGCTGACTCCTCTCGATGTGGAGGAGCAGCAACTCTACTCTGAGCTCCTCCCGGGTGACAGAGCTCCTCACCCTATCTCTAAGGGAGCGCCCTGCCACCCTGCGGAGGAAACTCATTTCAGCCGCTAGTATCCGGGACCCCATTCTTTCAGTCATGACCCAGAGTTCATGACCATAGGTCATACTATATTGACTGGGTTAAACAGAATTGCATTACTAAAAAGAGACTAAAATACAATTTTCATTGACTAAAACTTGACTAAAATGTCATCAGTTTTCGTTGACTAAAACTAGACGAAAATAGTCAGGGATAAAGGATTTAACAATGCTTTTACAAACAAAGTATGAGCCATTGTCATTGAGGATTAAGGAAGACTTACATAGGTGGAGCCTTATCCCGTTTTTGAGTCTAACCTCCAGAGTAAATGCTATTAAAATGTCAGTGCTGCCTAAACTACTGTACTTGTTTAGAACACTTCCAATAGAAGTGCCTGAAAGTCAATTTAGGGAGTGGGACAAACAGATATCACGATTTGTCTGGCAGGGAAAGAGGCCACGTGTTAGGTATAGTATAATGCAATTACGAAGAGGGGAGGGGGGAATGGCCCTCCCATGCCTACGATACTATTACTATGCGTCTCAGTTAATTCCTCTTCTTTACTGGTGCAACGAAGACTACAAAGTGGAAAGAATTAGAAATCAAAATGATAACTAAATTCCCCCTGCAAGCCGTGATAGGTGACAGAACTCTGCTGTCACAAATGAGAGAGCCTGGAAACTGTTGGGTTCATTTTACATTAAAAATTTGGAATAAGGTGATCGATTTAACAAAAACTCAGAAGATGGTAAATTTATTTAGATGGTGTGCATTTGATTCTGATTTCCCTCCCAACAGAAGAGATTTCACTTTTAAATTGTGGATAGAAAAGGGCCTTACAACATACTTGTCATTTACCAAAAATAATGTCTTTCTCAGTTTCCAGGGTCTTCAGAACCAATATGACTTGGGAAAAAACTATTTTTACAGATATCTTCAAGTAAGACACAGATTTTTCACAGACTCACATAGCATTTTATAAAATACTGGAATCAGCATACAGTTTATTGACCCAGAAAATGATTTCCAGAATATATAATGCTCTTTTTACTATGGACAAATGTAAAACACTGTCTATAAAACAGAAATGGGAAAAGGAGGCACCTATTGTTATTTCTGAGGAACACTTTGGAGAAATTTGGACATTTCAGTGGTCATCAACTAGCTTCTTATTTTGGCGAGAGCACTGTTGGAAAAATGTCGTAAGATCCTTCAAGACCCCTGTACAGGGTAAATATGCAAATACGCCAACATGCTGTGGCTCAGAGGAAGCTAACCATTACCATATATTCTGGGCCTGTCCTAAACTGAATACATATTGGAAAGAGGTTCATAAGACTCTAAACTCTGTATTTGGAATTGATATACCATTTACTTTTGAAAGTATTTATTTGGGACATGTTAATAATTTGGAACAGAGAAGTGATAAAAAACTGTTGCAGGCCCTTCTGGCGGCAAGCAAGAAAAATATTACTAAAAAGTGCCTAACTTCAGCTCCACCTTCTTTGCATGGTTAGATTGACATTATTCTTGAAATCTTTAAAAAAAGTAAACTTGTCAGTGTTCTTTGGTGGACAAACTGTGTAATGGAGATAATCTCTTAAACATATCTTAGACATCTGTTGCTGTGAGATTGCATTTAATAAAAAGTGTTTCCATTGACATCATTACATCAGTTTTACTTATACTTCTATCAACCAAAATATTTATACAGTGGTTAAAAAAGGACAAGTGCTGATCCTGAGATATTTAAGAAAAAGGCACCCTGTGTGTAACCTGATCTGGAGAACTCCACAACATATCATGATGGAAGTCAAAAATGACAACTGAATGGCCTGCCTTTAGCAGCTTGAATAACATGTTGGTCAATCAGGTAACAACTGACAGAAATCAGTCGAGTACTCCCTTATGATTGTGTGTTTTTTCCACACAGCACTGATCAGCATCAGTCTTCTTGTTGCTCTGAAACAGCTTCATACTCTGGTGGCCGTCTGTAGAGACAGTAGTGCTGAGTCATGAAGAGGATGTCAAAAACCACAGAGAAGAGACCCAGACCAAACTTTGTAGGATCACCAAATATCAGCTGCCACTCATCTGAGGAGAAACACACTTTAATTAGTACAAACAACATTCTCTGTCAGTCAGATATACAGTATACCATTTTTTTTTGACAAATATTACCAGCATTATCACCAGCAGGTGGTAAAAGTATTATCTTTTTTCTATTCATTTTAATTTTTCTGCAAACACTGTCCTCTGCATTAATTTTCATGGTTGATATTCCTAAGTGACAAACACGCATCGTCTGCCTCCTGTCTGGTGCCATGTATTTTAATTTACCTTCTCCAGTCTCTCAGTCTCAGAGCTTCAATCATTTCTAAACAATTTGCTAAACAGCGCTCTGTTGATTTACAGGAGACTTTGTGCTTTTAAATTTAGACTGAATCCCAAAACTGTGGGATCCTCACTGCACACACATTTTCCTTCTCCCCTCCTGTTTCTCCCTTTGTCTCTCAGGGAGAAGTCCACCTGAAGTGGGAGAGGTTATTCTCTCAGAGTTCTAATAAACTGGCATCCAAAACAACCTACTTAGCAGTCTTAGCTTGTACCATTTTCTTTTTTTTTTTAATTTTAGTTCAATATTCTACTTTTGACCACTCTTGATTCTGGCAAGACATATAAAGGCTAAGAACAAGGGAACAGAAAATATTTGTCTCTCTCTGTTGGAATGCTGCTGACAATGGCAAATTAATGCGGACAATGAATAACAATAAAGACAAAAGTGTAAACCCACCATGATGTCACCCAATAATTTGAGGAATACCGTTTGGCATTATGGCGGTCGCCATCTTGTTTTTTGGTGCCAGAAGTGACCAGATTTGGAGGAGAGAGACAGAACTGACAGACAGAAAATATATATTGCTACATCTCTATCTTAATTGGATCTGACTGAGAACCCGAGGCTGTGGTTGTGATTTGTCACACGGTCACCACGCCATGAAGCACACCCTTTTTTATCGTATATTTTACTCTAAATCAGACTATAATTTACAGAATGAACATCATGGTGAATTGAAGATGAGTCACTCTTTGCTGGCCATGAGAAATAAACACAGATATAAAGCACTTCCACACTGGCTTCTCTTTCCATACCTCAAAGCTCTGCCCACAATTTTCCTGTCAGTGCCCTAAACCAAGCACTGGCCAAGAGCTGGAGCTGGTCCCTGACCACATAGTGGAACATAGACTTAGACTTTTACTTTATCGATGACAATTTGGGAATTTTTTATGTTGTGGCAGCAGTCTAAACATACACATAAACATAAAACACATACAATAAAGAAGAATAAGGATGAGTGATGAAAACTAAGAGAAAAGGAATGTTCTCAATAACTAAGCGTATAAAGATGGAATAACAGCAATTGTTAAAAATATAACTAAGTATAACTAAATATATAGTTATGTATTATAATATATAATGCATATCATATAATATTATGAAAATGTAATAAAAATACAATATCATTTAAGTATATAAACAGGTATTAACAGCAGTTCTGAAAAGAGAGTGTGCCAGAGCTATAAACTATATATACTATATACCAGAAAAAATATGTGCAAGTTGCAGATGATAAATAAATGTAAACAAAAACAGTATAACTGTAAACAATAAACAGTATAACAGTGGAAGTAGGATGAACTGTGCCACAATATTAGGCTGTGAAAGTGCTCACTCTGTTTTATGAAAGGTGGCAACAGATCAAAGTCATCACTGCTTATATATATGTGTTATAACCACTTTAATTTCTGCCATTGTAGCATTATTTTGCTGGATGGGAGATGTGAGTGCATCTCGAATGAGATCGACCACAAACATTATCCCTGCATGATCTAATCTGTAAGCATTTCATTAACTCAGTGTCATTCAGTGTTCGGAGAATATTTCTCCTATCTCTTTGAATGAAGGTGTGAAAGTACTTTATTTTTGGGACTGTGAACTTAGTTAAAAATTCTAAATTGTGAAGTATGAATGTGAACTGGTTAATTTTAAAATGTGCAGACTGAACTTGGAGGTAACTTTTGTGAAGTGGGAATTTGCACAACACTGCTAGTGGCAATACAATATTGGAAAAGTAGCTGAAGAGCATTCCCAAGTATGGGTACCAGCTAAGAATGGGTAGAAAGATTTTTACCTAGTGAGCTCCAGATGATTGTTACTAAATAGGCATTCATTGTGTTTGTGGCTTGCCATCATACTTAGAAATATCAACTGTCACATGATTGACAATTAAAAGTCTAATTAGTAACGAGTACTATAGAGAAACCTATTTTGCCTATTTTTTTTTATACCACAAATCTTATTCCAAGTAACAAATATATATATATATTAATGTGTGTATAGCATGATTTTCTGCAGACCTATGTACAAAACAACCTTGTCACTGTTCAATTCAACAGACAGCACAGCGGTTGTTTGAATTTTAGTGGGGTACATTTTATAGGCCTACCATGTTTGTGTATTGCCATAGCAACCCATGATTTTGTGGTTTCTGCTGACTCTTTGGTATTATTTGCATCTACAGTAATTGTAACACCATTACAGCTCTGTAACCAGGTGTATAATTGATGAGTACAGACAAAAAACATGGATAAGCCATTTTCCAAACATAAACTGGCATTTTTAAACCTCATGTACACTTAGTGTTCGAGAGCTAGCTGCAGGAGATATCATATCATCTTAATGAAAAGTTTAAATATAAGGTGAAAGACGTAATGTAAAAGTGAAACACTGTTTATATTGTTTGCCAGTTTCACTGTATTAATATTTTTGAGTAATCAATGTGATTTTTTTTAATTTCGATGTTATCTTTTCATTATATCCTCAATTGTGAGGCACTTTGTAAGTGATTACCTTTCTGACGTTTAATAATGTTGATTGGGATATCAACATTGATGATGGTTTACAGGTACATGTGATAAACTAATTGTATGGTTCCCATTAATAACCACAAATGAAGCATAGCACAAGTTCAGGCAGGCCACAGAGGTCAAACTCATTGGCTGATGGCTCAGCAGATCTCAGGTGTCGCTCCTTATGTAGGCACATGGAAGAGTATGCTGTATTAATGTATGCTGTATTAAAAAATACACATTGACTAAAGTGGTCCTGACTGAACTGTGCATAATGGTTGCACATAATTACAGTTGTTCAGGTGCTGTTGGACAACACTGCCGATGCAATACATCCAGTAAAGTCAGTCAGTCACTTCTTCGCTGTTCTTCTCATTGACTGGTCTACTAAGTGATTACATCTTATAAAAAGAACAAGCCGTACATAGCTTTATACATACATATGAAAAAAAGTTTATTTTACCTTAAAGAATATACTTTGCCTCCTTTTCAAATAAATCAATCTCTTTTTAAAAGTTATCCCTTTTTTAGAATATAGCCACAGAGTCTGTTCAGACATCATTTACGAACCTTCTTTAGACCTTTAAGTCCAATGGAGCGCCTCAAAAGGATTCTTTGATATTAGTTATGCAACCACAGAAACTCAACTTACATTTTGTCAAAGGTAAAACCTTTAATTTCATTTAAATATGTGGTTGTCCTAAATGCTACAAATGTTACCAAATGAAGGATGTCACAAAGTATAAAGTACAGTAGTTACCGTTATTGTGAGACTGCAAGATCATCTGTAGAATACTGAGGATTCCACCAGTGAAGTCCAGCAACACATTGCCAATACTCCACCCCTCAGTACTCTGTCTTCTGTAGTTCATGTACACCTTGAAAAAGAGCAAGATAAAAACCCCAATACTGTGTCAAGAAATGTCAGGAATAATTAATCTAATGAACAACAACACATAAAAAAATACAACAAAATAAAATACTGCATTGAATTTTGAGCAATAGCATTGAAACAGACTCTAAAAGCATATTGCATATTGGATGTTGTATTGACCAATTTTACAATAAACATGGTATCAAGCAAACTCTATAACATGCTGTTAATCAGTGTATTTTCTATGCGCAAAGGGAGTAGAAAAACAGTGAAACATAGTAGGTACATTGTAATGCATTTCAATTCTTTCAATCAATTCACTCACAGATCCTGCTTTTATGAAACTTTAGCTGTTGACACTGTCAGAAAGGTGCAGTTTTATCTGTTGCTGTACTGAACCTTATCAGATTGTATTTAATCATTTTTTCAAGAATAAGAATTGCACAACCTCAACTACAGTATCAAAAAACTGATGTGAACTGAAAATTTTAACAAAGGTAGTATTTACTGCATGGCTACTGTACTGAAATGCATTACAAAGTCCAAGTGTTTCAATTTTTTGTGCCCTCACTGTTTATGTGTACAGCTCACCTGTGGCACATATTTGACCAGAGTGACTGCTAGTTTAATGTAGGAGAAATAGTAGAGGTAATCCAACCAGGTTATCCGTTTGGCTACAGCAAGAAAGAAGCTGACCACAGCAAATGTCCAGCCGATCAACAACAAGAACAGGGCCATATGGGAGACCTTTTGACCCCCCCTCTGGAAGAGAGAGGAAACAGATGATTATGAACCAATTAAGAGTTGAGATATATCCTGTCAAACAATGGCAGTTGTAGACATTCATACACAAACATATTACTTAAAGAAAATCTGCAGATACATTTAACATTGTCCTAACAACTGTCCTGTATGACAGAATTTTCCTTCTTTAAAGCTGATGGCTTGACTGTCTCTGTCTTCCAGGGGGTCATATGCTGCACTCTGTCCCAGACTCAACAGACTGACTGACTGTCGCCCTTTAAAATGTAATACATGTGACCTGAGTGTACCATACTACGTAACTTAGGAAGGCATAGTTTCTGCTTTAGGATCCAAAATACAATATGAATACTGAATATTTCAACTTGATATATTTTGAACATCCACTTATCACAAGCTCCTCTACATTATAGACACACACCTCATATATTGCAGCCTGGGTAACATAGACCAAACACAGCAGAACAGCATGGAGACTGAAGAAGACATCATTTGCATTGACAGGGTTAATTCCATTCGGGTTCCTCTTCAGAAACTCTTCCTACAGGGCAGGCACACAGCAGGTTAATAGACAACAGACATCAGACATGTTTCACTGAAATCCTACTGTAACTCTAAACAAAGGAAAGTTGTCAAACAACTGAGCCATTTATGAGCTGTTGAAACTCTTTATATAAATATGAAGAAATGCCCAATATACTCTGTGGCTATATTGTGTTGCTTAAATCAAAATATACAAACCAATGTGCTTCTGAGATTTCGTCCCAAATTTTAACATACTCCACTGTTAACTGCCCTGAGATTCAAACCATGAGTGACCTGAGTGCAAAATTTATCAGACAAAAATGTGACATTGTGTCTGATTAGGAAAATAAGACTGTGATTTTTAATTCATAGACTTCAGGAAAACAAAAACTGTTGCTAACCCCATTACTGTTCTGGGCGAGGAGGTGGAGGTGGTGGACACATACAAATACCCAAATACAAATACTTCACTAGGTTTTACTTCACTACAAATGACTTAATTGACTGCAAATGTGGCCTTTATATTTACATTTTTAAGTTGCCCTATTTATTGATGTACTGCTATTGCTGGGCTGAGCAACCCCTCAACCCCTCTTTATTTCACAATAAAACAATTCGAGCACTTTAAAGGTCCAATGTATACGAGTTAGGTGGATCTGTTGGGAAAATGTAATATTCACAATTGTGGAATTAGTAAACATCCAGGGCATCATGTCAGCCAAGCCTGAAGCCTGTGACAGGATGCTCACATATACAGCAGCTACATACAGAGTCAATGAATTGCTCATTCTCACCTTACTGTTAATTAATTTCACAAAGCATGGCATGTGCATGTAGTGTGGGCATGTAATGTGTGTGATAAATAAGGTACAGTTTCTTCTTCTTTCTTCTTCTTTCTTATTTGTTGGAGTGTTTCAATCTTCTTTTCAAGCTGTGCAATTCCCTCAATCATATAAATTTAAGCCCAAGTGACATATATGTATACAGGATCCACATTCCAAAACTTAAAAAAACAAAAAAAAACAAAAAAAACCCCAATATCTATATATCAGCAAAAGAATGCAAGCAAAGCAAGCAGCAAAAGGATCTGCTCTGTAAAAGAGCAGGTAGACAGATGATGTACACTGTTGATTGAAGAAGTACCCTACCAATTTTGCTTCTGAAAGGTTTTTGCCAAGATAGCTGTAAGAAACATGACTAGAAGGCTGATCTTCCTGTGTATGAACGATGGAGTGTTTGAAAGTTACCTTTACATAAGGCACCCAGAACAGGCCTATATTGAAGACGCTGTAAGCGATGAAGCCCGTCAGGTTGAGAGCCAGGAAGTCAAAGTTGAGACCTACAACACTGAAAACAAACTTATTAGTGTTATTTGTCTGGTTTGATTTCCTGTCTGTATGTCTTAAGTTGATAAAAGACCAAAATCAAAAATAAATTATTTTGCTGGAGCATCCTGGCAGCCAAGGCATTTAAGATGCTGACCATGTCACTGGAACATCCTGGTTTGAGTTCAGCTGTGGACCTTTGTTGCATGTCATCCTCCATCTCACTCGCCTCAGCTACAGTATCTACTGTCTCTATAATAAAGCCAGCAGTGCCCCAAAATACTTCTGGTACTTCTGGTCAGGGCTACAGAATGGTGTCATCTGTTAAGCCTCGCTTCCACGGCATGATACAGCTCGGGTCAGCTCTTCTCAACTTAACTCAACTCACTTTTGGTATCAAGTACTTTTCTTAATTGCCTGATGGCAAAGTAAGAAAAAAGTCTGAAAAAAACAAGAGTTTGGGAAATCCTCCATCAGAGGGCAGACAATGAGATAAGTCTCGAGTCACGGTAGTGACCATTCTCTCTGACCAATCAATAGCCTGCAGTGTTTTCACTCTACCTTTAAGTATCCATTCAGCTCGCTTGGAACCTCTACCAAGATGATACCAAAAATGAACATACTATGCACAACTTTTGGCAATGGAAAACCAAAAAACAAATGGTTCCCAGTGAATCGAGTCAAGCTGAGCCATACCATGCAGTGCTTGCATGCTTCTAAAAGCCCAGACTTCGGTCCCCATCTGGACCGAATGGCAAGTCAATCCAGACCCAACCCATTTTGTTAACTGACAGCCCACAGGTTACATCTAGCCCACCAGGGCTTCAAATCCAGCCCGCAGAGTATTAATAATTTCAGAAAATGTGCACACCTAACATTACTCACCTGTTGAAGAGGCCCAGTAAATCCTAAGAATGATCTTGATTAGCTTACCAACCCCTGGCAACAAGCCAAAAGTGCTTAATATATATTAAAATATAGTTCATCCATTCTGCAGAAACAATCTTCACAGAGTATCACTAAGCTTGTTTATTAGATGCAAGATTGAGTCTCAAACTGAGTTTTTTTGTTGAGATAAGTGGACTGCCTCTTTGGTGGAGATCTGAAAGCATCTTCTAGTTAGGAATCTAGTTATCATTATGGATCTTCCATGTTTTTAGGAGTCTGGTGACACTGATATAGGCTCATAAAAATAGCATTAATTTGGCAAGAGAGTGAAAATATTTAAGAATAATAGCTAAGTTAGGCCAAAACAAGTTGTTTTTTTTTTTTTTTAAATGCCGGTCCCCACGGTGTTTGCTTGGAAAAATTCTGGCCATTGGACAAATGTCCTTGAGATATGATAAGATAGACTTAATTTATCCCACAATGGGGGAAATTCACATGTTACAGCAGCAGCAAGACAGAGTGCAAGAAGTCAGAGGACAAGAAGACAAAAAAAATTGCACAAGTTTTATATACCCTATGGTAGTTTACAATATATACAATACATACACACTTTAAAAAATGACGACTGCACATGAAAACAGAGGAAAAATGTGAGATGTGATCAGGTTATCAATACAACTTGCATTTGAGTGGATGTTATTGTGCACTGTTATACACTCTGATGGCTGTGGGCAGGACTGACCTGCGGTAGAGCTACTTTCTGCACTGGGGATGTGAAAGTCTTGTGCTGAAGGAGCTGCTCAGGGTCCTCACAGTGTGGCGCAGGGGGTGAGAGGAGTTGTCTATGATGGATATCAGTTTGGCTAACATCCTTCTCTCTGCCACCTCCTCGATGAAGTCCAGTGGGCAGCCCAGGACAGAGCTGGCTCTCTTAACCAGTTTGTCCAGTCTCTTCCTGTCTCTGTCCGTGCTTCCCCCCCCAGCACACTATGGCATAAAATACTGCAGAGGCCATCACAGTGTCATAGAAAGTCCGGAGTAGAGCCCTGCACACACCAAAGGACCTCAGTCTCCTCAGCAGGTGTAGGTGACTCTGGCCCTTCCTGTACAGGGCGTTAGTCCAGTTTTTTTGTTGAGGTGAACACCCAGTTACTTAAATGAGTCAACCATGTCAATGACTGAGCCCTGGATGTTCACCGGTGTGTGAGGGGAAGGTTTCCTTCGGAAATCAATAACCATCTCCCTGGTCTTGCTGGTGTTTAGGATCAGGTGGTTCTGCTGACACCAGTCCACAAAGTCCGTGATGACCCCCCTGTACTCCTGCTCATTCTCCTCTGACACACAGCCAACACATCAGAGAATTTCTGCAGATGACAGAGGGTGGAGTTGTACATGAAGTCCGAGGTGTAGAGGGCGAAAAGGAACGGTGACAGCAGGTCTGTAGTGGCTTTGTTCCATGGAATGGGCTGTTTTTGGAACCAGCACCACACAGGAGGTCTTCCACAGGGACATGACTTTCTCCAGACTGAGGTTCAGGTTGAACATGTACAGAACCACCCAACTGAGCTGGTATGCACACTCTCTGAGCACCCTGGAGCTGATGGCATCTGGGCCTGTGGCTTTCCTGGTCTTTGTCTTCCTGAGCTCCCTCCTCACCTGGTCCATAGTGATGGAGAGGGGGGAGGGGGGTGACTGTGGGGGGTAGTCCAGAGCTGTAGGTGGTGGTGGTGGGGGATCCTTGATGACAACGGGGGTTGGAGCAGAGTGGTCTGAGGGGAGCTGAGGTGGTAAGGACTGCAGCTGAGGGGAGACGACAGGCCTGGAGAGGTGTGAAGAAGTGGGGCCCCAATGAGAGGGGGCTGGAGTGGGAGCAGAGTCAAATCTATTAAAAAACAAGTTTAACTCATTCGCCCAGGCCTGATCTCCAGTGGTGGCTTGTCCATCCCCGCTGTTGCCATGGCCCGAGATATGTTTCAGACCTCTCCACACATCTGGGACATTGTTCTTCTCCAGACACTGCTCCAGTTTCTCTCTGTAGGTTTTCTTACACCTCCTGATGTTATACTTCAGTTCCCGCTGTATTCTCCGCAGCTCCTCTTTCTCCCCTGAGATGAAGGCCCTCTTCTTCTCATCTAGCAGAGCTTTCAGATCAGGGGTCACCTAGGGCTTGTTGTTGGGAAAACACCGTACTCTCTTGGAAGGCACAGTGTTTTCCACACAGAAGTTGATATAGTCCAAGATGCAGTGAGTCATGTCCTCCCATTGAGAGCTGCACAGTATGTCCCACTCGGTGGTGCTAAAGCAGTCCTCAGTTGCTCACGTGCCTCCTCAGTCCAGATCTTCACAGCCTTCCTCTGTGGAGACTGTCTTTTCAGCACCGATGTGTATTCTGGCTGCAGATGGACGAGGCTGTGATCAGAGCGACCGAGAGGGGGGATGGGGGTGGAGATGTATGCGTCCATGACATTAGCATACAGAAGGTCCAGAGTTTTATTGTCCCTTGTGTGGCAGTTTACATACTGTGTGAAGTTGGGGAGAGTGGCAGAGAGAGAGGCATGATTGAAGTCCCTCCAGAGATGAGAAAGAGGGCCTGTGGGTATCTTCTCTGCAGCATAGACAATGTGCTGTTTATGCGCTCACAGTCAGCAGCAGCATCAGCCAACGGGGGGATGTACACAGTCAACACGATAACATGTGACAACTCATGAGGAATGTAATACGGCCGAACGTTGACTGTGAGAAGCTCAATGTCCCTGCTACAGAGCTGCTGTTTAACAGTGATGTGGCCAGGGTTGCACCATCTATTGTTAAGAAACACATACAGTCCACCGTCTTTCTTCTTACCGCTCTCTCCGCCTAAGGAGACAACAGAGTCCGGTGTGTCCTGGTTCAGTCATGTGTCCGAAAAACACATAAGACTGCTCTCCCTGTACTCCCGCTGCAGTCTTATTAGCGTTAATAGTTCGTCCATCTTGTTGGAGAGAGAGCAGACGTTTCCCATGATAACAGCCGGTAAACATGGTTTATATCTCCGTCTTCTGTCCCGGCGCTTGAGCCCACCTCTACAGCCTCTCTGTTTCCTCCTTATCTCCGCTTGGAAAAAGTCCAAAAAAATAACGGAAAAAAGAGCGCAAAAATTACAGAAGTGGAACCCCTACTTGCGCATATCCGTAGGGGTTTTAGAAAACAAGAAAGAACACAAGAAAAACACACAGAAATACAAAAAAAACACTAAAGTGAGGAAAACAGAAGACAGAGCTGCTGCAACTTGCTACCACTCATGTGGCGCCATCTTGGATCTTTATATGAGTACCTTGCATTATGAACAGGCTAACATACTAATACTATTAAGTATAATGTTTTTGTTATTTTGGAAGAAATTTTCTATTGCTTAATAAATTGTCTGCAACGTTACACGTACAGTATAGCTAAAGATCATTAACTAGTGATCTTGTCCTCAAATGAATTTGGTTTTAATTTGGCGTATTTCCCTAAAGTTGACATCATTTACATGGCAATGTTAACTGCTAGGGAGGGTGCTGTGTGTTGTTGCTGCCGAGTTCACACATTGACATTACACTGCAGTTTGCTATCAGCTCCTCAATCACAGACACAGAATGTGTCTCCTTCGTCTAGTACACAATTTTTGAAACTAGCGTAAATGTAGTTGTAAGAATATGTTTGAGTCAGAAATAACTATGGACTAACTGCTGGCCAAATCACAAGAGATTTTATGTCAATTAATTGATTAATTGTTATTTTGTTTTTGCTAATCGTTCCAGACCACTGACTATGAACATAAATCAGGTGCAGACCTTTGGGTAATAAATTTAAGAACCCCTGCTTTAGAGGGTTGAGTAGATTTCTGACGATACCCACTGTAGGGCCTAGTGAAAAGTCAAAACATCATGAATACTGGGCCTCCATAAGAATGCTTACCCAGATTTGGCACAATTTTCAATGTACAAATGCACAGATCAGAACTAATAAGAGTTTTGTTGTTAACTCCCTGTGGCTTAAATCTAGGACTCAAATGTGACCATTACTGCAAAACTTTGCAAATGTAAGCCTTTGAACTACTTTTCACAAACACAATAATTTGGGAAACATCCATTTAGAATTAATGTCAGATCAATTAGCTAACTACAGAAAGCATTAACATGATGATCCACCTTATGAACAACTACAAAAAAGGTGCTGCAGATTTAACATAAAGCATGTTTCTGCATATTCATGGCCTATTGTTGAGCTTACAATTATTCAGAAAATGACTCTTGTGGATAGTTTCATTTTCATTTTCACATTTCCAGTGCAGAAACCATGTTTTATTTTGAAAACTACCTTTTTCTTTTCCAGTTTTCCCAGGCTTGTGGATAGAAGGAGACCGACCAGGCCAAAAAGTAAATCCAGCCAATCACCTGATTGATTACTGACAGGACGTTGCTATGGACAACCATAAAGCGGATCCTGACAGACAAACTAGAAGAGAGAGAAGCAGGTTTATGGACACACAGGGTAGCAATGACATGGCATGTACTGGTGTGTCTGAGAAATTGTGCTATTTTTATTATTGCGCATAAAATTTAGTTCATCTGTCCATGGGTGGTGTGTAGCTATGTGTAAGCAGCTAAAGCATACCTAATGCTCACTACAGAACAGAAAATGGTTGAAGAGTTGAAAACAGTCTTCTGTGTTCAGGGTTAAGGCATTTGAACTAGATCTGTCCAAACAAGTTACCAGTCACCAAGTCACCAAATTCTTCTTGACACTTCACAGAGTAACTTAGAGAAAATGACAGGTGACAGATGTGGTATGCTGCTGCTGCTGCTTTTCAAACATTTTCCATCATTATGAAGCATTTGACCAGTGTTGCTGCCTGACAATACTGACAGGCCTTCTGCTCCTGGTCATATTACACATGTACTATGTATATAACAATTAAACAGTTTATTGTTGTTTACAGTTTACCGTTAACTTCCTGCACTACAGAGCAAACACATTTCTGTTTGCTCTCTCCTTTGCTTACGTTCTTTCGCTAAGATTTTTTTTTATATTTTCATATTTTCTTTAATATTTAATATTTCCTTTAATATTTAATTTTCATGAATACCTTGTAATCTGGTTGAAATGCTGTGGCTGGAAAGTATTCTCCTCTTGACCAACTACTCAACACTGCACCCCACCCGTCCAGAGTTGTGAAGAACATTGTTCTTCAGTAACAAAATAATTTCAAATAGAGGCAGCATTGCTGCTGATGTAAACACAGATTACCTCAGCAAACCCTGTGAAAAAACATGTAACAATGCAAAAAATTAACCTACATTAACTAAGTTCTGCACAATTGTTACTTAGTGTAACTCCTCCACTTCAAGTATTGATTCTGTATCCAGAGCATCTTTAAAGCTCGTGTTCAACATAGTAAGGACATAGAAATACTTCTTATAAAACCCTTGTTAATGCCCCAGATTACATCCATGATGGTAGGTGAGTCTACTTAAAGGTGAATGAATCTGATGCATGAAATAGTAACCACACGAGTGCTATAATGTTAGCTAAAGGTATCAAGATTCCGCTTCACAAGAAAGAAAGCAAAATGAAATCTAAAGTGTATGATGGACAGATTAATCAAAAGGACAAAAAGAAAAACGTGATACTCATCCACAAAAAAATATGACAAATATCCTTTTTCAAAAAGAGTCAGTTGAGGGAGCACAGACTATGCATTTTCAAAGATAACATGCATTTGTGTGGACATGACTTCTTTTCTAAAAGAACACTGAAGGGAAGGCAGAGCATTAAAGAGTGAGAATAAGGGTATTTTCACACCTTTTGTTCATTTGATGTGGTCGGAATTAGTTGAGTTTGTAAACGTGAAGCATCTTTCCCTTATTTTGGTTTCCTAGCATATTTCTGTGAGAGAAACATTACTATGCTATTTAACATGTAGCAACGGCACAGTTGGCATTTGCTTATAACCGTGGTAATTATCTGGGCAATATATCAGGCAAAACTATACCAGCAGAATGGTGACCGCAACTCATCTTGAAAATACTACACTGCTTCACACTTTGCAAAGAAGACATGCTGCCTTCAGATGACTGAGCAGAACAAGGAAGCTAATAATGGACATGTACAACAAACTATTTAGCTCACACTTGCAGAGTACAAGTGGTGGTTGTGTCTGATCAAGGTCAGATCACGTTCCCATAACTGAACTGCTTCAGAGTTTGTTTTGCCCCCACCTCAGCTGTTTTGGCCCACACCGATTGCTGTGTTGACACCTTCCCAAATGAATCACACCATGGGGAAAAATGAACCAGTCAGATTTAACTGGACTAATAAGCACAGGTGTGAAAATACCCTAAAGGAAAGCCATCTTTGCTGAATGATCCTAATATTTTAGTCTCTCACACGACTGCTGGCATCTCAAATATTTTCTGTACTGTAGCATAGGCTGTCCGACATCACTACATCACTATCAAGTGAAATCCACTGTTAATTTATTGTACATAGTAAATTAAGTGATTCTTAATGTCATGCTGGACTAATAGAATAATGGGCACACATCAAAATTAATGAAAGAGGGAGAAAGTTGAGTGTTATGTCAGTGTGTGCTGAGTCTGTGCCTCTACCCACTTGTTGAAGTCTGTGTGGTTGCTAAGCAGGTATGTGGTCACCTGACCAACATCGTGAGCTGTCACATTGAAAGTGACTGAAGTTGTCTCCACTGGCAGCAAAACCTAAATAAAAACGAGAGCATGAATCCAACAGGTTTTGGTCAATAACATATTGGCATATTATCCATTTCATCTGGTGCAATACCATCACATCTTGTGCAATTTTTAAGTTGTATATTTTTTTTCAACGGTGCAATATATACTTATTATCCATACTGGCAACACTGGTTTTATAAACTCTACATATTGTGCATAATACATAGACTTGTGAAATTCAATGCCCTTTCTATGCAACAGTATTTCTCAAGTGCAACACAACATATGACATTGGTAGTTTTCTCATAAGATTACTGGCAAAAGTATTTTTATGGCATTTAGTTTTCTTATAATCTGTACATAATGTTTTAATCTATTCTATATGCTGTATACTTTTTATCTTGATCCTTCTGTGCCACTGTTTTTGCTTTATGTAATATTTGCTGGCTGTAACAACTTAATTTCCCTGGTGTGGGATCAATAAAGTCTTATCTTTCTTTTGAGGGGAATTTTAAATAATACTGTATCTGCAGCGTATCTCTATATTTATGAGGCTTTTTGTTTAGTTTTTTCAAATTTCTTTTCATGGGAGTCATACGCAGGGGTGAAGATGCACAAATAGATACTTTAACCAGATGACAGCAAGGTCACCAAAAACAGTTACGATTTCAACTCATTCATCCTCTTCTCTGTTCCATCTTTTTATCATCTTTGGTGCTAAAAGATTAGCAATTTGTCCAGAGGATAGTTAAAAAGGGTAAACCTAGAAATGTCATCGTTTTGGATGCATGTAAACTCAACATCAAAGTTGGGTGTGGTGACAACTATAACAGACCACACTTGCTACACAACTCCTTAACCTACACACTTGCTACTTAGCAGCACAAAACAGATTAATAGACAGAGTGCAGTTACTCTTTAATGGCCCTTGGAGTGAAGTGCTAAACTAACTGTCTATATTGTAATCACTTCAACTGGTGCAAGATTCCGTGATGGCACGGTGGCACAAGTGGTAACACTGTCGCCTCACAGCTAGAAGGGCCCCGGTTCGAATCCCGCTGTGGGCGCTGGTGGCGTGTCCTCCACCATGCCTTCAGTGCCTGCTGCTCGAGGAAAAAGGGGCCTTTCTGTGTGGAGTTTGCATGTTCTCCCCGTGCTCACCTGGGGTATCCTCCATAAAATACCCCCACTAAAAACATGCAAGAAGATCACCACCTGACCAATGGTGACAACAAAAAGGAACCGGTCCCCGGGCGCTGGTCGACTAGCAGCCCACTGCTCCTGGTCTGCCGTGGAGGAAGGTTTGACCATGGATGGGTCAAAAGCAGAGAAAGAATTTCACAAAATGCATGGCGTGTGCAGTTTCCCTCCTCAACTCTGCATGTTGTGTGTTAAAAAAAATTGTGACGAAATAAAAGGAATCTTAATCTTAATCTTAATCTTAATAAACATAAGCTTACATTCAGGCTTGCCCAGACTTTTCACTACTGCAATATGCAACACAACTTTTTTTTTTACTTGGATACATGTGTTACCTGCTCAGGCACTGTGATTACAGATGAGTAGTTCCCCCTGGAGCTGTAGGTTACATTTAATTGAATCACAGTCGACTGGTTGACAGGGGAACTAGAGAAAGACACAAAAATCAAGTCAGAACAACACTGATCTTGACAGCTGTTTTGAAATAGGATATACAGTATATAGGAGCGATACCAGGATCTGGATTTTACTTCTTTGATTACTTCTTTTTAGGTTTTCCCTGCTTCATATTCACATACACCAATAGCTTCAGTACAGCTGTGCTGTCAGCACTGTAGTAGTTTGTAAAGTGTGATATATCTGCCTGCTCTGTTGCAGCCCTGATATTCATGGCAGTTCCAACTCTTTCTTCAGTCTGCCATCATACTCACTTCTTGTAGTGAACCTCATCATCCCAAAAAATTCCTGCCATAACCTCAAACTGCTGAGGCTATGGTGTATTGAAGGTGCACATCTTCAATGCTTCCTCATCCAGCAACATGATGTGACATGTGACTATGTCAGTTGACAAAAGTGTCTCTTGGATCCATACGCAGTTTCAAATATCCATTTTTCTTCTCAATCCCTTAGTCAATGAGATTTTTCTGTTCTTTTCTCTGTCTTTCTTTCAAAGCTACCGGTAGCTTCTTTGCTGGGAGTATGACTGGTACAGCATTATCCTTTAGCTGATTTTGTACTACTGTTAACTGGCACAGATTTGCAGTTCAGCTACCAACTCATCCTCATTGTCTTCCATGTCCACATGCGTCACCCCTCCTACAAAGAATGGCCATCTGTCATCTCATTTTGTCTATCCAATTGCTTGCGCGTCTTCATTAGTGAAACAGCATTTGGCAAAGTGATTCTTTGTGCCACATTTATGACAGTCTTTTCCATACAGTATTGTTGGCATTATATTAGCAGCATGTTTGGTACCACATCATTCACAGTTTTTCCTTTGGCCACTTTTTGTGTTTTGTTGGCTTACTTCCTTTGTTTTTGCTAATTTGCACAACCTCCACAGCCGTGGTTTCATTATCAAGTCTTCAGCTGTAGCTTTGTGCTTGCAAACTGCCTGGCAATTTTTTTATTTCCTTGTCCAAGGCTAAGTCTGTTCCTCTTAACGGGAACATTCTTAGTCGTTTGTCTTCTACTCCTTTGACTATCTGATCTCTGATTAGAGAATCAGCCAGTGTCCAAGTTGCATCAAGTACCATCATAAAAACTGTGTTTCTGCACACGGTTTCTAAAAACATATCTCTTGTACACTGTATTTAGCATGCAATAGCTCTCAAAATATATCTAACACTGCAGAAAATGTATCTTATTCCGCTTCTGTGAAGACAAATGGGTTGTCCACACCCAGCACAGTGACCAACAACTGTCAGGAAAAGGGCGATCTTCTTTGTCTTTTCCCTCCTCTGTTCCTACAGCAAGCAGGTACAGCTCGAAACTCTGTCTCTTCTGGCAGTTGAGAGCTACTCAGTGTTTCCTCTAGGATTTTTTTCAGCAGCGGGGGCAGGCTCTCCAGGGAGCCGTGGCAGCGTAAACAAATGACACTTGACTGCAGATTTTATTTTTATAGCCTATTTATTGAATGGCCACTTGAAAATTGCTTTTTAAAGGCTGAATGTGTCTGTGTGTGTATGTGCGTGCGTGCGCGCGCGTGTGTGTGTGTGCGTGCGCTGTGTCTGTAACCCCCACCTGCTCAGTGCGTACACACTGAAGCCACCACACATCATGTTGTTGACCAATCACGTGCGGTTTGAACGGAAAAAAAATTGAGAAAAAAACAAAACAAAACAAAAAAACCAAAGCGGCTCCCACTCCAGCTTCCAGGCAGAAGCCGGCTCCGATCATTCACTTCAAAAAGCCGGCTCTAAGAGCCATTTTGTTCGCAACCGACACATCACTACTGACTAGCGTCATCTTCACCAGCTGTCTTTCTCTTCTTAGAGAAATATTTAAACAAGTTCATCTGAAAATGCAGTCAGCAGTTACATCATGGCGCGTAGATTAGCTTAATGCTCTCAATTAGTTTACTCACATTAGTGACACTGAGTTGGCAACGGGCCCAATTAACTTAAGCTACTGATATGTTACATAATGTTAGCTGGCCATCAATATTTTGCGAATGTCTATTTAACTTGTAAAATCTATTATGAGTTATCTTAAGCTAATACGTCTACCTTTTCTCTGGTAAGTCCCTGCCCTATTTTCCAAGATGACACTCCTTTGACTCTCTGACCTGGTGCCTGGGTGCTTGACATGATGTCACTTTCAAGGCCGCGCTCTCGTGAGTAATTAACATCGGACTCTGCTGTGAAGGTGGAGACATGCAGCAGTGGTGTATTTGCGACAATAAAAATAAATAAATAAATTTAAAAAAAAAAAAAAAAAAAAAGAAAGAAATTTGAAGGAGCGGCGGCTAGGATTTAGGAATGGCGGCCCGCTACTCCTAAATGAATATAGAGGAAACACTGCTACTCATGTTAAAACTAATTTTTATGAAATTACTACTAGTTCCATGCATTGAAGAAACAAGACATCGTGACTATTGACTATGACAGGTTACATTATGACAGGTCGGTTAGCTCCCTAACTCCCCCCCAAAATACAGACCATGTCAAAGCAGTGCATGAAATTTGCTCTTTTGCTATAATGTGAATGCGACTTCTCTGCAACTCTTGTGCAGACTTTGTTTCTGTGGTTACCTGGACGTAATAGTGATGTTGGCTTTGGAGTATTCCTCAAGTGTGACAGCGTCAGGAGCAAACAAATACACTCTGGACTCTGGAGGGCAGACAGAGAAATGTAAAAAAAATAATAATAACAATAAAATAAAAATAGGACAATCAATCAAAGATGCCCACAGAAACAAACAGTCCATAGTTTGGCATGAAAATGTAGCCCTGTCATCATCATACAGCATATTTATTCACAATTTTATCCTTATCATAATCATCAGATTATTGTTTCAATGTTGACTGAACATGTGTAACATGTCAAGAACCTGTACATCTTGAACATGTTGTTTTCCATTCACTGAAAAAACAACAGGTTCCATGTCAAAATACAGCCATGTTCAACTTTTCTGGAGGACACTGCATTTTGTTTGTAATCTGTGTCAGCACCCCTACTGTGTCAACGTAGTTGCTTAATTGAAATTAACTTCTGATAGTGAAGCTGGTGGATTCTGCTGTAACAGACCGTCACCAGATATGTAGGTCAACCCCCACAGGAGCAGCAACCAAGCAGGTAACCATTTCTTTGTCAAGCCCAGACCACACATTTGAGCAATGTGATAGACACTGCCAACCTAAAGGACAGAAGGCAAAAAAAGCTTCTTAGCAATTAGTCAGAGCAATGTCATT
Organism: Chaetodon trifasciatus; assembly: GCA_037975065.1. Classification (NCBI taxonomy): domain Eukaryota; kingdom Metazoa; phylum Chordata; class Actinopteri; order Chaetodontiformes; family Chaetodontidae; genus Chaetodon; species Chaetodon trifasciatus. Next base: position 86,015 of record JBBMOE010000131.1, read on the forward strand.
CATATTAGTAAAGTAAAATTATTTAACTGGACAGCTACTTAAGCTGAAATGTGGTGCACATGAAACTACCAGATCAAACAAATAACCTGGCCTATAATTCTAAGTTATTTTCCAGCTAATTTCTGGCAAAACTTAACAAAAAATAAAATAAAATAAATAAAAACATGTTTTACAAATGCCCTAGGGTTCATTAACAAAAACAGTGTGGTTTGCAAATTTAAAACACCAATAACAAACTAATGCATTTGTTTTGCAAATACAAAACATATAACATCAGCAGACAACAAACAAAACATCATAGGATACCTTCAAAGAAATACATGCATGCCTTAAGTAAAATGTTGAAAACATTTTTCAACATTAGCTTAATTTTCATCTGTAGTGAGCACGCTAGCATGCAGTAATGTTTCTGGACACTTAGCTCTTTACAGATTGTCAATGGCACTTTGCGGATTTCTAACAACATCATCTCTCATGACTTCCGAACCGAACAACTGTTAGGTGTCAAGGCAAGGTCAGCAACAGCGACAAAATGCATGTGGTTAAGAAGAAGAAGAACGTACTTTTTATTATCACATTACATTACATATACATGCACCACACAAATTACATGCACACGCCATGCTTTTTTGCAATGCTTTTTTTTTTGTGAAATTAATTCTCCACATTTGACCCATCCTCAGTCTGTTGATCCAGGAGCGGTGGGCTGCCAGCCGACAGGGGGGACCCATCCTTGTCGTCACCATCTTTGCATGTTTTTAGTGGGGGTTATTTAAGGAGGACACCCCGGGTGAACACAGGAAGAACATGCAAACTCCACACAGAAAGGCCCCTTTTTTGTCCCCCACCATGCCTTCGGTGGAAAAAAATTGCAGGAAGAACATGCAAACTCCACACAGAAAGGCCCCTTTTTTTCCATCGAAGGCATGGTGGGGGGCACGCCACCAGTGCCCACAGCAGGATTCGAACCAGGGACCTTCTTGCTGTGAGGCGACAGTGTAACCACTTGTGCCACCGTGCTACCCAAATCACACTTGGGTATCATTGCCTGTAGTTTTCTTGGTGAACCAAGGTGGAGGAGACCTCAATTATTGCCGTGCCCAACCAGCCAGCATTGTGCGATATTGCCAATGAACACTACAAATTGCCCCACAAGAGAGATGCTGTCATACCAAGTAAATGGAAAATTTATCACAACATATTTCGTGGCCTGGCGTGATAGTGACCTAGCTACAAATACAACTATAACTGTTATTTACTGTCATTAACTTGTACACTAATGTTTGTAGTCCATATTGTCCATTAAACTAAAACAAATGAGACAAGTGAAACATGTATTTGCAACATTTAAGCATATGTAGTTATTTTGTTCATTTGTATACTTACTTAATAGGGAGCAGTCAGCAGCAGCCAGTGCCAGGGGCCAGTCAATGTCAGCAACAACCTAAAAGAAAGAAAGTGTCAGCTAGAAGTACAACTGAGGAGGAAGATACTTTTGAGTTGAGCTGATCAAGTCATTTTGTCCAACTTTTGCCCCCTGCCCTGCACCAACAGTTATTAAACCAAGAAGTGAAGTGCAAAAGGCCATGCTAATGCTTGTTCGTGATGCTCATTTCCAACTTTAAGAAGGTTAAAAGGGTCAATTTAAACTCTTGTGTGTTGATTATCTTGTATTTATTGTCTTTGGGCCACATAAAAGTAAGAGTTGATTAATCCAGTGGTCCTGCATTTTGGTATTATGATTATATTTACCAAGTGTGACAATATCATAATGACCAAGAGTGGCATGGAACCTGGACAACAAGTGGTTATAAATAACTGTCACACAATCATCATGCGTAAAGCAACTTTTGCATGGCTCTTACAAGAACTTTTGTGTCATGTGGGATGTGTAGTGCTGGTCTCATCTGAGGAAGGTGTGGAGGGATTCTGAACTGTGAAGCCATCAAGTCAAAGGCATTCTCCACAATCATTTACAAGTTTGCTCGATCACAGAGGAAATGCTTCAGTGCCCACAAAACGTAAGGGACACATTCAAAAAGACATATATTAAACATAAAATAATATATTAATAACCAACAAGCAAATGAACAAAAAAGTGCCAAATTCACAGAAATATAAAGTATTCCCAGTGTTATAAAAGTTTAAAGACTAAAGTGTCTAAGTGCAATATGTAAAGTAGTTCACTTTGCACATAGGTTTAGGTGGCTATCTGCCACACCATTTGAAACTTTAAATCCACATTTCATTGTGTGGGTCACGCTGCTGGCATTATATGATTAGAGCTTATAGATTTCATTTGACTTGGCATTTGCTGCAAAATAGACATGGTTAGCTTGCTGGCAAGCTATCACAATACTTGCTAGACAACTTGCAACTTAAAAGACAGCAATGTTCACATTAAAAGCAGTTAGTTACTGAAACAGATGGCAAGCCATTCCACTAGATCAATGGCTACACACCAAAACATGTCTTGCCCTTGAATCTGTGCTTTCTCCAGCAACTGATCAAATTGCTGCAAATTAAGCCTGAAGTACTCTGTGAAGCATGTTTCGTCTTGTCGCAGCTCCAAAACAAGGTGGAGGTACTCTCCGAGGTCTTTTCTTGCTCTAAAGCTTGTATGGACCCACAGCTTCCTCTTGCCCATGACAACCTGTTTCATTCTCCTCCTGACAAGCAATGTCAGAATTTCTCTGCTCTTCAGTATACATCTTCCTGTTGCAAAACCAATGTCACTCATGATAACACATCCACTCAAATGGACTACAAACCAGAAAAGATTTACTCACTGACCGCAAAATATCGAGGTTAGTGTTGGGTCTGATAGGAGCAGGATGTGTGTAAATGATGGGATTTCCTAGGACAGTGGTAGTACCTTGAAGACATTGCCACTGTCCAGAGGGTAGTTCAAATATTAAACACTGTTGTGATGTTTCAAGTTTTCTGAGTGTCCGTCCTCTTTTATTTAGATGTTAAGCAGATATTACACAAACCAAGTAGATTTGGTGCCTCAACCTTACAGTTTCGAGGGTGTATCACATATTAGGGCTGTCCTGTGGCTATTGTGAGTCCACAGATAATAGGTCAAATTGGCTAGACATTGGAGAGCCTCAATATTCCATGTCATTCATTCTGACTGAATGACTGTGAAGGAAAGGATGCGGTTCAGGATGCTGTAGAGGCCACCCCTGAAAAGAAAGTGAAAGGCAGGACCTGTGTTTGAACCAACTATCTGAGGAGTATTTGTTTTCGGATCATTCTCTTTCGTAACCTACTTTTGGGGGTACAATTTTTTAGGACTTAATAATGTATGGAAGCTTTATTATATTAGTATTGTGCCACTCTGTTGTGTTGTGATATTAATAATTAATAATATTATTTAATCTTTATTTGATTCAATGTACAGTCTGCATATGGGAAAATTGGGGTCTTCCACAGACGAGCAGCGTAGTCAAACAGTTTTCACTCTTTTCACAGATTTACATCAAAATTTTCTTATAACCCTGCTCTCTGTCAAAATATAAGTCCAACGTTAGTCTAATTATTAAAACAAAAAAAGAAATGATTTATTAACGTTAGTAACTAATAGTAGTAGCAGATGGCATCAGTGCGTTTGATCAGTCCCGCGGCTATAGCGCTTAAGAGGGGTTATAAAGTTATATCGTTATAGCATCTCCAGAGAGCGAGACACAATTTAACGTTAGGTGTCCAAATTCCTTGATGTTTGAGAAAAAAACTCGCACTGAATAACCCTAGAAGATCATTCTTCAGTCTGCGCCATTTGTTCTCGGAGAATACGTGAAAGCTATAGATGAATATTACAGTTAGCTATCGACGTCAATAGCATACTAAAGGAGCTTAATGATCGAAAGTCTACATTTGCTTTAAGAGAACCAGTAAAAATAATGAAACTTACAGCAGTTCTTACGACTACTTCCTCACAAGCAGATCATATGACTAGCAGTCGTCTTCTTCTTCTTCTTCTTCTTCTTCTTCTTTCAATTTGCGGCAGGCTAGACAGTGACGGCGTATTGCTGCCCTCCACGGGTCATTAGTAATACTCCACTGAATTAATTGAATCCTTGCAATACAACACAGTGCGATGAAGGAAATTGATCATTGTTGTTTCACAATGTTCTGCGTCGATTTCAGGGAATGATCTAAGACTTCAATTTCTGTCATCTCTGCTTGCACGAGGCTTCTCGCTGTAGCTGATGCGTTCCATCAAAATGTGATTGACAGTTTCTGCGTCTCCACACGTGCATTTATCATCTCTATGCTTACCAGCCATTGCCAGCCCATGATTCAGTGCTCAGTGATCGTCTCGGCCTAGCCCATACTTTTATTTGAGGTATGTTTCAGTGTTAGATATATTGAAAAATACAACCTGCGTTTGTTTTTTTGCTTCCATTTTTTGCCATAACTTTGACATTCTTTGTTGTATTAGGCTTTTATCTTTCCATTCAGTACTTTTTGTTGTCTTATCACCTTCTTATTCCCCTGTACTTCTACGTGCTCTGTCAAAATTTCTTTTGTTAGATCTGGTCTGGCCCTACTTTTCCCACATACACATAAACATAAAATATATACAATAAAGTATAAGTATGAGAATAAAACTAGGAGAAAAGAATGTTTATCAGTAGGTAAACATGGAATAGCAGCAATTCTTAAAATATAAGTAAGTATATAAACATAGAGTAATAGTAATTGTTAAAAATATAACGAAAATATAAGCAACAGCAATTGCACCAATCCTAACATGTAGCATACCAGAATGACGGGGAGAAACTCAGCTAAAAGCCTCTATCAAGCATTGCTGCCCAAACAAAACATAATTCATAGCTCGATAAGTTATATGGGCATGTAACGAAAATACAAAAATACTGTATGTCCACTGTAGTCCATCTGTTGATTTCACCACGTCACCCAAACGATACAAGCCTGGTACCATGTGAAAGTAGAGAGCCCAAAGGTCCTGGCTGTTTACATAAAGAGGAGGGGTTTCTAGAGTGGGGGTAGCACTCTTCATGTGATATTGTCTCTGGGGTTACCTCCTTCTGGATCATCATTGGTGTTTCTATGGTGAACTTTGGAACTGCCCCTCATCAAATTCGACCACTGGGTTGCTGAGACATTTATCGGTCTAACTGGGCTGTTCTCGCTCCAGAACGCATGTGTAGGGGGAATTAAATTAATGTTGGTATTGCATTCGTTAATAAAATATCGGGGCACCACCTTCCTCAGCTAAGAAGGACTGTATGGAGACTGACTCCTGTAACGCTGATGTCATGATAACGAATGAACCAACAGTAAACCAGTCTGATAATCTGAAGGGTAAATTCCGGATATAGGGATCGTTATCACTCAGCTCAAAAGGACATCGTCTGACCACGGCTTATATAAAAAAAGAACTTATTTATTAAACACACATGAATAATGAATAATGTATCATGAATAGTACGACAGAGAATATATGAGATCTGAAACAACACAAGCAGAGAGAAACTTATGGCAAACAATGGCAGAATGAGTTTGGCAATAGTGAGAAGTAGTTAAAGGGAAAACTGGGGACGCAAATGTAGAGTTGATTTACTGAATGAATGGTTAAGAGAATTTAGGCAAATTTACAGTATCATAACCTCACGGACCAACTCTTATTCAAACCTGCTTAACATGCCTGCTTGGCCAGCGACGCTCCTGTTTGATGTCTGCTCCGAACTGACACGAAGACTCCAAGCTGTGTCCATGGCTCCGATCTGCACGGCAGTCTGCTGGACGAATCGAGCAAACCGCGGTGGCAAGCCGGTGATGGACAGGGATGTTTCAGGGGCTGGAACTCTCCGGTGTCGGTTACAGACGAGGAGCGGCTTCTGATGGTTGTCTAGCCCGAACCAGCGGGTTAGCAGATGGCAGCAGGTTTTAGTAATAAGTGGTGACCGTGAAACAGGACTTTAGATTACTAACAATAAGATTAAATGTCTCTTCGATGGCCGATCGAAAAGGGTCTCCAAAATTATTATTACGTGAGTAGAATTTTACACAAGAACAAACAAATCAAATCACGTGGCTTAATGTGGCGAGCAAAAGGAAAAGCAAATACGTCTTCTTAAGAATAAACTCAGGCTACTCAGCGTGACTATGAGCAGCAACAAAAAGAAGAGAAGACGAACACAAAAACAGAACAGAACGAAGGCTTAAAAACTAGAATAGAAACTTCGACTGAAAAGGAAAAATTAAGACTAGAAGAAGACAAACGGAAGACTAAGACAAGACACTACAGACTGAAACAGGACTGACTAACTAACTAACTAACCGCTGCATGCGGCAGATGTTTTTCCTCGCTCCAAGGCGTGTCTAATCACCGATAGGCTGTCGCGCATGTGGGATGGTTCGTAGGCGCGCAATGTTATTTCATCTTGTAAGGCGAGGATTAATTAATGGTTCGTACGAGGGGCTCATCTGCTTCTCACTATGGTCAATCACATATGTTTTTAATGGACAATTCTCAATGGCATTTCAACATTGTCACAACATGCGTTAGGCAATTCTTATGGGTGGCTGACAACGTTAAATGATGACTCATAATAACGGAATCATGATAAATTTCTAATACTCATCTTAATATATATGATGACTCAAGGTATAACTAACACAAAATAAAGAAATAAAGAAGGGAAGACTATATTTGCCCAAAATGATCATCACTATAACGGTTACTTATTAATAAATGTATCACGTCAAGCGTATTCAACCTAACCGTTAAGAACCTCTAGACGGCAGTATGGTTCCATGATAAAAACTCAAACAAACTTGGAAGAAAAGTTAAAATCACAGCTTTGTCATTCTACAAGCTACAAACACCGAAAAAGCATTGATATTACACAGATTACGGGCTTGACACTGTAAGAAAATCCAAAGTGAGATCAAACATAGAGAATTGGTTATTTTGGTATACTGGAGAACAAGACACACAGATCTACAAAACAGTTTGTTTCAGGAATGTCTAATTTACAACCCATCAGCATTATTTTGTTTGTGGATTCCTCTGAGGTCTGGCATTGGTTCACCTAGACAGCTTTATTGTCCGTATCTCCCATGGGGCTATCAACAGGGAATTAGCACCTCCATGGGAAACATGGAGCAAAAGGGGCAACCTTTGATGTTGAGGTGTCTGTGTCTCTTGCTCCCCCGAAAGAGTGTGGAGGAGATGTCTCTGAGCCAGACATCTTGTCTCTGTTCAACTTAGCACTGTCCCTGTAACAGTTCAAATGGTCAATAGCTCTTGAAATTTGGGGTGTTTTACAACTCCATTTCTCCTGAAGGGATGCAGAGAGGGTAAGGAAGGGTCAGTTAGAGGCCAGTTCTGCTACACATGCAACATTTACAGGGCTGACTACGGTCCTTTACAGCAATGGGGGATAGAGCAGTGAGTTTTATCTATAATAACCTACTTAACTTCACTGTTCATACACCATAATAAACTAAATATAGTCAGCCAATGCCACACATTCAGATCGTATTTTTTTCTTAAACATATAGCCAAGTATTTCCTAAGCAAATACTGTATGTTACACATGAAACACTTCTTACTAGATTATTATTATTATTATTATTATTATTATTATTATTATTATTCAACAACTGTTAATTTAGTGACATTTTGTACTTTGAATTTTGTACTTTCTCAGGTATTTAAGTGTGTATTTTTTGGGGGGGGGGTTATTTATTGTATTGAAAGTAACGAGTTGCGGTTCTTTGTGTCATGTACAATATAAATGTTTATTTTTTTAAGTAAAAAAAAAAAAGAAGTTAACACTTATGGAACGTTGCCTCAGTTTTCACTGGCTTGGCTCTGCACTCGCCCTTCATGGATTTTGGAAAGCTCAGTTTGGAAAGGGGATCCCCTGATGATGTGATGGCAGCATGCCATGCTCTATCAGCATTCTTGTTGTAATGCAGTGCATTACAACATTAGGGGTGAAGGGATGAAAGAATGAAGGTTGAGGGATGAAGGGATGAGGGGATGGGGGTATGAGGGTTGAGGGATGGAAGGGTGAAGGGGAGAAGGGATGAGGGATGGTAGGATGAGGGGTGAGGTTAAAGAGGATGAAAGGGAAAGGGGAAGGAAGAAGGGGACAAAAGAATGGATGGTGGACTCTGGGCCTTGGATGTATGGGGGGTGCAATGTTAGATCAGTGTTGGCTGCTCGTTTGGTGACAAGAGGACCCTGGCGAAGGTAGAGACTCAGGGTGGGGCAGCTGTCTCTTCTGATGTCCTTTGGTTCTAGTTAGGCCCCGGGTGGTTCCTGTATTGAGATGGGAGAGAGGGGAGAGTGAAAGAGGAGAGTAGAAGAAGGGGGTTTAGGGAGGAGGGGTGCAGAAAACGAGTCGAAGGGGAAATAAGGGAATCAGGAGCGCCTAAATATCTTGTTTGAGGCGTGGTCTTGTTCCTGAACTTAGTTATTAAACTTAATTTAGCAAACATTACTTTTTAAAAAAACATATAGATGTAAGTACATACACATGTTCATGTGCTATGCAATTATTGTAACTTAGTGCATTGAGTACTAACTGGCAAAAATTGCAGTTCTATCTCTTTGTATTTACACATTCAAATTGCCTGCCAAGAAGATCTGAAATCTATGTGAAACAAAAGACAAACATTTTGAACTTGATTGTTGTAAGTACTCTTTGGCCGTGTTCGGAATTGTATACTCATGTACATCTTACTGCCACGCAAATCCTACTGCCATAAAAGTACTATTGTCAATATTCCTATGAGAAAAACCGCACTTGAGAAACACCAAGTCTATATGCACAATATATACAGTTTATAAAAATACTGTTGCCAATATGGATAATTCATTCATTCATCTTCTATACCCGCCTATCCCTTTCGGGGTTGCGGGGGGCTGGAGCCTATCCCAGCTGTCAGCGGGCGAGAGGCAGGGTACACCCTGGACCGGTCGCCAGTCGATCACAGGGCAACATATACAGACATACAGACATACAACCATTCACTCTCCAATATGGATAATAAATAGAGTTATTGCACAGTTGAGAGAAATATACAACAACTTAGAAATCACATCAGATGAAATGAATAATGTGACAATATATTAGCCTTGATAACAATAGTGCAAAACAAAGTGGATTTATGATGTAGAATTGGGAAAGATATACATCTGGGTACTTATATGGACTGCTTTGCCAGCAGATGTCGCCATTTTTGCATTTTTTTTAAATGTGTAACGTGCTTCGGAACAGCAAAACCTTGTTGGTAATAATTGATTCAAAGTGATTCACTGCCCCAGTAAGCAGTTTTTTCCGCCATTACAGTTTATGATTATGCCAACGGCCGTATCCTCAATGTCAAAAATCGTGAAAGAACACAACAAAATCAAAATTTCAAAGCGACCGCTCGGAACGGGTCTTCGCATTGTTTCAGTAAGACATTTACTCTGTGAACTCCTGTGTTTGACTTTATAGTTAAGTGCTTCCTGTTTCCTGACAGGATTAACGACTGCACCGCCACTGGGTTGTCGTCAGACGATTAACAATCGAATCTTGATTTACTGATTTCTTAATGGCGAACATGTTGTTAATGAACCTTCGTACTCTACAGAGTTTATTACCATGGTAAGACTCGCAGAATAATGTTGTGAAATGCATGCTTGCTAAGTGGAGTTCTGACAAGAAGGGCTCGTGTTCTTTCTCAGACGTTCTTTAAATGAATGAAGAGGTACGGACGCGTCAAATTTCGCTAAAACCAGTCTAATGTTTCATTTCCCTTTGTCAAATGACACAAGATAGCTATTTGCTAATGATACGTAACGGTAAATGTGGTCTATATGTAGATAAAAGAAAAATACTTTAGCATGTTTTGGCAATGGTAACTGATAGCTACATCCGACATTTACTGTATATTTTTTTGTGTGGAAATGGTGGTCCTGTGTATGAACGGTTAAACAGGAGCAGAGCAGGTTGTCTGCCACTGTTACCACTCCGTGCACAGACTGCAGGGCTCGTCCAGGCTTCAACTCTCCACACTCAAAGTCCTCAGTTCAACTCAAACAGGACGTCAGTGGCACGCTGTGGTCGGCAGAGATATGAGAGACTGTACCCCGTCATCCTAGTCCGGCCTGATGGTTCTACAGTCAACATCAGATACAAAGAACCTAGACGCATCCTCATGGTTAGTGCACCACCCCATTCACTCTCTGTTATGTTTCTATGTAGGGCTTTCCAGTAATTTGTGAGTAATTAAATTTAAATATCCCATTTTCACACAAAATTCGATTTTCAACATGGTGTAAAATAGTTTCGTCCACTCTCCATGTCCATGCTATAATAATTAACAAACTGCATTTTCTGGAGCAGCTTTTGATAGAAAAAAAATTTCATTTGGTTTTTCATTGGGGTCTGGACCAACATCAAAATACATACAGTGTTAGATAATCACAAGATAAATGTGCCAGTTTTCTTCATTTAAGTAGCTGCAGTTAATGAGTATCACATTGTTAAGACACCCTTAAAGAGGTACTCTAGCAATTTTGATATTCTCCTTCCATAAATTTGTTTCAATCAAAAAGAGGCTTCAAAACGGTATGTCAGTGTCTCTCCACCAGCACATGCCAGTCTCCACCTGCTTTATGATGATTCTTACTAACATGCCACTGTGCTATGCCAAAATGTAATATCACATATTCCACTTCTTACATTAAATTGTCCATCTACGTATAAATGGTAAATGGACTGTATTTATATAGAGTTTTTATTAGTCTGACGACCACTCAGTGTGCTTTTACAACACTAGTCTGTATTCACCTTTTCACATACACATTCATACGATTGTGAGGCCACCTGCTCATTACAAGTTTTTTAACCATTCACACAAACATACACAAACATACACACACACACACACACACACACACACACACACACACACACACACACACTGATGACACAGCATCGGGGGCTATTTAAAGTTTAATATACTGATGTAGACTGCTGAGGCCAGTGATTGAACCACCACCCTACTGAGCCACGGCTGCCAACTGTTAACCACCGTATAGCAAGCATTAATGTTTAATCTTTGTCCAAGACTATCCTCACCATCTAACCATTTGGCTATCTGAATAAGCCAGCCACAATAAGTGGTTACCTTGCAGTATAATGTTGTGGTATTAGCTACAAGCTTTTACACTGTGCCTATTGCTGTATGGAAGTGGAAGGAGAAGAAGAGGAGAGACAAGCTGTTTTCTTTCTAAATTTGGGGACACCCAGAGACACTCAAAAACAACAGTCAACATTAAAACAACAGTGGCTGAGATATCCTGACTTTCAGTCCCTCGTGTGGATTGAGTTCTGTTATGAATTTGTTGTCTCCAAATCAAACATTAGATAATCCTGATGACATCATGATGACCTCATCTTTGTTATTTTGTCAGGCTTGACAAAGCTTCACAAGAACCACAGAGCTGTTTTTTTTAACTGTAGGAATAGTACTTCCCATAATGAATAAACAGAAAGTTATAATATTTATTTAAATCTTTTAATTTAAAACAGGTTTTTGAAACATCTTGCTATGTCACAACCCCAACCCAATCTGTTAATACTGACATCTAACAGATGCACAGCACCAAAATCATAACCTGCATTCTCAAGATAATGACATGCACTGGTCATATATCATATGAATCCATGAGTGTGTTAATTTATATTTTATGTTTTGTAAGTTTATTGATGTTTCTTCATGTTTTTTAAAAGATGCCAGTCAATCTGTCCACTCTGTCTGAGGAAGAGCGTCGAGCACGACAGAAAAAGAGAGAAGTGAAGAAGACAAAAAAACAGACAGCAGTCCACTATGACGAAGACTTCAAAGCTGATAAATACAGCCACTTCTGGAAGAAGAAATAATGTCTTGATATGTGAATGTAAAGTACAACTGGGGCATCATCCTTAAAAGTCAGACTCTCACTCACTCTTTAACTTGGATTGTTTTCTTGCCAAAAAAGTGATTCCTCCAAAAGATTCAGTTGTGGGATATTCAAACCCAGACTAATGACATTTGGCAGGATGACTGACTGAACACCACGTGTACCAGGGGTTGCCCTGTTGCTGAGTTATACTATGAGTTTGGGGTTATCTTTCTTGAATTGTAAATAACCCATTAAAGCTGGAGACTGTAACAATGATAAAAGCTGTGTTTCCATGTGGTGAATTTTTATAAAACACACCAATTTGTTTTTTGAAGCAGTTTGTACATACAGTGCTACTGTGATAGTAAAAACAGGAAACATCTTTCTAAAATATAAAAAGTATGTTGGTAGCAGAAGTGGGTCATTGTAATCATTTAAGGTTGGATCATGGACTCTTAGTTACACACTTCATAAACACCCAGTAATAGAAGAACAACCCTGTTTCCAAAAAGTTTGGATGCTGTAAAAACAGACTGCAATCATTTGCAAATCCTTTTCAACCTATATTAAATTTAACACAGTACCAAGACAAAATATTTAATGTCCAAACTGATTACTTTTTTGTCTTTGCATATACAGTCATTCTGAATTTGATACTGGCAACACCCCAAATATATTTTTGTAACAGTCCACAAGTAAAAAGATTAATTGATAGGTGATAGGTGACAGTGTCATGATTGACTATTTAAGGGGCAACCTCAAAAGGCTTAATTGTTCTTAACCAAGGATGGGGCAGGGTTCACCACTTTGTGAAAGTTTGTGTGGGCAAATAGTCCAGCAGTTTAAGAATGTTTCTCAATGCACAATTACAAGAAGTTTAGGGATTTCTGATGATCTGATGATCTACAATCATATCAAAAGATCTGGAGAAATCTCTGCACATAAGGGGCAAAACTGAAAACCAACATTGAATGCCTGTGCTCTTCGGTCTCACTCAGGGTCACTCAGGCAGCACTACATCAAAAACCAATATGATTATATAAAATATATTACTACATGGGCTCAGGAACACCACAGAAAACCATTGTTGGCAAACAGTTTGTCACTTTATCTACAAATGCAAGTTTGCCTCTATGAATTAAAAGGGTGAAGCTTATGTTGGCATATCGGGTTAATCTGCAAGGACATAGTAGACCACACCCAACAAAGAACATATTGCAAGAGTTTTGGGAGCATAATAAGTTCATATTTTACAATTCTGGGTTAAGGTTGGATAAGTAATGTACACACACTAAATGTATGCCTATGTAAACTAAAACTAAACCCTTCTGTTCTATCATCTGCCATACCTCCTTAACATTTCATTATGCCATCCTTAGATCTATGTCTGCAGCAAAAATTTAAAGAGAAACCTACACTTCTACCAAAGCAGAGAATAGTACAAAACTATATTGAACACCAAGACAAGATATTCATATGTACAGAGAGTTCAAAAGAACTGGACGATGGGTGTACATGCAGACCATCTTTCAGTGTACACAGCTGAATTACTCTGAATTTTGTTAGCAATACAGTGGGTGGAAGAAAATAAACAACCCAGTGTTGTAATTACCTCTGATAGCTTGTCGGCACTTTCAAGTGTCAAGTCTGGAAAGTCGTCATGCAGGCAGGATATGGCGTATGAAATCTTTCATGTGCTATACAGGCTTCATTGTAGATGATTTGATATCTCTTTGGGTTGTTGCTCATGGGTCAGAAAGCGAGGGAAGAGAAGGTGAAGACAGGCATCAGAAAGCAAGACTACTCAATGTGGTAGTGAGGTTTGAGGGAGAAGAAAAAACCAATTGGAATAACAATTCATTGGAATGCAAATTGGACAAGTTAAATATGCGAAAGTTTTAGGTGACAGAAACTTATTAATAGGCTGCAATACAGAAGCAGAGGTGGAGAAAACAAAGAAAATGACTAGCGTGGGGAAAATCAAAGTAACCAGAGTTGTCAGGGTGGGGGAGCAGAGGTTCAATGGCTGCAAGGGGGTCATTTCTGAAATTCTCCTTAGTATGACGAAACTGATAGAAAACCTGAAGGCGAGGAGTAACACAGTGAGGAGTGTGAAAAGAATGACAAGGGGAGTGGAAAAAAAGGAGACTGAAACCATCCTGGTAGAGTTTGAGGAAAAGGTTGTATCAAAGGAAATATATTTTATAGATATATTTAGGGAGTGATCATTACTCAGTCTGGTGTAAGATAAGTATAGCAAACGTGATGACTACAGCAAATTCAGGAGGGAAATGGATTCTGGAGAAAGCTGATGGGGTGAAATTTCTTGAAAAAAGTGACAGACACCTAAGTCAGATTAATGACGGAATGAACGTGGAAACAACTGACAGAAAAATAAAACAAGGCATAATATCAGCTGCTGATGAATCCATTCCCAAAACAAAAGGCGGGGTAAAGAAGAAAGTGGTACCGTAGTGGGATGATAAGTGTAAGGAGGCAGTAAGAAGTAGAAATAAGGCATTTAAACTAGTCAAAAGAACTCACAATTCAAAACATCTGATTCAGTACAAACAAGCTCAGGCGGTAGTGAGGAGAACAATAAGACAGGTAAAAAGAGTACATAGGAGGAAATACAGCAATTTCATTGGAACCACGGTGAAGATAGAAGAGGTGTGGAGGATGATTAAAAAGATGAGAGGGGATAGAAGGGAGAGGAATTATCCACAGCTGACTGAGGGAGGCGAAGCTGCAGTAACAAATAAGGAAAAGGCAGAGTTGTTGGCAAAGCATTTTGTTAGGGTACATAGCTCCAGTAATTTAACAGAGGAAGGATGAAGAGGCAGAGAGAGAACAAAATCTGGAAATATGGAGGCTTTAAGTAGGAAAGATAATGCAGATGGTTGGGAAAATATCCATTTCAACATTGGGGGAATTAAAAAAGGCACTAGACAAAACAGGAAATACAGCACCAGGTAAAGATGAAATCTGTTACAGCATGTTAAAACGTCTTAGTGTAGAAAGTCTGGAGAAATTGTTAATACTGTACAACAAAGTGTGGGATGTGGGAAGAATGCCAGGAAGCTGGAAAGAAGCAATAGTTATTCCAATAAAGAAACCTGGTAAAGATAACAACAAGCCTGGAAGCTATAGGCCAATTGCTTTGACATCACATATTTGTAAATTAATGGAGCGTATGATAAATGAGAGATTAAAGTATGTTTTAGAAAGTAGAGGTATGGTGGCTGCATATCAAAGTAGATTTGGGAAAGGAAGGAGCATGATGGATCCAATAGTGTCTTGCACAAGTAAATAAGGAAAGAGTGGTTACAGTGTTTTTTGATGTTGAGAAAGCCTATGACATGTTGTGGAAAGAGGGACTTCTGATTAAACTGCATTCAATTGGCATCAAAGTGAAAATGTTCAACTGGATTATGGATTTCCTAGATGGAAGAACTATTCAGGTGATGATAGGGTCAGAGCTATCAGATCAATATATAGTAGAAACGGGATACCGCAGGGGAGTGTAGTTAGTCCAGCCCTATTTTCATTTATGATAAATGATATATTTATAAATATCCCAATGGACATGGAGTGGTTGCTGTTTGCAGATGATGGGGCTCGGTGGACAAGAGGAAGAAATGTTCAACACTTAGTTAAGAAAATTCAGTATGGAATTAAACAAGTAGAAAAATGGGGAACAGAATGGGGATTTAAATTTTCGGTGGAAAAAACCAAAGTTATGTTCTTTATAAGGAAGAAACTCAGGGAAGGTAGCATGAAATTATATGGAGAAAACCTAGAGAGAGTTGAAGGTTTTTTTTTCTCTAGGAATGTTTTTTGATCAGAGATTAACATGGAGAGCACATTAGATATGTAGCTAATAAATGTAAAAAAGTAATAAATGTACATGTATATGGTTCAGCGGCAAAATCTGTATCAGCGGACCTGAATATCATACAAGTTCGGGCCTTAAAATTATGCATAGGAGCAGGTAGAACTTCACCTGTATGTGCAATTCAAGTTGAAGCAGGTGAGATGCCATTAGGGATACGTAGGAAGCAACTGATGGCCAACTACTGAATAAATATAAGGAGACATGGAGACAGCCGTCCTGCAAAAAGGGTGCTGCAGATATGTTGGGAGAAGGACAGGCCATACAAAGAAAGTTTTGGCTGGACAGGAAATGAAGTAGCAAGAGACGGAGGAGTATATGATAAGGAGATTGAGGATAATGTTGTGTGGCCAGTTAGACCCGTATGGATATCAGAAAACCCTTGTGTTGACCTAGAACTACTCAGAATTAAGCTCCATAATAAAGTTAATGAACATTATAGTTATAAAGACCGGAAATATAAAAAATTGGTTCAGATTTTTACAAATGGATCAAAGGATCCTTAAACAAACACAACAGTGTTTGCAGTTGTACCCAGTTACAAAGTACAATTCAACAAGAGAATATCAGATTATTTGAATATATATACAGTTGAGCTATATGCTATACGAATGGCATTAGAGTAGAGTGAGCAGATTAACTGCACTCATATACTAATATGCAGTGATTTAATATCAGACCTTGCAAGCATTTCATCAGGAACAGCCAGAAGTAACAAGGGTCTGCTCTAGGAATTCTCGAGCACCAACTCATG
Organism: Chaetodon trifasciatus; assembly: GCA_037975065.1. Taxonomy (NCBI): domain Eukaryota; kingdom Metazoa; phylum Chordata; class Actinopteri; order Chaetodontiformes; family Chaetodontidae; genus Chaetodon; species Chaetodon trifasciatus. The sequence goes on from JBBMOE010000131.1 coordinate 102,584, forward strand.
AATAGTAAGAAAAGGCTAAATGTAACATTCATGTGGGTTCCAGCACACTCAGGTGTCCTGGGAAATGAGAGAGCAGATAAACTAGCAAAAGAAGCAGTCAAAAAAGAAATGGTTGAAGTCAGTATTAAATTGTCAAAACTAGAAGGGAAAGGTATAGTGTGAATGAAAACAACACAACAGTGGCAACAGTTTTGGGAATGTGCAGCAAAAGGGAGACATCTAAATGCAGTACAAAACAGAGTGGGTATAACAAGAAATAGGGGACACAAGAGGAAGGAACAAGTCTCAATAAGCAGACTGAGAATTGGCCACAGCAGCCTTAACAACACACACTTCATCATCCATCCAACAGGCCTTTGCAATCAGTGTCATGAGGCTGTGACTGTAGAGCATATTTTCATGTCATGCAGGAAATTTACACACAAGAGACGAGTCATGATGACACAGCTGCAGAAAATAGGGCAGGTGGAGGACAACATTAAACATATATTAAAGTGTGGGGATGATGAGAAAGGGAGGAAATGGATTTTCTGTTTTCTAAGAACGACTGGACTGGACAGACGGATCTAGGGAGAAGCTACAGTATGGATTAAGATGGAAAGTGAATCCAGAAGATGGCAGTAATGCAACATCGTCGATGCCAGCTGCCGTAAAACCTCAGAGAAGAAGAAGAAGAAGCAGAAGAAGAAGAAGAAGAAGTGTCTCGCGAGAATTCCATTTGTTAGCTCGCGTCCTTGTTAAAGTCGAAATGGGGTACTGGGACACACCAGAGGGCACAGACTGCGTCGAAAAAACATGGCTCACGACCAAACTGGGCGCGGCTTTGGGTAAATATCAGCAATGATAAAAATCATATAGGTGGGCATTGCGCTGGGCATTGAAATTCAAGTAATTGTGTTAACCTAGAGGAGTATGTAAGGTAATGCTAACGTTTGTGTGCTAACAGGTTAGCCCAGGACAAGTAAGCTGTGTTAAGGTTGCAACACAACGCGTACCTGAACTAAGTTTGTTTTGCTTAATTGCGCGAATTTGCTTACGGAGGTGTCTTGCAGCCAGTGTTCCTCAAGTCACAAACAGTAAATATGAGCTTCTCTACCACGGATGCTGCAAATAGTGTCATTTGTAACGTTAAAGATTTGTTGCATATCTCTGTTAAATAGACTGTAAGCCATGCTTTAAAAGTAACGTAGAAAATGTTTGAAAAGAAGGCATACTTGCGCAGTAACCTATACATATGCTGATGTTATGCTTATTTTCTTATGCTTTTTACCATACTGGTAATTTTACAACCCAATTTACAAAAAGGTGGAATGCTGTGTAACATAAATAGAAACAGAATGAAAATTAAATCCTCATTAACAATTTGATACCAGAGAGGCTGACCATTCCTAAGGTAAAGATGGGTAGGGGTTCACACACAGCATTGGAAAATAGTGCAACAATCTAAGAATAATAATTCTCAATGTAAAATTGCAAAGAATTTTGGAATTTCACTGTTTACAGTAAATATCGACAATCTGAAGAAATCTCTGGATGGCTGTTATCTTCAGGCCTTCAGGCGACACTGGAATGACAACAGACACGCACATGCACACTTTCAAAACCATTGTCTGTGAACACAGTTCATCACTGCTGCTAAGAATGCAAGTTGAACCTCTACCATGCAAAGAGGAAACCATACAGATCCAGAAATGTAGCTGCATTCTCTGGTCCCAAGCTCATTAAAGATGGACTGAGGCGAAGTGGCCATCTGGTTTATCAGCACACAGTTCAAAAGCCAGCATCCGTGATGTTAAGGAGGTACATTAGTGCACATTGCATGGGTAACCTGCACATTTGTGTAGGCACCATTTAATGCTGAATGATAATACAAGTTTTGTAGCAACATATACTGAAAAGTGGACATCTTTTTCCTTGCTTATTTCAGCAAGACAATGCCAAACCACTTTCTGCATATAATACAAAAGCGTGCTCCATAGAAAAGCTCAGGGAAACAGCTGTGGGCTGCTGTGGGCTGCTCTTCAATGGAGGTGGGGCAGTTAAACAGACATGCATTTGCCAAACCAACCATCTAAATCTCTTTGAAGTCTTTTCTCTTGTAAAGCCAAAAAGCAGCGTTTGAACACATTTCTAATGAAGCACTGCTCCTTCACTGAGCTTTTCTATGGAACCATCTGGGACTTCCTCCCACACTGTGGATGAGACAGTCCTGAACAGGACTTTGCTGTATCAGATGTTTCAGAGGTATTTTTCATTTTTTATGATTGCTTCTGAGGAGAGGTAATCCTTGTACCTTAGTCTCAATCAATTTCCTATCGTGAAATTAAGATTGGAAAATGAGAAGAAGGCTTTTTAATTACCAATACTTGTAACAATTTTTAAAAATGGAAATAGTGCTAATTTTCATTGAGAGTTGATGAGAATCGTGACTTTTTCTTGTTGATTTCAAGTTTGTGTGTGTGTCTTAATGTGTTTTTAGGTCTGGTTGGTTCAGCCTATCACATTGTGCTTTACCAGCCTGATTCCGCATTGGCAGCGGTACAGAGGGCTACCAACACTACTGTTACCATGGGTAAATATTTTAAATATTTTATTCAAAAATCCACAAGTACACAGTTGTCTGCTCTACTGTGTCGTACTTAAGGTCAGTGGTTCGCAACCTGGGGTCCACACCCCCCGCTGGGGGCCAACAGAGATCGCAGGGGGTGCGTGCAGTTTTGTCTGCGCTGAGGTTGTGAAGTTACCAGAATTATATTTGTGCACATTAAATTTAGAAAATCCCAATAACACACCCAATTGGATAATCAAAACTCAGTATAATCCAAATTAAAACATATTTTTGGTCCTCATTGAAGTTCATTAAGCTATTTATTAACTCTGACCTATTATTTTTGCGAATAAAGGTTTGTAATTAATCACGTTATTCTTTTAGTGCTAGTATGTGGGTAGGAGTTGGGGTTGGGGGGCCTGGCTTGCCTTGGACACAGGCAATGGGGGCTTCAAGGAAAAAAGGTTGGAAACCACTGCTTTAGATTATATAGTTCAAGCTCCACTGCTTAAAATCACAATGATACAGTTAAAGGTTTCTCATGATTTCACTGGATAAATAAGCAACCTTGCAAATCTAATTGTTCTGAGGAACAAATTTTTTTTGCGGTTTTCAAAATGCACTTCATTACGTTGTCATAACCTTAAATTAAAAAACCTAAACACCCAAACAAAATACACCCTTCCCCTCAGTGATCCTTCAGAAGCTCTGGCCCCAAAATTCATGACAATGACTGTAACAGCTGGGCAAGCTAACCAAAATGGCACACTAGCTCCGGACAGTGATGCTCAAAATTCTCCCCTCCCCTCCCCCTCGTCCTATTCACGAGCACCGATGCACTACACTAATGAGTATGTTTTCATCGGTGTACAATCTCGTTAAAATAAGAATTGTGTTTTCGTTACCTTAGAATGAGCTCCTTACATCTACAGAGAGTGCAGGACTCCCTGAAAGGAGTCCTCCATGTTGCACTGCCATGTTCCTATGGTAGCCCAGAACAGACAAACCAAACACTGACTCTAGAGAGTGCCTTTTGTATTTTTAATTGCTACCGTAGGAGAGGGTGAGGCGAGGTTTATGAACTTGGTTGCAAGATGCCACTAAATCCTACACATTGGACGTTTAAGGGAGCTACAGTGTGCAGACCTGTTTTTAATGTTTTCATTGCCATCTTCTATTGGTCCTTCACCTACCTTTTAAGGTATTTGGATGTGCACGACTACTATACTACTGTGGCTGTGTCTTAATTATTGTCTTCCTGCATCATTATCTGCAAATTAAAGTTTAAAGTAGGCACTTCAACCTCATTGTTTGATTTTAAATCCAAAGTGCGATACCACTTTGATGCATTGTACATAATGCATGATTTTGACTAAATGTGTTGACTTATTGATCTTTGGATTCTACAATTTGCATCAAATTTTATAAAACTGATATGGGTATCTGTGTTGTACTAGCCACCATGGGAGCCATCTTCGGCATGGCAACGTGTCTCAGTGCTCAGGCTCGTGAATCCCCAAATGACCCACTGAATTACTTCATTGGGGGCTGTGCCTCTGGGATCTTCCTGGGAGCCAGAAGTAAGTATCAATCCAGGCAAAGGAAGTACCCAGTGCTTTCCTTCCATTTAGCTAATTTTACTTCCACCTGACCCTGCTCCTCCAGCCTATCGCCCTATTGATCAACACCTGCTATCACTGACAATATTCCAATCCCTTAATGTGCCTCACAGGAGATGAGGGGAGAGGAGGCTTTCTTACAGCTGGCAACGACCTTACTATTGAAATGTGTTTATTGGTTGGTATGGTCATTTGACCACCATTTGGGGCTGCACTTCTGCAAATGGAGTTGGAGATTTGGTTAGGAGTATAGGTGTCCTCAATGCTGAGAAATACAGGCAGATACTTATCTAGCATGCAATATCGTCAGGGAGGCATATGGTTGGCCCCAAATTTATTCTGCAGCAGGAAAACGACCCCAAACATACAGCCAATGTCATTAAGAACTATCTTCAGTGTAAACAAGAACAGTCTTGGAAGTGATGGTAAGACCCCTGCAGAGCCCTGATCTCAACATCATCGAGTCTGTCTGGGATTTAATGAAGAGACAGAAGGATTTGAGGGAGCCTACACCCACAGATGATCTGTGGTTAGCTTTGCAAGATGTTTGGAACAACCTACCAGTCAAGTTCCTTCAAAAACTGTGTGCAAGTGTACCTATAAGAATTGATGCTGTTTTGAAGGTAAAGGGTGGTCCAACCAAATATTAATTTGATTTAGATTTCTCTTCTGTTCATTCAGTGCATTTTGTTAATTGTTGAAAATAAACTATTAACGCCCTTGGAAAGCATCCTTAGTTTACAGCATTTTTTCACACCTGCCTAAAACTTTTGCACAGTACTGTATATATTGGAAACCACTTGCTTTAAAATACCCAAGCAAGAAAGATTGGATTGACTAGTTTCTACATTAAGTGAGTGACTACAGTTAGGTGATCAGAATCAGATACCTGGTTGAAAGTCAAATGCTGTCAACATCTCTGTATTAAATACATGAAAACAGCATATAGAGCATATAAAGTCATGTACACATTGCTTTACACATTATGATTCAATTATGATTTTGAGAGAGGCTACTGGCAAGTGAGACAATTGGTAGGAGAGGGTGATTATTAAACAGGATGGGAGAGAGAGTATAAACGCGGGCATTGACGGAGCATGGTTGTGCGCCTCTTGGACATGCTTGTGCTTGGCTGGTTTGTGGCTTTTCCCTCCATTTGGTACACTAAAATCCATGTGACATCTTACAAAAAGCGTGACTTTAATCAAAGTTGCTTTTCAGTGAGAACAGGTACACTTCCTCCCATTTGGTATATACTTGCATAAACTTTTAGCCTTTTTGGCACCTGCTGTATTGAATTTAGTAAACACATCAAATAAACAGGAAAGGTAAAATACAGGTTTTCCTGGGAAAACTGGAGGGTTGGCAGGTATGGAAACAAGTTTAATGAAAAAATTGTTGTTTCCGCACAATATTTGCTGCATTGCTGTTACCCTGCTTTGAGAAACTGGATGCCAGTACAGCTTGGCAACTGCTTCCCTTTTCTTTATTTGTACTGTTTATCTACTGTTTTAATGCAGAGAAACTGTAGAAGTTAAGCTAAGCTAACTTGAACCCCCCGTCCCCCCGTCCCGTCCCGTCCCGTCCCCACCCATGTGTGTCTGTCTCTAGCCCACAGTGCTATGACTGGTACGTCAGCTTGTCTGGGTCTGGGCACACTGGCCTTCTTCACAAAAGTTGGCAAGATGGAAGGCTGGAAGCTAGCTGGACCCCCTGAACTATGAGGAGGAAGGTGGCTGTAAGATGAACTAGATGTTGTAAAAAGAATTAATGTAATAAAGATCTCTTGAAAATGACAAAACTAACTCTTGAGTCAGTATACTTGATTTCATCTTGCCATAGTGTCATAGTTATGGGAAGTCAAAGAAAATGATTTGGGGATTATGATGAATTTTGCAGTTTATTCTCAAGTGGATGTTTCTTGTTCATTATTGCTCTAGATATCTTGATCATGATTTTGTTATTATGTATTTTTTATTAATAAAGATTGTCCTACCACCATTATGTTGTGCAGGTAGACATTGTATCCTGGTTTTAGAAACCTGGGTGGGAGCTTTTCTGAGTTTTGAGAAAAAGGCTATTGAGAGTCCTTAGTTGTGTGTGCATGTGTGTAATTATTTTCCTTATCGACTTGATAGATTTTTGTAAATACATGCTTGTTTTGAATTTAATGCCAGGGACACATTTCACACAAGTTGGGGCAGGGACAACAAAAGACTGGGAAAGTTGTGGAATGCTCAAAAAAGCACCTGTTTGGAACATTCCCCAGGTAAACAGGCTTATTGGTAACAGGTGATAGTATCATGATTGGGTATGAGAGGGGCATCCTTGAAAGGCCCAGTTCAAAAGAAAGAAGGATGCAAGGTTCACAACTTTTTCAAACACATGATTGTATAAAGGATATACTGTACATGGTTTAGAGTACACTTCATAAAGCGTTAAACACAGTTGCAAATGATTGCATTCTCTTTTTATTTACATTTACACAGTGTTCCAACTTTGTGGAATTTGGGTTTGCACATCTATCTTTCTGATAACCAGTTTGAGTTTTATACCTGGGAGTGAGGACATTTTGGCTGGTCCTCACTTTTGGACAGAGCCTTCAAAGAGCGGTTTGAGCGTTCACGTTTGGCTTTACGGGTTAAGTTAGAATTTACATTAGGATTAGGGTTGGGGTGTGGCATTTAGTTATGATGGTTAGGTTAAGGGGCTGGGAAATATGTCTATCAGGGTCTTCACAAGTATAGTGGTATAAATGTGTGTGTGTGTTTGTCAGTATTTAAATACATATATAAATATATATGTATTTGTAAAAAAGGTACACATGTATACAGAGCCCTGGAGGTGACATAGGTGAATTTTTTTTTTATTGCGTGTCCACAACTTAGTAAGGTGAGGGAACGAGTTACTAATTATAATTGCTGATAACTGATAACCTTTTGTCCAACAAGACCTTCAAATTTGGTTTTACAAATATCAGATTTCAGAATTGGCTTCTTCAGCATAATCTGTGCATGATATTTAACATGACTTCCCATTAAATGAAGCTTCTTCACCTGATTATATCTACTCCAATGTTGCCACCAAACAGGGTGAGTTTGTTGCCTTAATCTTGAAGTCTGTTTTCAGCCTCACCTACAAACAAAATGGGATGTTAAATTTCATTCATTTGAGGCTCAGATATCTCAAACTAAATTGCTTTGTCCAGGAAAATGGGTTCCACCTTGTGGTAGTCTATAAACCTGGATCTTGCTAACAATTTCTAGAAGAATTTGGAGAATTCTCAGATCTTTTAACTCAGTCTAATGAGATCTTAGTTTTCGGTGATTTCAATATTCACTTCAGGCCTTGACCCTCTAAATGAAGCTTTTTTTGCACTTACTGATACTTTTGGTTTCACTTAGTTTGTACACCACCCGAGTCATTGCGGTGGTAACACCCTGGACTGGATAGAGGTGCCATGACTGTTTTCTTCTGTCTCGTCTATCCTTGTTAAGTTGGGACAGATGTTTTTACTATTTGTTACATTGGCCTCACAACTGAAACTGCATTTCATGAGGATTTGCCTGCTGTCTGGGCTCCCTTCACGACAGAGTCTACTGAAAATTCTAATACTAGTACTACCAGCTCCCTTGTACTCAACTCCCACATCCCCCACCATCCCACAAGCACCATCCGAAGAAGAAGTCTCCATCTGGCCCCAACGACTACTGACCTGTTGCCCTTACATGATTACACTCATGATGAAAGTGCTGGGGAGGCTGGTCCTGGCCCACCTCCAACTGCAGGTGAAATCATCACTTGACCCTCTACCAACCCCATCTGGGTGTGGACGGTGCCATCATACACCTGCTGCAGCGTGTTCACTCCCACCTGGATTTGTAGCGGCAGCACTGTGAGGATCATTTTCTTTGATTTCTTGATTTAATACCATTCAGCCGCTGCTCCTGGGTGAGAAACTGTGAGTGATGGGAGTCGACATGCCCACAATCGCCTGGATCACTGACTACCTGACAGACAGACTGCAGTTTATCCGACTGGCAATGTTCTGTCTGAGTACAGGAGCGCCACAGGGGATTGTTCTGTCTCCTTTTCGCTTTTATCCAAAGCGACATACATATGAATTCACACACCATTGGCAAAGCATCAGGGGTAAATAGCAATTTAAACAGTTACTCTACCAACCTCACAAACCCCAATATTCCAGTGTTACATATTTATCTGCAATATTGCACACACATTCTGTTGTTTACATTATTTATCATCTATAACTGCACATTTTTTTTTAAATTACTGTAAATACTTGTTTATATACTTAGCTATATTGTATTTTTATTTTAGCATTATAATATTATATAATATGTATTATACATTATAATGCATATTATATAACTATATATTTACTTATACTTAGTTATATTTTGAACAAACTGCTGTTATACTTGTTTATATATTTTGTTACATTTTTAAACAATTGTTGTATATATTTTGTGTTTGTCTGTATGTTTAAATTGCTACTGCAACAGAATAATTTCCTAAGTCTAAGTCTAAGTCTAAGTCTAAGTCTAAGTCTAAGTCTAGTGACTTGAACTCAGCACTTTCTACCATCCTGGACTCAGTTACACCTCTTTCTACTGTAACCGGCTCCAGACCTAGGGATATCTTGACTGGCAACATGTGATACACAGGATAAACAGCACTGTGGATATGTGGATCACTGTGGATCAATGAAGAGACACACAAAGGGTTAGCAAACTAAATAAATTAAACAATAAATTGGATTTGTCCCATTACTGAAACATCAATCTACAAGTATCAAAATACCAAATTCACAAGAAACAAAACTTTTTCCATTACTGTAGCAAATCTTATTAGGCTAATTTAAACTCATACTCTGTTGCCAAAATGCACAATATGGCAGCGGTGACTGGCCAGGAATGTAAAAGTTATTCTAGAATAGAGCTTACAGTAAAACTCATTTGGAAACACTGATAAAGTGGTAACACATTTTTAATAACGTAAAACCACATCTCTACATTATAAACCATTACTGAGATGTATAGAATTACATTTACATCACATAAAACAGACTAACTAGCATCTGAATTGCGTTTGTTATTCTCGTAAATTCAATCAACTAAGTACAGACCAAAACAATACAAAAACCTAACAAAACAGTTCCTTACTTACTCCCCTTTATGTCAGGATTTTGACTCATACTAGATTGGGTTTAAGGGACTTAAATTAAATTAAATTAATTAATTAAATTTCTGTCTCTCTGCCTAATCCACAGAAGTGTAAGACCGCCATCTACTGACCTGGTGGTATAAATCCACACTGCATTTAAGTTGACCGTTAGAGTAGTTCTTAATATTTTTAAAAAATAGGGGGTGTAGGAGCTATTTTATTGGTTTATTTTCATTAGTTTATTTTTGTTGTTGCTGTTGTTTGTATCACCACTAGGAGGCACAGGGTCAGGCACAGCAGGTAATAAGGGTGGCTAGGTTGGAGTCAGGTGATTGGCACCAGGAGAGGGAAATGGGTTTTTACCACACACACACACACACACACGCACGCACGCACGCACGCACGCACACAGACACAGGGCAGATCAGGTCAGAGAGAAAAACGTCATGTGTTAATATGTTTAAAGACTGAAAATAATAATTGAAACGTGGAACCTGGCCTTGAATTTTTTGTTAGTGTGCGTAAACCTAACCAACCCGTGACCTTTTGAAAGTTTAAATTTTGAATTTTTTCTTGAGTTTTTGGATATTTTAAGAAGCCCTTTTTGTCTTTGTGTTTTGGACAAATGGCCACAACATAAAGTAAAAACCCACCCTTGGAATATAAAAGAACACCCATGGAATAATGGAGTAAAACTGACCAAGGAACTGGATCATTCACTGGAACAAAGGGATTTCATGAATGAATGCGCATTGTTGGAGGCGCGCTAAGAGGAAAAGCCTCGCCGACACGCTGAAAAACGACCTGCGGCCAATATTAACTTCAGTCAAGCCAGAAGGAGCGCAGATCACAATTAAGAAACACCACGCAGAGATGGTATGTGCATGAGATAAAAACTGATTGTAAGGTTGTATTGGAAAACGGCGTAACGATTGGAGTTGACCGTCATGTTCTCACTGCTCAAGTTTTGTCCTTTGGCGGAGTTAATTGTGTTTTTCATGAATGAAACTGGCGCTGATTATTGAATTAGAGTATTGCTGCTGTGTTCGTTTGTGCAAAGTTTGATGTGTGTGTTGAAGGAAAGCGCACAAAATGTCTGACGTCACCGATGCAAAGGCAGACGGTGACAAATCTCTGCCTGGAGAAAAAAGAGACATCAAATTCACCACAAAGGGTCTGGCATACCTTGTGGAAAAGTATCAAACAGCAAGAAAATCAAAATGCAAACAAGCAAGCAAACTTAGGAAAGGTCTTCAAATGCTTCTGGAATCAAGTGAAAATGTAACTGATGTCCAATGCGATTTGTTGAAGTTCATTAAGTGCTGTGATGAAGTCAAAGAGGAGCATGAGTCCTTTTTAAGCTTGCCTATACCCCAAGATGAGGTGGAAAGGCAAAGCAAGTGGTTTCACGCACCAACAACAGCCTTCAATGATTTTATAGAACATGTGAGAAAATGGCTTGTTGATGCTGGTCAGCCATATCCACAACCTGATGTTGAATGCTCTGAACATGTTGATGAGGAAATTGGACCTGGGGATAGTGTTTCCAACATCTCACGCTGTAGATCAAGCCATGTTAAAGCTTCATCTCAGTTTTCACGTGTCGCTACAACATCCTCTGCACGTATCAAGGCTGAAGCTGAAAAGGCAGCTCTTGGAATGTGTTGCAGCTTTGAAGAAAAAACATCTAATAGAGGCACAAGAGGAACAACTGAGAAAAGAAAAGGAAAGATTGGAGCTTGAAACTGAGATGGCAGCTGCTAATGCTAAAATCCATGTATTGCAAGTAAGTGCATCACGGAGCGGCTCCAGAGTATCAGATGGGATGCACTCTTATTTCGAAAAGGCTAATGCTCAACTCATCAGTAATCTCAATCCTATTGCAGAGCTTCTTACATTCCTGAAAAAGGCTTAACTGATGTCTCACCTCCGCCACTGGTTGTTCGTCCAAAGGAAAGGACACAGGAGCAGATTCCTAAAATATCAGTTAAAACCAATGCCCAGACTCAGGTGGTGAATGAATTCCAAGAAATTAATTTGAAGACCAGCATGCATGCCCACGCTAATGCTAAGAGCAGCTCAGTGGGGCATGCTCACTCTCAAACTCAGCGTGGGCTGATAGTCATTATGGATATTATGCAGAGACAAAACAAAATCACTACTTTATTGGTCCAACAAACTCTTTCATCTTCTCTTCCACCAAGAGATATTCCACTGGTTAACGGAAATCCTCTTCAGTACCAAGCTTTCATGAGAACATTTGAAAACGGAGTAGAAGGAAAAACTAGTAACTTCAGTGACTGCTTGCATTATCTTGAACAGTACACCAGGGGGCAACCACGAAATATAGTGCAAAGCTGCCAACATCTTCCTCCAGATCAAGGATACCAGAGAGCCAAAATTCTTCTCCAAGAACATTTTGGAAATGAACAAAAGATTTCATCTGCTTATATGAGAAAAGCCCTCAGCTGGACACGTGTTAAAGGTGAGGATGTTCAAGCATTGCAGGCTTTTGCTCTCTTTCTTCAAGGATGCTGCAATGCAACAGAAAATATCATGTATATGAAGGAACTGGATTTGCCATAAGAAACATTGTGCTGAAATTGCCTTACAAGCTTTGAGAAGAGTGGAGAAATACTGCCTGTGATCTGCAAGAGCAGTGAGGGCAGAGGGCCTTGTTTTCAGATTTTGTTGGCTTTATTGAAAAACAAGTCCAGATTCTATCAGATCCCTTGTTTGGCAACATTCAAGATACACAACCTGTAACCTCAAGCAAGGTTTGACTTCAAGGAAAATGAAGGAAACAAGAAGGCACAAAGGAAGCAGTTTTGCCACCAATGTGACTGCAGTAGAGGCAGAAGCCAAGTCAACATGGATGGAGAAAAAGGAAAGCTCCTCCTCCACCTCTACTCACCAAGGCTGTTTGTTCTGCAAAAACAGTGGTCACTCATTGGACAAGTGTTCACAGTTTAAAGGTAAAATTCATCGTGACAAGATTAACTTCATTAAGGAGAAAGGAATCTGCTTTGGCTGTTTGCAAATGGGCCACATTAGCAAAGACTGTAGGAGTGGATTGGAGTGTATCAGCATATGTCATATATGCCCTGGCCGTATTGCTTCTGCACTGTTTGTTGGTTCCTGTGTGATCCTGTGGTGTCTTTCTGTCTGGTCCATGTTTTTGTGTGTGAGTGTCTGCTCTTCTTTTTTTTAGCAGCTGTGCTGGTCCTGCCCTCCTCCATACAGCAAGTGGTGTCGCTATTCTATTGGTCCCTGCTGCCGCATCCAGCCTGTTTTAAACCGCAGGTTTTTCATTCATCGGGGGACTCGGCTTGACAGCAGTGGCTCGTGTATTTTCTGGCGTGTGTCTTGAGAACTTTGTCCCCAGATCTGTGTAGATTGTGGTAGTGTTAGTACTAGTAATGTGGTTTTTGGTGGTGGGTTTTCGATCTTTCTCCGGGTTTGTTGGGTTGTAGTTTGTAACACTGTACATATTTAGCATTATTTTGTTTTGTTTTGGCTGTGACCCTTTTTACCTGTACATCAGGTCTCTTTTTGTTAATAACAATAAATTTGTGGTTTACTATTGTACATGGTTTTTGGCTTAGAGTAATTTTTTGATTTGGAGACAAAGTTTGTTTTTTTTCACTCATTTATGTTGCGTCCCTGCTCCCCTAGACTGGGGCGTAACAGCATAGCATTGGAGTGTATCAGCATAGTGTATAGCATCAGGATAAATGAACAGTACTGCAACTGCTGTATCCCAGATATGTGGTCATATCAGGGCCAGTTCTGAAGACAACAACATTTTTTCTATTGTCCAAGCCCAAGTAAAGTGTCAAAAGGGTGACAAGGTGTTGCAGACCTACGCCTTCTAGGACCCTGGCAGCTCTAGCACATTTTGCACAAATAGTCTGGCTCAAATGTTGAATGTAAGCAGACAAAGAACCCGCATTCTTTTAAGAACAATGGGTCAATAAAAGACTGTGGACAGTCATGTGATATCAGGTTTGCCAGTGTCTGGATTGGACAAGAATGATTTAATTGAATTGCTTGATGTTTTTACACAAAAATGCATGCCTATGACCAAGCTCAATATTCCCAAGCAGGAAGATGTTGATCAATGGCCATATTTGAGGTATATTGAACTCCATGAAATTGACTCTGACATCGATTTACTCATTGGAACCAATGCCTCTGAAGTGATGGAGCCATGGCAACTGGTTAATAGTCAGGGAGGTGGACCCTATGCAGTGAGAACCAGCAGGAAAGAAAGTGACAGCAGGAAAGAAAATGGCTGTTCTGCTGTAACCACCAATCGAATCTCCATTGCACATTTTGAAGAGATGCTGGTTATTCAATATAACCACAATTTCAGTGAGAGGTCAACAGAGGAACAGGCTGAAATGTCAAGAGAAGACATCAAGTTCATGAATATTGCTGACAGCTCAGCAGTGCTGGAAGAAGGACATTACACCCTTGACTTACCTTTCAGGCATGAAAACTCCATCTTCACTCCAAACAACCACTGCATTGCAGAACAGCGCCTGATGAGCCTGAAGAGGAAGTTTGGAAAAATTGAAAAATTTAAAGAGGAATATGCATGCTTTCTCAGTGATGTAATCGATCAAGGCTATGCTGAGATTGTTCCAGCAGAAGACCTGGACCAGAATGATGGAAAGGTCTGGTATATTCCACACCATGGAGTGTATCACCCCAGGAAAGGAAAGTTGAGAGTGATGTTTGACTGTGCAGCAGGATACAAGGGAACATCACTGAATTGTCAACTGTTACCAGGTCCCAATCTGACAAACTCCCTCTTCAGCCTCCTTATCAGATTCCGACAGGAGCTGGTTGCAGTGATGGCTGATATTCAGGCAATGTTCCATCACGTCAGAGTCTCAGCCAAAGATGTCAACTTTCTCCGTTTTCTGTGGTGGCCTCAAGGTGACACGAACCAGTGGAATATCGAATGTTTGGAGCTGTGTCGTCACCGAGCTGTGGTAATTATGCACTAAGGAAAACCGCTAATGACAACCAGTCTCACTTTCCCGCTGAAGTGGTCAGTAGCGTTAAGAATAATTTTTATGTGGATGATTGCTTAAAGTCCCTGTCTTCAGAGGAAGAAGCAGTACACATGGTGAAAGACCTGACTGATCTCTGTTGGAAAGGAGAATTTAACCTCTCAAAGTGGATGAGCAACAGCCGCAGAGTTCTAACATCAATTTCAGATGAAAGGAGGGCAAAGGAAGTGAAAGAACTGGATTTGGACAAAGACAGCCTTCCACTGGAGAGAGCACTCGGACTCCAGTGGTGTGTGGATTCAGACAAATTCAAGTTCAGAACTACAGTGAAAGAACGGCCACAGACAGGAAGAGGTACATTGTCAGTTGTTAGTTCCCTGTATGACCCCTTGGGGTTTCTTGTGTAGGAGTAATGGTTGGGATGAAAGAATTCCACAGTGCTTCTCACAACAGTGGTTTGACTGGCTGCAAGGTCTTGAAAGGATGTCAGAATTTGGAGTGGATCATTGCTTCAAACCCAAAGACTTTGGAAAACCTGTGAGCGTACAGTTGCGCCACTTCTCTGACAGGAGGGATATGGCACTGTGTCTTTTCTGAGGATGGAGAATAGTGACAAAAGGCTGCCTGTTGCATTCATCTTCGGAAAGGCCAGAGTTGCACTCCTTAAACAAACCACCATTCCCCGGATGGAACTCACGGCAGCTGTTCTTGCTGTACGTATGGATAGGATGCTGCAGAAAGAGTTGCAACTTCAACTGCAATGATCAATCTTTTGGACAGATAATACAACAGTCCTCAAATACATCAGCAATGAAACCAAGCATTTCCACACCTTTGTTGCAAACAGAACAGCTGTCATAAGAGAAGCAAGTGATGTCGAGAAATGGAGATATATTGGTTCTAAGGAGAATCCAGCTGATGAGGCATCCAGAGGGATGAAAGCGGATGATTTCCTGGCCAGCACAAGGTGGATTCATGGACCAGAGTTTCTCTCTAAGCCAGAGGAGGAGTGGCCTAAATCTGACTTGGATTTAAGTGTGATTTCTTCAGATGAACTGGAGGTCAAGAGAGATCTGGCAGTTAATTGCATCACCAAAGACACAGAAGATTACACCAACTATCTGATCAACTGCTTCTCAACATGGGTGAAGCTGAAAAGAACTGTGGCTTGGTTTCTGAGAATGAATCAATTGCTGAAGCAGCTGACACAGAGAAAGGAAATCTATGCTGCCATCAGCATAACTGAAAATGACCCATAGAAACAAGGGGCAACATTGGAGAAAAGAATGCATAACTTCAAAACAACAGTAAACGGACAAGGTATATCCTAAAGATTATGCCAAGGCAGAACAGGCAATTATTCATTTCGTTCAAGGTCAAAGGTTCAAAGATGAAATCGACTCCTTGAAAGCCGGCAGTAATGTCATGAAGGACAGTGGAGTATACAAACTTGATCCAGTATGGGAGGATGGAGTATTGAGAGTGGGTGGACGTTTAAGCAAAGCTGTGATGCCAGAGGAAACTAAGCATCCTGTTATCCTCTCTAAAGACCTACATGTTTCCACTCTTATTCTGCACCGCATCTATCAACAGCTGGGACACGGAGGAAGGAATCACATGCTTTGCCATGTCAGGAAAAAATACTGGATAACAAATGCTAATGCTGCTGCAAGGAAAGTCGTATCCAAATGTGTCACATGCAGACGTCATAGAGGAAAGGCTGTTGAGCAAAAGATGGCAAACTTCCCAAAGGAGAGAGTCTTACCTGATGACTCACTGTTTACCAATGTGGGGGTAGACTACTTTGGTCCCATCAGCGTCAAAAGAGGAAGAACCATTCTCAAGAGGTATGGAATTATCTTCACCTGCTTGACCAGCAGAGCTGTGCATCTAGATGTAGCATACACTCTGGACACAGACTCTTGTATAAATGGCCGTTCAAAGATTTATTTGCAGAAGAGGACAGGTATCAAGTATAAGATCTGATAACGGCACAAATTTTGTTGGAGCCAACAGAGAAATGAAGGAAGCACTAGCTGACTTGAATCACAACAGGATCCGAGGTGCTCTTGTACAAGATGGAGTGACTTAGACCTTTAATCCTCCAGCAGCATCCCATCATGGTGGTGTATGGGAGCGCCTGATTCACTCAGTGAGGGGAGTGCTCACTTCTGTTCTCTGCCAACAAACACTTTATAATGAGGGCTTGCAAACTGTCTTGTGTGAGGTGGAAGCTATTTTGAACAGCAGACCCATCACTAAAGTTTCTGATGAGAAAGACGACTTGGAGGCTTTAACACCTAATCACATCCTTCTCTTAAAAGGAAAACCAGTGTTACCACCTGGACTTTTTGAACCAAATGATCTGTACATCAGAAGGAAATGGAGGCAAGTTCAGTATTTAGCTGACCTCTTTTGGAAGCGTTGGATTTCTGAATACTTAACTGTGATGCAAGAGAGACAGAAATGGTCCAAGAAAGGAGAAACCTCATTCCTGGAGACATTGTCATCATTGCCGACTCAACAGCTCCCAGAAACTCCTGGATGATGGGCAAAGTTTTGGAGGCTAAACCAGACGATAAAGGCCTTGTGCGCACTGTGCGTCTCCAAACAAAGAACGGTATACTAAAAAGGCCTGTCACAAAGGTCTGTTTGCTGTTGGAGGCAACGACTTTGGCACAGCCATTTTAAGGGCAGTCATTTATGGTGTTTTAATTTAAGGACCTGTAAAACTGCTGTACCTGGTTAGTATTTTAGCTATTTTAAATATCTCCCTTTTTTTAACCTGTTATCATATTTTATTATCTTTTAAGTGGCTGTCTTCTATTTCTTTTAGCTCAGAGCATCATTTTTAATCCTGTGTTTATTGGGTGTAATAAATAAAGAGTATGGGCTACACCTGATCTATATGGAAAGTGTCTTGAGACACTGGAGAGATGGAGTCTTGTTGGAGGTGGGATATATAAAATTGTTGTGTGAATTCTAAAATATTGTTTAAGAGTGTTGAATTGAACATTTATTGAACTTGTTATGAGAAAATGCACTGTAACAGAGTGGACATGTAATGGACGTGGCTGGATGGCACTGCAAAAGAAAACATAAGTGGAAATTCAAAAGCATATAAAAAAAAAAAAAAAAAATCTGACCTGAACACAGTCTTAGTACTGACCTCAAGAGAAGTCTGAAGTAGTTTCTTTATAGCGATACTCACATGGAGAATAGACGTTTAACATGGGAGAGATCAGGACAAACTGGGAACCAGTGGTGCAGAAAGCCAACCTTATATACTGCTGGTCTGACAAGCCTGATGAGCTGCGCAGTCTCAGAGAGACAGGGAAACAAACAGACAGACATCTAACAGTAAAGGAAAAGGAAAACACTATGGATAGACAGATGAGCTGATCTTAGCAGTACCAGTGCAGTAGCAGTGTCATGTGGAATGCCGTTTAACCTGACAACATGTTGTGTTAGTTGTCCTGCAGTTTCAAAGGCAGATGGGAGTTTAGGTAGAGCAATGAACTGTGCAGCCTTGGAAAAATGGTCAACTATTGTTAGTATGGCTGTGTTAGAGGATGGCAAACCAGCGACAAAGTCCAGGGCTAAATGGGACCATGGCCTCCCAGAGACAGGCAGTGGGTGTCCAGCCGTGGCTAGTGAGAGGCCTTACTTATGGTGCAGGCAGCAACATATTTGCGTGCATCTGTTTCCAGAGAGGGCCACCAACAGTGTTGGTGAAGGAGTGAGATGGTTCAGTTGGTTCACAGACAGTTAAGGTCATGAATGAACAGCGCACAGTGCTCTCTCTCCTGTTGAAGGAGTAGCTCACCCAGTACACTGATCGCTCTGTTTCTCCCTCTCCTTGCAATCAATTAGTCCAGAGTAATCCAGTCAGATCAAACAAAAATGAATTAACAGGCATTAAAATGTCTGTTTTCATAATGAACTGATGTATTGATCCACTTGATCCATAGCGAAAATATAGATAACGAGATAAGCCGCGTGTGCCACTTGTAATAAATACAAACTGTCGCAGTGAAATAATAATCTACAGCATTGAAAATGTTTTTAAAAAGATTTTTAAACATGTCATAATCAGCTAGACGTGCTAGTTGCCCTCCACAGCATGATACCAGTCATTTTTGTTTAAGTGAGTCTACCAGTTGGAAACAGTGTTAACTTTGTAATTAAGAGGCCCACCCAAAGTAACTTCTCCAGGGGTTTGATGAGCACCAGCTGAACATGACATTCATGTTCCTCAGTAGAGTGGTAGAAAATCAAAATATCATCCAGATAGACAAAAACAAATTGATTAAGGAAGTCTCTGAGGACGTCATTAATGAGAGCCTGGAAGATGGCTGGAGCATTGGTGAGCCTGAAAGGTATAACTAAATATTCAAAATGCCCCAACTGTATGTTAAACGTTATCTTCCACTCATCCCCCTCATTGATGCGGACTAGATGATATGCATTCTGCAAGTCCAGTTCAGTGAAGACAGAGGGTTCCTGTAACGATTCTAAGGCAGAGTTCAGGTCGCTGGAGCAATCGTAAGGTCAATGTGTAGGAAGAAAGAGAGTGTGTTCCTTGCTCAATACTTGCGGAGGTCTTGATAAGCAGGAGGTATACTGAAAAGGTCTAGAGGGTCAGAGGCGTTAGTGAATACACTGGGAACTCCTGCTGATGGAAGAGCATTCCAGCTGACGTTGGCTGCTAGGGTCCAGTCCACTGTGTATTCTGCCAGGGTGGTCAAAAACAGTCTTTAGTTTCTTTTTGAACACTGGAAAGGTGAGTGTGCTTATTTTAATGTTGGAATTTAATGCCTCAGCTCATGCCAGCGCTTTGCCTCTTAGTAGTCCCATAACATAATGAACCCTCGACTGATTGTAAAAAAAGCAACGGGGTGACTGTCTGAAGACATATACTGCATTGCACTAAAACACAACACTTCTCAAATCTCATCGGCCGATATTCCATCAAAGAGGTTCATGTGAGTTATCCTGAACCCTTTGATGCAAGGAGGTTTGTGGTGACCGCCAGGTGAGACAGGTGACAAGAAAGTTCTGAGACCTGCACTGCCATGTGCTGATTTGATTTGCATAAGGCTTGAAGCAACTGTTGGTGTTGTCTGAGGTGAACACCTTGGTTTGATATGCATTTCATTCCAGATCTGCTGAGTCCATTAGTGACCAGTTCGTTCTGTTAAGGCAAAGCCTGTAAATGTTTTACTGGACTCAATAATGCAGGATAAAAGAACAAAGAACATTTATATAACAAAAAACAAAAACTCTTAAACAGAAAACGCACTTTAACACAGCGGACATGTATCAAATATAACTGAAGAGCTGAGGCGGAGTGACACTGGACATGGCTGGATGGCACTGCAAAAGAGAACACAACAATTGGAATTCCAAAAGCATAAAAAAAACACAAACACAGTCTTCATACTGACTGGGAAAGAATTCTGAAGTACTTTCTTTTTAGTGTTACATGGAGAATAGACGTTTAATGGAAAAGATCAGGACAAACTGGCAACCAGTGGTGCAGAAAGCCAAGTTCATATACTGCTGGTCTGATGAGCCTGATGCGCAACAGGTGCGCAGATGATTATGTAGGAGGCACACCCAGTCTCACAGACAGACAGGGGGCCAGACAGACAGACAAATAACAAAAAGGGAAAAGTGGAAAAGGAAAACACTAGGGACATTCTGATGACACCTGCCAAGCCAAATCTTTCTGGTTATTGGTCAGGGTGGAATTGTTCACATTGGACCATACAATCTCTGTGTTTTGGTTAGTGTGGCCACAGAAGTTAACCTGTGTGGAGACCAACTGTTTCTCTATGTCGATTCTTGGAATTTTGTCTTACAAGAGTTCAAATACACATTTTTTCTGAAACAAAAAACAGTGTATCATATCATCAGGTCATCACATCATCACTCAGGTCTTAGGGTTAGGGTTAGGTGATGATGAGTGATGATGCTCCAAAAGTCCTCTTGCATTTTGGATTCACACTGATGAAACTTAGTTTTCCCTTGCTCACTCCATCACACTCTCAGACCAAGAGCACATGGGCCAAATAGCACTTCACAGCAACAAAGGCTGTAGAGAGTTTAGCCTCTGACTGCCTGTTTATGAAGGCCGGTTATTTTGGCCCTGATATCTCATCTTATACTTCTGTTCTCCTTCAAACTTTTGATAAGGACAGCAACATCCTGCACAAAGTTTAGCCCTCCTATAAGGCTCACCTCACATGTGACTACAAGATCCGGTGAGTGATTGCAGCAGTGTACATACAATGAGTGTGGGCTTACTTCTTTCAGCCAAGCCTGGACACTGGATAAGTGGCCTGACATATGAGAGGCAACGTCAAAGCAATACACCCAAAGCAATTGGGTTTATTGTTTTGTCTTTCAAAATGTAACCAGTGTCTGTGCAGTTGTGTCAGGGCAGTTGTAAAATCCTAAAAAGTCACAATTTGTCTCAAGATGGTTGCCAGCATGCTGCAGACAGCAAGAAAGTGCTCTGTAGTGCTCATATCATTTGTGCCTTTAGCTGTAAGACCATAAAAAATTATCTAATTTTGAAATGTGTTGGTCATCTACTCGTCTCATCTAGTCATCCACTGTCTTTCTTGAACATGGGAAAGTTATAGGTCCATTCCAGCATCAGCTCTTAAAGATTACCTTTAAAGGTAATCTCTTTCTACCTTGAAATGAAATAGAACAAAATAGAATCTTGAGGACATTTGTTGCTGTTTGCTGGTCTTTAGCTGTGGTATCAGAAGCAACTGCACTTATTAACATTTACTCTAACCCACCCAGTGCTTTAAAGCATCTCTGTGTATTGATGATTTCTCATGCAAACTGAATTTTGCTGTCGTCTTGCACCAGTTGGAAACATCTCTCTACAAAACCCCTTTTCATCCACCCATACTGATCTAAAGACATTATCTTTTTCTGCACAGACTGGAGGCATGCAAAACAAGATGACACACAATCTGTTTCTACAGCATAATGTAGATACCTTCATGTGGTTAGTAAAAGAGAGAGAGAAATGGACTCAAAGTGAAGCACAAAGAGATAAAGAGAATTGCTGTGGAGAGACACAATAACTGTCTCTTTATCACAGAGAAAGCTGTTACACTGATAAAACAGCTTATCAGCAGCAAGTACAGAGATTGATTTCAAACAGCAACAGGCTTTACTACAATGACGCTTACAGTAGCACACTAGCACAGACAAAAGCTCTAGAAATACAGTTGCTGCATCAACAACTAAATAAGGTTTTCCCTTGTATTTTTAATGTTTAAAGAGGAGGAGTGGTCCCATGTGCTTTTGAGTTAGGCTAAATCAAAATGATAATAATAATAACAACAACAATATAATAAACCACAATCTAAAGTAAGCAATATATTTATCATAATGTATTTATTAAGAGTTTATTTATTATTTGGGATCCAGGCATTCTCTTTATATGCCCCTTATATTCTGCTTACAATGGACAGACATTTAGCCAGGAATTAATTTGAAATGATTAATCATAATTATATCTCCATTATACACTGAACAAAAAAAGAAATGCAACACTTTTGTTTTTGGTCCCATTTTTCATGAGCTGAACTCAAAGATGTAAAACATTTTCTATATACACAAAAGACCACTTCTCTCAAATATTGTTCACAAATCTGTCTAAATCTGTGTTAGTGAGCACTTCTCCCCTTCCCGAGATAATCCATCCCACCTCACAGGTGTGGCATATCAAGATGCTGATTAGACAGCATGATTATTGCACAGGTGTGCCTTAGGCTGGCCACAATAAAAGGCCACTCTAAAATGTCCAGTTTTATCACACAGCACAATGCCACAGATGTTGCAAGTTTTGAGGGAGCGTGCAATTGGCATGCTGCCTGCAGGAATGTCCACCAGAGCTGTTGCCCGTGAATTGAATGTTCATTTCTCTACCATAAGCCATATCCAAAGGTGTTTCAGACAATTTGGCAGTATGTCCAACCGGCCTCGCAACTGCAGACCATGTGTAACCACACCACATCCAGCATGTTCACCTCCAAGATCGTCAGAGACCAACCACCCGAACAACTGCTGCAACAATCGGTTTGCATAACCAAAAAATTTCTGCAGAAACTGTCAGAAATCGTCTCGGGGAAGCTCATCTGCATGCTTGTCGTCCTCATCAGGGTCTCGACCTGACTGTAATTTATCGTCGTAACTGACTTGAGTGGGCAAATGCTCATGTTCGATGGCGTCTGGCACTTTTGAGAGGTGTTCTCTTCATGGATGAATCCCGGTTTTCACTGTTCAGGGCAGATGGCAGACAGCGTGTGTTGCGTCGTGTGGGTGTGCGGTTTGCTGATAACAATGTTGTGGATTGAATGGCTCTTGGTGGTGGTGGGGTTATGGTATGGGCAGGTGTATGTTATGGACAATGAACACAGGTGCATTTTATTGATGGCATTTTGAATGCACAGAGATACCGTGACGAGATCCTGAGGCCCACTGTTGTGCCATTCATCCACTGAACATCACCTCATATTGCAGCATGATAATGCACAGCCCCATGTTGCAAGGATCTGTACACAATTCCTGGAAGCTGAAAACATCCCATTGAGCATGTCTGGGATGCTCTGGATCAGCGTATACGACAGTGTGTTCCAGTTCCTGCCAATATCCAGCAACTTCGTACAGCCATTGAAGAAGAGTGGACCAACATTCCACAGGCCACAATCAACAACCTGACCAACTCTGTGCGAGAAGGCTGTGTTGCACTTTTGCACTTTTGTGTATATAGAAAATGTTTTAGATCTTTGAGTTCAGCTCATGAAAATGGGAGCAAAAACAAAAGTGTTGTGTTTATATTTTTGTTCATTGTATTTTGTGGCTGTGGCTCAGGAGATCGAGCAGGTTGTCCACTAATCAGAGGGTTGGCGGTTAGATCCCTGGCTCCTCCAGTCTACATGCTGAAGTGTCCTTGGACAATTATTTGTCCACCCTCATGCACTGCAGGGTCCGCTGGATGCAGATCTTTCTCCTGCACCAACTGATGTTGTTGCCTCTTCTCTGTGACGCAGATATTGTGGAGGATAGTACACACTGTTATTATATTGCAGACTTTTTAGTTGCATCCACATCTCCCTGTGAAGGCAGTGAAACCCAGAAAATATATCCAATAATTAGTCAAGCTCAAAATAACTGACTAAAATAGGCTCATATCTTGGTCAGCTTACCCTATGCATGTTCCTGACACGGATCATGTCACAAAGCAGAACTGACCAGATATGCGTCAAGTTTACAACATTAATCCATTCACTTTTTATTGATTAAAGTGGGCGAGGCCTATTACAGCAAATCTAAATTTCACATTTTAAACTTCAAAAAATTCAAAAGAAATCACCATACATCCTACAGAGCTGAATTTCTTTTCAGCACATCCACTGAACTGACACAAAAGTTTGTCTCACTGCAACTCACACTTAGACGTGTACGTCTAGACCAGACCCATCACTCAAAAAAAAAAAATGTTATTTGTTATCTGTAGATTTTTATTTTATGTATTATTTTATTACTATTATTTCTGTAGTGATTAGCATTTTATATAATTATAGAGTCAAACACAGTGTTATGGCGAGGTGGAAGTCCAAAAGCCAGGGAAGGAAATTCAAACAACGAGGCTTCAGTAAGATAATGACAGGACATAGCAAAAGTTCGGTTACCGTACAACACTCACACGAGGCTCAGATGTGAAGACACTCGAGAGATCAGGATGAACTGGCAACCAGCATAGCAGAGAGCCACCCTGAAATATTGCTGGTCTTGATGAGTCTCATGCAGGTGTGCAGGTATAGGCGGAGGCCAGCAGAGAGTGAGAGTGGCCACACCCAGCCTCAGACAGACAGGGGAACAGACACATAACATGAAGGGCAAAGGGAAAAGGAAAACACTAGGGACAGACAAGTGAGCATCCAAACACGCAGTCTAATTAAAGTCATCAAAAAGTCACACACCCCCTTTCCCAATGGTATAGCACCCTACCAAAATTCAAAATTAAATCAGGTAGTCTCATACCCATCTGCACAGCACTCATTCTTTTGTGCATCAGTGCTGGAGTAAATGTAGGCAACAGCCTAAGAAGAAGAAGAACTCTACTTTATTCACCACACACATGCACATTCCATGCTTTGAACACAACATGCACATGCTTCGTGAAATTCTTCCTCCGCTTTTAACCTATCCTGGTCAGTCGTTCCTCCGCGGCACACCAGGAGCGGTGGGCTGCCAGCCGACAGGGGGACCCAGTTCCTTTTGTCACCATTGGTCAGGTGGTGATCTTCTTGCATGTTTTTAGTGGAGGAAAGGCACAGCCCCGGTGCCCAGGATTCGAACCCGGGACCTTCTAGCTGTGAGGCGACAGTGTTACCACCGTGCCACCAAATACTGTACCAATTAAAGTTAGCAGCCATCCTTTGATCCGACTGTTTAGTCTTCTGGCTTGCTAGGTACTCCTGACTGTGATAGCAAAGGATCCTATTTAATATTGGTAAAGGAGAGCTTAATAAATGTTAAAGCAGTGAATTGATGGTTTTTACCTCCACTATCTCAGGTTATAGTTAGCAAAACACTGAATTCAACATGATATCTCCAGGTCTAGATGCAAAGGAGGAGGAGGAAAATCTTGTCATTCTTTAAAGAAACAACAGCAAGCCCTAGGTCTGTCCTCAGTCAGGAGGTTGATAGTGCAAAATTTAGGTTAACTTCAGGTGAGATTTATAGTAATATTTTTCCCTCATGAAATGTATGTAGATTTCATTGAATGATTCATTACCATTTTTATATGACCATTTCAGACCAATCAAGGTGATGATGATGATGATCAGGCAGTTAATCTTAACTATCTGTGTGAAGCAGTCAATTTCCATAACCATTACAGCACGAATAATTGGTCTGAAAATCTCAGAATAAATATATGGTATTCAATTCAGTTTTATTTATATACCGCCAAATCATAACAGAAGGTGTCGCAGGACATTTTCCATAAAGAGATGGTACAGTACGTACTCTTTATCGAAAGAGACCCAACAATTCCCTCATGAGCAAGCACTTGGCGACAGTGGTGGGGAAAAACTTGTATGTACCTTGTAACAGGCAGAAACCTCAGCAAAACCAGGCTCTGGTTGGGCAGCCATCTTCCCTGACTGGTTGCATTAGAAAAGAGAGAGAGTGAGAGAGAGAGAGAGGGACAGAGACAGAAATATAATCACAGTAACAGGGATAGTTCTAATAATACTCTTAACTATATGTAGTATATCGTTGCTGTCAGATGAAAAACAAGTATGTCCAAAAAGTATTCTTTTCAGGAGAGCAAAAAAACGGTTTTCTCAGAAATTAACTTACAATATATACATACAACGCTGTAAATATGCACATTTAGTGCCATAAATGAAAAATCTGTCTTTACACAGTCATCATTGAACCGTTTACTACTTTAAGTGGACTTCCATGGATCGTTGTGAAGAATAGTGGACATAATTTTTTTTTAAATGAGTTCCCATGATGTTAGTTAAGAGCCAGGCTGTCGCTCGTGGATCTGATCTGCGCTGTGGTCCAACGGGGACTAATGTTGGACAGAGATGCTTCAGAGGCTGGACCTTTGGTGTTGATAATAAACGAGGTGCGGCTCTTTTGGTGGCTGTTTGACCCAGATAGATGGGTTGAGGCTGGCTGCAGGACCTCGGTCCAAAGAGGTTGACGACCGTATGCCAAAACTTTTCGGTTAAAATAAGGCTGAGAATACTTTCGATGGCTGGTCTAAAAGTTATGCAGGTTAATGTATCCGACAAAAAGTTACAAGAAGACTGGAAAAAGGACTAGCGAAAAACGTTTTTCTGAAGAGAAGAGTAAAACAACCAAACGTGAAGTAAACACAACTCATGGTAAAAAGCAACTGCACTCAAGAAAAAGTTAAAGTAAAGTGAATGTTTGCCGCAGGTTGCGGGGGATAAACCCTCTGGCCATCCGGGGTGTGTCTGTAACAAACAGGCCTTTGCTTGCTTTAGAATAATTTATAGGTGAATGCTGTTCTTTCATCCTATAGAGAGAAAACATTAATTAACGACTGTGTGCAATGGACTCAAAGCACATAGCTCTTCTATGCAAACAGTCAATACAACTTAAGATACTCGATTTGTGATGGCTGTGGTCTCGGGTCACTGTGTTTTCTTTTCTTTACTGATACTGTGTTCTTTTTCCGTCACTCTCTTTCAGCAGGTTGGAACGGGGAAAAGGCGGGCCCAGGTCGCTCTGGAGCGAGCTTCATTAGACACACCTGCATGTCATCTGTTAATCAACTTGGCGTCTTAAGGCACTGCATGCTCATCCCCGCTGCCGGACTGTTGTCTTTGTCTCTAAGTCGAATCCAGCTCGCTACTGAACAATCTCGCTCGTCTCTAGTCTTACTCCTCCTGTCTCCAGTGCCTTTTGCTTGATCATTTGTTGCTGATCACTGTGAGTTGTTCATAGTCACCTTTTGTTCCACATTTACGAGAGCTGCTCTTACCCGGTTGTCTGGTGATTTTGAGTTTGATTTATTTTGCTACTTTGTTTGTTTTTACTATTCTGTTGTTTGCATTTTTTTACTGTTTGTTTTTTGTACTTTTTCCCCGTTGTGGTGATTTTGTGTTTTTTCCTGCTGTTGAGCGTTTCCCTGGTTCAGGTGAGTTTTTGTTTGAACTTTGTTCAGTAAACTCTGGTTCTTCTGGTCTCTGCATCTGGGTCCTGGCCTTCCTTAGAACGTACCGTAACAGAATAGTCCGGCCAGTATGGACCCAGCAGAAACCGAGAACCTGAAGAGAGCCCTCTCCAACCAAGGGGCTCTAGTAAAACAACATGACACTGCCCTGCACCAAGTGATGGAACACCTGCAACAGCTATCCACCAGTGTAAATCAGCTGAGCGGACAGCTAGAGAACATCAGGGACCAGCTGGCTCCACCCGCGGACCCATCACCACCACCTCCAGCGGCCGATCCTACAGCCAGCTCCCCGCCGCCGCTCAGAGAACCATTCATCCCCATACCGATGAGATACGCAGGTGACGTAGGGACATGCGCTCAGTTCTTACACCAGTGCTCATTAGTGTTTAGTCAGCAGCCCCACACTTACTCTACTCATCAGTCAAAAATAGCCTTTGTAATGAGCTTATTAACTGGTCAAGCTGCAGCCTGGTCCTTGGCCATTTCTAGTCAACGCTCAGACATCACCACCGATTTCACACAATTTTCGGAAGAAATGAAAAGAGTATTTGATCACCCCGTGAGAGGTAGACAAGCTGTGGGTCAACTTCTGGATCTACAGCAGGGGAGTCAGTCAGTGTCACAGTATGCTATCACATTCCGAATCCTAGCAGCCGAAAGCGGGTGGGGAGAGCCAGCCTTACAGGCAATATTCATTAAAGGTTTAGCAGGGGAAATCAAAGAAGAATTAGCTGTGCGGGAAGACAGCTCCTCCCTTAACAGTCTCATTGATTTAGCGATCAGCTTAGATAATCGGTTGAGGGAAAGACGGAGTGAGAGACTAGATCGATCCAGAAGACCACCTCAACCTCCTTACCAGCCCGCGCCTGCTGAACCTACACCAGCTGCCCACGGACCCACTCACCTGACTGCGGAAACCCGACATCTTCCAGTCGAGGAACCGATGCAGCTGGGGCGAGCTCGCCTCACTCCTGACGAGCGGCAAAGACGGGTCAGTGAGAAGCTACGCATCTACTGCAGAAGACCCAGTCACTTCCTGAGACGGTGCCCCGAGCTGCCAAAAGATCAGGCTCACCAGTAGGACGGAGGTCACCGGTGAGCCGAATTTCCTCCTCCTCCTCGTCTTGGATCCAGGTGCAAGGTATGGTGTGCAGAGCTCAACAGACATTCCCAGTCCAGGTTCTAGTGGACTCTGGTGCAGACAATAATTTCATAGATATTGACTTTGTTAAGACCAACAATATTCCCATGAGCAGACTGA
Source organism: Chaetodon trifasciatus (assembly GCA_037975065.1). Taxonomy (NCBI): domain Eukaryota; kingdom Metazoa; phylum Chordata; class Actinopteri; order Chaetodontiformes; family Chaetodontidae; genus Chaetodon; species Chaetodon trifasciatus. The sequence goes on from JBBMOE010000131.1 coordinate 130,980, forward strand.
CCTCACCTAAAGAGGTGGTAGCCATAGACGGACGACTATTGGAGATGGTAACACATAGAACAACACCAATCAAGCTCATTCTCTCAAAAAATCACCATGAATTCATAGAACTGTTTGTAATCTCCACTCAACTCCATTATCCTGGGCATCCCATGGTTTAAACTCCATAACCCACACATAGACTGGGCTACTGCCACCATCCAAGACTGGAGCCTACACTGTCATGCACACTGCCTACAGGCTGCAGTTTCCGCCAGGACCACCGTCCCTGCTCAGCCTCCAGAGGATATTGACCTGTCAAAAGTTCCTAGTGAGTATCATGATCTTAAAGACGTTTTTAGTAAAACCTCAGCATGTTCTCTTCCACCACGCCGTCCCTATGACTGCGCCATAGACTTGCTCCCCGGAGCCCCTCTCCCCACTGCCAGATTGTACAATCTCTCCAAGCCAGAGAGGGAGGCTATGGAAAAGTATATAAATGACTCCATGGCAGCCGGTCTCATCCGACCATCTTCATCACCATTGGGGGCGGGGTTTTTCTTTGTCGAGAAGAAAGACAAGTCTGTCCGCCCTTGCATAGACTACACCGGCCTTAATGAAATAACTGTTAAAAACAAATACCCTCTGCCCCTAATAGACTCTGCTTTCAGCCCACTTCACCAGGCTACTGTGTTCTCCAAATTGTACTTACGCAACGCATATCATCTGGTCAGGATCCGGGAGGGAGACGAGTGGAAGACGGCGTTTAATGCACACCTCGGACACTTCGAGTACTTGGTCATGCCTTTTGGCCTGACCAACGCACCCGCTGTTTTTCAATCCCCAGTAAATGATGTTCTTAGGGACTTGCTGAATAGGGTGGTATTCGTTTACTTAGATGACATACTCATTTTCTCTCACACCCAGGCAGAACATGTGACACATGTTCGTGATGTCCTAAACAGACTATTAGAGAACAAACTGTATGTTAAAGCGGAAAAGTGTGAATTCAACGTGTCCAGTGTTACCTTCCTGGGTTACATTGTGGAGAAGAGGCAGCTCCAAGCTGATCCTGCTAAGGTGGAGGCGGTCAGGGATTGGCCTGTCCTCACCACTCATAAACACTTGCAAAGATGTCTAGGGTTTACCAACTTTTACCGCCGATTTATTAGAGACTACAGCCGCATAGCCACCCGGTACCAGACAGCTGCCCGCCTGGCCGGCTTTTCATTCCTCCGTCCGCCAGATTAGCTGTGCTCACATGGGGACACACATCCCGCAAAGCCTGTCATCCGGGGGTACACAGAACCCTCGGCTTGGTCCGACAGCGGTTCTGGTGGCCCTCCATGGCCGCTGATGTGTGGATCTTTGTCGCCGCATGCAGTGAATGTGCCCGGAACTAAGCCGTTCACCAAGCTCCAGCTGGCCTCCTATGACCCCTGCCCATACCGTCGCGTCCTTGGTCCCATATAGTGGTGAACTTTGTCACCGGCCTTCCACCATCACAAGGTAACGACACCATACTCACTATAGTTGACTGTTTCTCCAAGGCGGTACATTTTGTTCCCCTCCCCAAACTTCCCACCGCCTTGGAAACTGCTAATCTCTTGGTCCAGCATGTTTTCAGACTGCATGGCATACCACAGGACATTGTTTCTGACCGAGGTCCACAATTCACGTCCCGAGTCTGGAAAGCTTTCTGTCAAGCCCCGGGAGCATCCACCAGCCTCACCTCCAGGTATCACCCGCAGTCTAATGGCCAGACGGAGCGGGCCAATCAGGACCTGGAGGCTTCATTACGCTGTGTAGCCTCCCGTTCACCGGCCTCTTGGTCTGCTCACCTCCCCTGGATCGAATACGCCCACAACTCTCTGGTCAGCTCATCCACGGGGATGTCCCCTTTCATGGTCATGGACGGGCTACCAACCTCTGCTGTTTCCTAACCAGGAGTCCGACGCAGCGGTGCCCTCCAGCAACGCACAGTTTCGCTGGGTGCGGTGGGTGCGGTGAGAAGCCAGGGCGGCGCTCGGAGGGACGGTGGAACGGAAACGGCGGCTGGCAGATCGCCACCAGACCCCGGCACCATATTTCCAAGTGGGACAACAAGTGTGGCTTTCCTCTCGTGACCTTCCTCTCCAGGTCGACTTTTAAAAGATGGCACCGAGATTCATTTTACCATATCCCATCGAAAACGATTGGAGAAATAAGCTTAGATGCTGTAATACGACAAACGTAATGTTTAATCAAAGCTAACATTTAAGTGTCAGTTTAACCACAATACAATTTGACTGTGTTTATTAGCCTGCACTAGCTACGAGAGTTACGCGTTAGCACCGAGTAGTAATTTGCAATAACATCGGTAAACCATACATGACAAACGTGAATTAATGTCAACCAGTACAAACTACAATACAGTTATCAAACAATTATCTTATGGTTATACTTTAGCTGAAGTGTGGAATCTTTAAGATGTAACTTGCTGTCATTTGCTGTAACTTGCTGTAGCTTGCTCTCGTCAAACGTTTGACAGGGAATGGAGATACTTGTTAAATTAATGATGTAATAAAACATCTTTTCATTGGTCAAATAGATGCCTAGAACAACAGAGGTCACAGTGGCAGAAACAGGGCACATCCCACCATTACCATACCAAGCAGGTAACTGCCCTGGTAACCTGTGAAGCTGCTTGCTGAGCTGCTATATAGAGACTTCATCCACCTCCTTAAAACCCTTAAGCAGTTTTAAGTTTTCATGTCCGGAGCAACCCACACTTATGGCTGTGGCATGGCCTTAATAGCTGGCTGTTGTTCCTTTCCCCTGGACCAGCTGTATGTGCCTCCTGCGCTGTGGATGGATGTAATCCAGCTGTCACATGCCTCCCATCTCTCCTTTCACCATGGTAATTGCAGAGCCTGTGATGTCATCCTTCAACGCTTCTGGTGGCCCACTTTTGGGGCAGGACAGCAAGGGCTACGTTAAAGCCTGCCAGGTATGCAGCCAGTATAAGGCCTCTCACCAGTCACCCGCCAACTTCCTACCGCCGCTTCCTATGCTCCACCATCTCTGGTCCCACATTTCATTAGACTTTGTAACTGGTCTTCTCAGGGAAACATGATGGTTATGACTGTGGTGGACCGCTTTCACAAATTGGCTGACTTTGTTCCCTTGCCCAAGATGGCACTGTGTTAGGTGGCCGCCTGTTGCAGTTGCTCCATCGTTTTCATTCCTTTTTCATTTATTTAGTGTGTTATTTCCGTTCATTATAATTCCGTCTTTTAACTGTGCTTTTGATGACTGTGTTGCAGTGTTTGTGCACAGTTTTACAACTTTTTTGGTGACTCCTGTTACTTTTTGCACTCTTCATAATGGAGGGCTATACAGAGAGGAGTGGGGGCATTGTCTACACACGTGAGCAGCTGATCACATTGTGCAAACCCATGCTGCTGCCTGGAGAGAGGATTGTAGTCTGGGACGAGCTGAAGAGACGGCGTCGAGGTTGCAGAGCTGGAGTCAAACAGAGCACCAAGGCATGGAGATACAGACTGTCCATTCTGGTGATCATCACGGGGAATGTGAAATCCTTGGTAAAAAAGACAAATGAGCTTGTCGCACTGGTCAGGACTCAGTGGGAATACCAACAGTGCAGCCTAATAGCCTTTAATGAGTTGTGGTTTCACTCAGACATCCTTAAAAGGAGCATGGAGCCTTCAGCTATGTGCGGGTGGACAGAGATGTGGCTCGGAGCGGTAAGAAGAAGGGATGAGAGATTGCGCTGTTTGTGACTGAGAAGTGGTGTAATCCCAGACATGTTACCATTAAGGAACATTTCTGTAGCCCGGACATTGAGCTGCTAGCTGTGGGGATGTGGCATTTGCTTCAGGACTTCACGTCCGCCATGGTGATCACTGTTTACATCCCTTCAAAGGCTGACGGGGAAGCACCACACGACATCATCCACTCCACGGCAGCGGAGATACAAAAACCAGCAACCAAACACATTTGTAGTCATTACTGGGGACTTTAAACCCACTTCTTTTGACAAAACTCTGCCAACATTCCACCAATTTATTAACTTCCCCACCAGAGGCAACACCACACTGGACCTACTGTGTGCTAATGCAAAGGATGCATACAGTGCCACAGTCCTTCCCCCCGTAGGCAGAGCTGATCACAGTCTGGTGTTATTAACACCTCAGTATGTTCCTCTTGTCCAGAGGCAGCCTGTGTCCACCAGAACAGTGAGGAGGTGGACTCAGGAGGCTAATGAGTCACTGCAGGACTGCTTTGAGACAACAGACTGCCATGTGTTGTGTGAGCCATATGGGGAGGACATCAACAGCCTGACAGTGTACATCAAATTCTGTGAACAGACCATACCATACATTTGGTGGCACGGTGGACAGTGGTAACACTGTCACCTCACAGCTAGAGGGTCCCAGGTTCGATTCCCACCTGGAGCACTGTAGGCGTGTCCTCCACCATGCCTTCGGTGCCTGCTGCCCTTTATCTCGAGGAAAGGGGCCTTTCTGCGTGGAGTTTGCATGTTCTCCCCATGTTCATCTGGGGTATCCTCCATAAAAAATTCCCACTAAAAACATGCAGGAAGATAACCACCTGACCAATGGTGACAAGAAGGAACTAGGTCCCTGGGCGCCGCTGTCGGCTGGCAGCCCAGCACTCCTGGTCTGTCGCGGAGGAAGGACTTTCAGGATGGGTTAAATGCGGAAGAAACAATTTCACCAAAGCATGGCACGTGCATGTAGTATTGTTGTGTTCAATGAAGCATGGCATATGCATGTTGTATTGTTGTGTTGTGTGTGATCAATACAGTAAATCTTAATACTGCCAACCTGGACTGTACGCTGCTTTTCCAACAGCAAGCCCCGGATCACCAGTGACCTGAAAAGTCTGGGGGGGAAGCTGAGGCAGAGCAAAGGTGCTTACAGAAGGAAGCTGGACACCAGAACGGAGTGAAGGATGTGTGGACAGGAATGAAGGAGATCACAGGGCTCAAGGCAAGAGACACACCAGCAGCCAGCAGCCTTGAGAGGGCAACCGACCTAAATCACTTTTTCAACAGGTCTAGCTCACAGCCAGGAGTGGCCTTGCATTTCCCTGCCCCCTCACACCTCACCACTGTCCACAATGGCCTGCATAACCCCCCTCTGCCCAAGCTTTCTCTCTTTCGCACATCCATCACCATCCCCCACAGCACCCCCTCCACTAGCACCATCCCCTGCCTGACTGCGTGCCAGGTAAGAAGACGGCTAGAGATGCTGCACCTGGACAAGGCTGCTGGCCCTGATGCCTTTATTCCAGAGTCCTGAGGACTTGTGCCAGCCAGCTGTCCATGATCCTGGGACACCTCTTCAACCTGGCTGTAGAGAGTCCTGGTGCTGTGGAAGACATCCTGTGTGGTTGCTGTTCCAAAGAAGAAGTCTCCATCTGGCCTTAATGAGTACTGACCAGTTGCCCTTATATCACTCATTATGAAGGTGCTGGAGAGGCTGGTCCTGGTCACCCTCTGTCAGCAGTAGAAATCATCACTGGACCCTCTACAGTTCACTTACCAACCCCATCTGGGTGTGGATGACACCATCATACACCTGCTGCAGCATGCTCACTCCCACCTGAATTGTAGCAGCAGCACTGTGAGGATCACTTTCTTTGATTTCTCCAGTGCATTCAATACCATCCAGCTGCTGCTCCTGGGTGACAAGCTGTGAGTGATGGGAGTTGACGCGCCCACTATCTCCTGGATTACTGACTACCTGACAGACAGACCACAGTTCGTTCGACTTGGCAATGTTCTGTCTGAGACCGTGGAAAGTAGTACAGGAGTGCCACAGGGGACTGTTTTGTCTCTTTTTCTCTTCACCTTGTACACCCCAGACTTCCAGTACAACTCCTCATTGTGTCACCTACAGAAGTTCTTGGATGACTCAACAGTGGTGGGGTGTATAAAGGATGGACGAGAGGAGAACAGAACAGTGGTGGACGATTTTGTGGAATGGTCTGGTAGAAATCATCTGCTGCTTAACGTGGCTAAGACCAAGGAGATGGTGATTGATTTCAGAAAGAACAGAACGACCACACAACCACTCTGTATTCTGGGGGAGAATGTCACAGTTGTGAAGGATTACAAATACTTCAGAGTGCACCTCGACAACAGACTGAACTGGAAAACTAACATCAACGCTGTTTACAAGAAGGGGATGGGCAAACTATTTCCTGAGGAGGCTCAGATCATTCAACGTGTTCAGCAAGATGTTGGAGATCTTCTACCAGTCTGTTGTTGCCAGTGCACTCTTCTTTGCTGCAGTGTGCTGGGGGAACAGCATAGGAGCCGGCAGCACCAACAGAGTTAACAAACTGATCAGGAAGACTGCTTCCATTATTGGCTGCAAATTGGACACCTTTTAGGAGGTGGTGGAGAGGAGGACACTGGACAGACTGTTATCTATCATGGATAACCCTGAACATCCTCTTCACCACCTTGTGGACAGACAGCGACGCTCCTTCTCCAATAGACTGCTCCAGCTCCGTTGTCACAATGACCGCTTCAGGAAATCATTCCTGCCACGAGCCATCACACTATACAATATAATTTAAACAGCCTTACCTTAATCTCTTCTTATTCACGAATAAAATAATGCGGGCATAGCGGGCCAACATAAGATGGCAGCAACTGTATTAGCAGCATCAGATGCTGTAAAGAGTACTGTGATTGGCTGATAGATCTACAGCACATATGTCAAACTCAAGGCCTGCAGGCCTGTTTTGATAATTTGGAATTATCTTTGGTCTGTATGATAATATCTAATTATTATTAGAGCTGGTATATTGCACGCACCACTAGTATTACAAGTTCCACAATGCACTGCTAGTGCATTGGCACGTCAAACAAAGACCTGCAAGCGCGAGTCCCTGATCCACTCGCTCATCAGCAGCCTGATGGAGCTCATTACCGTTGGTCAACTTTCAGCTCTCCTCTTCCTGAAAAAGGCTAAATGGATGGTGGACTTTGAAAACAGGGGTTTTCAAGGCAGGTGGAAGGCAGAGTATGTGTTTGCGGATTTGAAGGACAAAGCTGTTTGTCCTCTGTGCGGAGACAGTGTGTCATGGAAGAATATAACGGAAGAAGACACTATGAAACGAAACAATGTGACAGGTGAATTACTCTGGAAAAGCTGCATAAAGAGCCAGAAGAAATGATGGTTCAGGCGAAATCTGCACTTGGTTGGATTGAGTTTGAGGTTGACCCCTCTCACTCACTCGAGCACTCTCTTTAGGTTGGCATCATGTTCAGCTACTTCGTGGCCTCTGATGATGATGTCATTGACGATGACTGAGCATGGATAACCTGCGAATATCTGTTCCATTGTGCACTGAAACACTTCACTCACTTGCAGAGTTAATGCCAAAAGACATCTGTATAAATCTGTAGCACCCAAATGGCGTACTGAATGTGGTCAACATTTAGGATTTCTTGTCGAGGCGTATCCGCCAGAAGGAGTTCTTGGCGTCCAGAACAGAGAATACTGTTGCTCCTGACACTACATCGCCACCTCCTCCACACTTTACATAGGGTAGTGGGGCCTTTTCAATGCTGTGTTGAGGTCTTTTGGATTGATGCACAGTCTTATTTCTGCCTTGTCCTTCTTATGTGCTGCTACCATTGAGGAGACCCAGTCTGTAGGCTCATTGACAGGTGTTGCACCTGCCCTATGCACCTATGCTTTGCATGCATTTGAGTTCAGCTTTAACTCGTCCTTGCATCACGACAGGGATGCGGTGGGCTGGCTGCACCACAGGCTGTATGTTGGGGTCAACCGTCATAGAGTATGTCCCTGGAAGTTCCCCGAGTTCGTCACTAAACAGGTCTTTGTACTGTGTGAAAATCTGTGTGCTGAAGTCCGTGTTGCTCTCTATGGTGAGTTGATGGGCATCTGGACTAATTTTTACAATTCCCATGTTCACGCATGCACAAAATCCAAGCGGTGGCTGCACATCTATGTCCACTATATAGAAAACAGTGAGTGTTGCTGCTCCTTTAAACTGCAAGACAGTGTAACTATGCCAGTGGTTTAAATTTTGGAGACTCCATAAGCAACAAGGTTTGTGGCTGTGTTTGGCTTCACAAGTTGCTCACCAGTAGTCACATGTTTGAAAGTCTCTTGTGGCATCATGTTGCATTTTGCTCCTGTGTTGACTTTCATTTCAGTGGGTCTGATGTTTATGTGTATTTTGACAAATCCTTCATCCTTCTCATCATCTTGAGAGGATACACAGCCAACATCACTGTCAACTTTGACACCATCAACATAAAATGTCTCATAGTCACATGTCGTGGGCTGATCTACTGCAACTTCATGCACAGGCTGTCTGAAAATCTTTCTGTTTGCACAGTTTTGGCTGCGTGGTTTAGACTTGCAGCAGCTCTTGAAGTGTTTTAGCTTTTTGCAATTATGGCACTGTTCTCCGAAGGCTGGACACTTGTCCCTTTAGCTGCGTGGCTACCTCGACAACTGTTGCACTTTGTGATGGTCTGAGAGACTGCTTGGGGTCTTGACTGGTGTTTTCTATTTGCAAATGGCTTCACTGCATCGACATTGATGGCTTGTGTGGCTGGTGTCTTGCTGTTCTCCTCTGCCATCTCATCATTGCGGCAGGTTGAGATGGCTTTTGCAACTAACTATCTCTCAACAGAGATTTTCCTAAAGAGTCACTGACAATACCACACACGATCCTACCACAGATCAATTCGTCAGTCATATCTCCAAAGTGGCAAGTTTTAGCTTTGATCCTTAAATCACTGATGAATGACTCCATACTCTCACCTTGTTTTTGGTTTCTTGAGTGGAACTTGTGTCTTTCCATTGTCTTGTCATTTTGAGGATTGCATATTGCACGGAATTTCTTTTCATGTGTGATGATATTGGCCTGTACAGTAGCCATTTCAATTTAGTCAGACTATTTTTTTAAGCTTGATGTCACTTCATAAAATGACATATTGTAACCTCTAGGATAATCACAGCTTCATGAATCTTTACAGTCATGGACTTGAGACCGAGGGCACGGACCGAGTATGGATAACTTGCATAGGTATATTGACAATAAGCGGGGGTTTATGAATAATTTCTGGAAGAGAATACCCTAAAAAGACCCTAAAGAAACCTGATGTAAAAATGGTGCTTTTATCTACTCTGTAATGCTAAGTGTGAATATGAGAATTAAGCCATCTGACCATATATAAAATTGACTTGACTGTCCCTCACCAAGTCTTGGTTGAGACTTAAACAAAAGCCTGTAAATTTCTGGAATAACCTAGAACTGCTACTGATTTTTACTATTCACTCATGCAGCTACATTCCGAAAAAATTTCAGTCTTCATGTGGGATGTGTCTGTTTGTTGGAGTCAATGGTGGACTGTCTAACTTTTGCAAAATAGAAAAGATCCACCTTGTGAATGACAATGTTTCATTTCTTTGTTGGGATTATGACTTCAGGCATAGAACATCTTCGGTCCTATGAGCTGTCAGCCACACGGACAAGTCTGTCAAAACAAACAAACAAACAAACAAACAAACAAACAAACAAACAAACAAACAAGCAAACATCAAACAAACAAACATAGGTGGAGAACTGCCAAAGTTTCAGTCAGTATACTGCATAGGTCATAGTTTGCACAAAATTCAAGATGCAATATAGCAGCAGAGTTCACAGCTTATACATTTAGGTCTGATCAAGCAGTATCAGAAAAGGTTTCCACACCTTCAAGAAATGAGTTTGTGAGTTTCTTTTGCAAAAACGAATTTGTTCCATCTTAGCAATAGAAAGCATTTCATCAAAACCAATCGAATATATCACACCAGAAATTACTTAGAATTGGACAGTGCCAGAATAAGTGTGCCAGTGATCCTTCGGCAGTATGACATCTATCACACATGGGAGAAACTGATTCAGAAATCTTGCTAAGCTTAACTTTTGAAAAATGCAGTCTATATAAGACTTTAAATTCAATCAGTCTATATCTCGAAATGATAGAACAGCTCTGTACACTGGACAGACTTTCCTCCCACAGATCATCTGACACTTGAACATCCAATTCTTTGGCCCAGGCCTCCCTGAGATGACTGGTGTCAAATGTTTAATGTTCGGGTGTGAGAGAAATCATAAAAAATGTTGCTCTTTGGTTTAATAGTAAACTCTGGAATACACTCTCGCACAAAATGTCTGACTTGGAGGTAACGATAAAAGTGTGTCTGAGGAAGGTGGTATCTAGTTTGGAGCTGAAGGAATGAAGCAAATTTGTTATCAATCGAGTGCACGTTTTAATAACTTGTGCGCATGTTTTAGTATCTCGAGCGCATAATTTAGCTAAAATTTTTATTTAGCCTTTTTGATTTAGCCTTTCCACTTCTGATGCTGTCGCGAGTGGCAGCCCTTCCAGCTGCTCTGTGTGTGTTGTGTGCTATTTTGTACTTTTTTGTACTTTTAGAGCTTTCAGTGCTCTTTTTTGTTTATCCTATCGTACGTCTATCCTATGGATATGGATTTTAACAAGCCTAAACACATTTATTCGAGGAACCAACTGCTCACTCTACAAACAAAGTCCCGTGCCAGTGTGGTTCCCCAGTTACCTGACCAGATGAGGAGGGCTGCAGAGCCAGCGCTAAGCTAAAGGCTAAGCGGCTAGTGAGAAAGTGGAGATACAAGCCTTTGGTACCTTTGGTGATCATGGGAAATGTGAACTCACTACTGCACAAAATCGATGAACTGGCTGCGCTGGTGAAAAATGTCAAGACCTACAGGGAGTGCAGTTTGTGGTGCTTTTCTGAGACTCACGACAAACATCATGGATGCTAACGTGGAGGTACCTGGCTTCAGCACAGTCAAGGCAGACAGAGACACAAAAGCCTGTGGGAAGAGAAAACAAGGAGGACTCGCTATATACATCAATACAAGGTGGTGTAATCCTGGGCATGTAAGCACCAAAATCTCCATCTGCTGCAGGGACATCGAACTTATTGCTGTAAGTTTGTGTCCTTATTATTTGGCCAGAGAGTTTGGACACACCATTGTTGTTGTTGTTTACATACCTCCACGGGCCGACACGGGGGGTAGCGTGTGACGTCATCCACTCCGCTGTTGCCAATTGATCTCTGGGGACTTTAATCACGTGACTCTGGACACAACGCTACCTGCTTTCTTCCAGTATGTTGACTATAACACCAGGGGAAATAGGACTATTGACCTACTGTATGCAAACGTAAAGGATGCATACAATGCTACCCCACTGCCTGCACTGGGGAAAGCAGACCACAACCTGATTCTGCTTCAGCCTCACTACAAACCATGAGTGAGGAGGCTACCCACAACCACACGCTCATTCAGGAAGTGGTCTCCTGAGGCAGAACAGGCTCTGAGAGATTGCTCTGCAACTACAGGCTGTGATGTACTGCAGAGTCACACGGTGAGGACATTGGGGGGACTGTGAACTGCACGACTGACTACATGAACTTCTGTATTTGAACTTCTGGTTTGACCACCCCAACTCATTCGCACTTCAGAGTACTGCACCCCACTCCCCACCCTCTGTTCTCTCTCTCCCTCTAGACACCAGCACAGAGGAGACCATCCCCCATCCAAGATCACAGAAGCCCAGGTGTGCAGAGAGCTGAGGAAGCTTCATCCCAGCAAGGCAGCGGGTCCAGATGGAGTATCCAAACGACTGCTGAAGGAGCAAGGGAGGGTCCCTCAGCTGCGGAAAACATTCTGCATCATCCCAGTCCCAAACAGACCAAAACCTGAGGAACTAAATGACTTCAGGCCAGTTGCCCTGACATCACACGTGATGAAGACCATGGAGTGGCTGCTGCTACACCATCTGAGGCCACAGGTGTGCCACGCCCTCGATCCTCTGCAGTTTGCTTACCAGGAGAAGGTGGGAGTGGAGGATGTCATTGTCTACTTGCTACACCGATCCCTCTCTCACCTGGACAGGGGCAGCGGTCCAGTGAGGATTACATTTTTGGACTTCTCCAGCGCCTTCAACACTATCCAGCCTCTGCTCCTCAGAGATAAACTGACAGAGATGGGAGTAGGCTCACACCTGGTGGTCTGGATTACAGACTATCTGACAGGCAGACCTCAGTATGTGAGACTGGGGGACTGCAGGTCTGACACCGTGGTTTGCAGTACAGGAGCACCGCAGGGGACTGTGCTCTCTCCAGTCCTGTTCACCCTGTACACATCGGACTTCCAATATAACTCAGAGTCCTGCCACGTGCAAAAGTTCGCAGACGACACTGCTATCATGGGCTGTATCAGGAGTGGACAGGAGGAGGAGTACAGGACACTGATCTAGGACTTTCTCACATAGTGCTACTCCAACCACCTTGCACCTCAATACCACCAAGACCAGGGAGATGGTGGTGGGCTACAGGAGGCCCAGGCCTCATCCGGAGCCCGTGACCATCAAAGGGGACTGTGTGGAGTTTGTACGGACCTACAAATACCTGGGAGTGCAGCTGGATGATAAAATGGACTGGACTGCCAACACAGATGCTCTGTGCAGGAGATGACAGAGCCAAACGTACTTCCTCAGAAGGCTGGCATCCTTCAACATCTGCAAAAAGATGCTGCAGATGTTCTACCAGACTGTGGTAGCAAGTGCGCTCTTCTACGCATTCTAAACATTAATGTCAACATTCCTCAATGTTCTGAATGGCATCTGTACAACACTCTGTTCAACATGCACCTTAACACTTGACATTTAAACTTGAATTCTGTTTGCACTGGACATTCAAACTCTGGACATCTCATTTAAACTCATTTAAACACTTGACATTTTAAACTTGCATTCTGTTGCACTGGACATTTTCACTTTTAATTCTGCTTGCACTGGACATCTTTACTTTTAATCCTGTTTGCGCTGGACAGGTGGACATTTTTTACCTTTAACTTTTAATCCTTTGCTTGCTGTGCTTTTAGATTATTTATTGCATGCCTTTTAAAGAACTAGGTTAGGACACTTTTCATTCATAATATACATTCATTTTCATTACAACTATACACAACATATTTACTGCACTGTAACTCTAACAAATGAGATGGACTCACCATGCATAAATTGCGTAGAAACTGATCATGTCAGAGTCACTTTCCTTGCCTTCTTGGCCACAAACTCAGCAATAAGATCTTTATTATCCAGTTTGGATGCAATGTCCTGTTGCGCAAATAGTTTTTAATTAGTTTCAGCTTTGAAAAGCTTCACTCGCCCAATGCCACCGTTACTGGAAAAGTCAATAGGATCCTGAGCACAATCTCACATTTAGGGAAAGTTCCTTCAACCCTTTTGAGGTATCAAAGAGTTTTAAGTGCTGTAGTTGTTCCCTTTGGGATTATCTCTCAAAGTATCCTCATCTCTGCGAAGAGGTCCGGTGCATCCTGAGATTCGGACACGTGCTTCAGTGAGGCCTAATGACATAGCGACAATGAAAAACCCGCTTAATTTGTTGGTATTGTTTTTTATTTGTTTGTTTGTTTTTAATGTGACCTTGACAGTGTAGGAATTAGATGACTTACTAATCCTGGGAATCAGTCTATGAATTGTAAAAGTCTTTGTGGCCCTGTGGGGAAGTTTAAGGTGTGATTCATTGTAACTGAGGAGTTTATATGTATAGTATGAAGTACTATGTAATAGTATGGTATAGTATGAACCCTGGGAAACAGGATGACTGGACTCCCCCAAATGGTCATTGTTTTTGAAGAAACAACCATTTGTCCTTTTTGTTGAAAAGTATAAAAGCCAAGACATTGTGGAGATCTGGAGAGAACACTCTGCATGAGTCTTCCCTCCATGCTGCATGTATTAAAGAGACCTGATTCATCACACCGAGTCTATAATTCTTCAGAGAATTAGCAACTCTCAACAAGCAACAAGGAGAATTTCCCTTACATAATTTGGCGACGAGGATGGGATGGACGCTCTGCTGATCAACACCTGAGCCTGGACTGAGGATCAACTGCAGGCAGGAGTCTCGTACGACTTGGAAAGTTCCACTCAAACGGAGGACAGGATCCCGCCTGAGGTCGAGCACGGGTGGCGGACAGTGGATGCTCCATCTATTTTAATAGGTGAATACGGTGTTATGAATCAATCTCTAGACGAGTCGCGTAATTCCTGTGTGGGTGCAACCGTCAGTTCCCATGTAATTCTTATGTAGGTTTGGGAATGGCTTCCATGTAATTCTTGTGTGGGTTTGGAAGTTTTTATGGTATTGAGTTTAAGTTCCCAGGTAATTCCTATGTGGGTCTGGGACAGTTTACACTTAAGACCCGTGGGGCAGTGTAAACCATTTTCAAGTAATTCCTTTGTGGTGTTGAAACTGTATGAGTAGAAAATAGAAAAACTGAAAAAAAATGAATGAAGATAAAAAAAAAAATTAAAAAAGAGATATTGGTACAGCAAGAGGCTGTGGGAAATATGCCTACAGCGTTGTGTGTATGTCTACATGTATGTTATGTGTTATTAAGAAATAGCAAGGAGTTCCAGATAATCCTTCAGAAATTCAGAAATTCTATTAGATATAATTAGAGCTTGTCATAAGAGCGGTTGAAGCTAATATTATAGAAAATATATAGTATAACACTGTACCAATATCATACATCATAATATAGAATGCCCCATCACAATAAAATGGGCGTATGAGTGGAGAAACTAATAAAATAAAATAATACAGAAAATAAACTTTGTTGTGACTCATTCAGTGTCTAGTATGTACGCATACTAAAGGGGTGCGTTGCTCGGACTGTGTCATACAAACCACCTGGCTGAATGAGTTGCTCCAAGGTAATGTGTGTTTGATAAGATCCAACCATATTTGTATGAGAAGATCAATGTGACTGTGAATTTTGTGTGACTGATAAGCCCACTGAAAGTCTAAAGCACACCTGTCATAGTAGTGAGTCAGTTAGAATTATGGGGTACAAAACGGGGAAATTAAAACCATTACCTCACCCTCTTACAGGCCCTGCTAAAATAATGGCAGAAAAATGGGGGAAAATGTGGTTGAGGATGTTCCACTTTGGCACCATGTCACTGAGGAGGTATTTCCATTGATAGGCACATTGAGTACTGATTGTTTAAGAAGGTGTAGAGTACTGTTAGAAGAAAACATGCAGGGAAAGAAAGTAGGGAAGAAAAAGATGAACTGGCAAGCTTATCAGAAGTTGGAAAGAGAAGCTGAAATGTAGAAAGTGAAGTCAGTAAGAGGATTGATGTTAAAACAAGAAATGAAAGAAGAAAGTATGTGTGAAAGGAAGGAGAAAAAAAATGTAGGGAAAGAAATAGGGAAATGGCTCTGCCTCCTCCTCCTCCTCCAGCTTCAGGAGAAGCTCTCACAGCTGAGCGTGCCTGACTCCACCTGCAGGTGGATTACAGACTTCCTGTCTGACAGGAAACAGTGCGTGAAGCTGAGGAACACATCTCCGACGCAAAGACCATCAGCACCGGATCCCACCAGGGCTGCGTTCTTTCTCCTCTGCTCTTCTCCCTGTACACAAACAGCTGCACCTCCAGTCACCAGTCTGTCAAGCTAGTGAAGTTTGCGGACGACACCACCCTCATTGGACTCATCTCTAATGGCGATGAGTCCGCCTACAGGTGGGAGGTTGACCATCTGGTGACCTGGTGCAACCAGAACAACCTTGAGCTCAACGTTCTAAAGACAGTGAGATGGTTGTGGACTACAGGAAGAACTCAGCCTCACCTGCCCCCATCACCCTCTGTGACTCCACTATTGACACTGTTGAGTCCTTCCGCTTCGTGGGAACTATCATCTCCCAGGACCTCAAGTGGGAGCCGAACATCAGCTCCCTCATCAAGAAAGCACAGCAGAGGATGTACTTCCTATGGCAGCTGAAGAAATTCAGTCTGCCAAAGACAGTGATGGTGCACTTCTACACAGCCATCAATGGGTCCATCCTCAGCTCCTCCATCACCATCTGGTATGCTGCTGCCACTGCCAAGGACAAGGGCAGCGTGTCATTAGGTCTGCAGAGAAGGTGATCGGCTGCAATCCCCCATCTCTCCAGGACCTGTACGCCTCAAGGACCCTGAGGCGTGCAGGTAAGATTGTGGCTGATCCCTCCCACCCTGGACACAAACTCTTCAAGACACTCCCCTCTGGCAGGAGGCTGCGGTCCATCAGGACCAAAACCTCATGCCACAAGAACAGTTTTTGTCCCGTCTGCTGTCAGCCTTATTAACAAGGCCCGGAACCCCCCTGACACTCTTCACACTCCACCTCTGCCTCTACTGTCACATTGACACTACCATAACTCTATGCGATACATTAACGCTCAGGTTGGACTCCCTTCTGAAAAAACAGACTGAAAAAAAACCCAAAAACTCGTGTATATATATTTATATTGTTATATCTTTTACTTATTGTTATATTTTCTACTATTGCCTATGGACTATAAGCCTTTTAATCAACCCTAAACCTAAACTCGACTATAACTCATTTGAAAGCCTTGTTCCCACTCTTTCTCATGAAAAATGGAAAACAGTGCAGCCAGTTTTATTTGTTATAGTATACCACTCTCCTGGTCCTTACTCCAAATTTATAGCTGAGTTCTCGGAGTTTCTATCAGGTTCAGTCCTTAAAGCAGATAAAGTAATTACTGTAGGTGACTTTAATGTACATGCTGACATTGATAATGACAGCCTTAGCACTGCGTTTATCTCAGACTCAGTTGGCTTCCATCAGAATGTACACGAACCGAACCACTGTTTTAAGCACACCCTCGACCTTGTTCTGACATATGGCATTGAAATTGAAGACCTAATAGTCTCCTCACAGAATCCTCTTTTATCGGACCATTATTTAATAACTTTTGAATTCATATTACCGGACTACCAGCCAGTAAGCAAAAATTCTTATACCAGACTCCTGTCTGATAGTGCTGTAGCTAAATTTAAGGATATGATCCCATCAGCATTTAATTCAATGCCATGTCTCAATACAACTATGCTAACCTTTGTCCCTCCCAAATTGACTACCTGGTGATAGTGCCACAGGTTCATTGCATATGACACTTGATTCTGTTGCTCCCCTAAAAAAGAAGATAATTAAACAGAGGAGGTTAGCTCCATGATATACCCCTCAAACCCGCAAATTAAAGCAAACTTCATGGAAAATAGAAAGGAAATGGCGTTCTACCAATTTGGAAGAATTTGGGTTCGCCTGGCAAGATAGTCTTAAAATATACTGGAAAGCCCTCCGCAGTACCAGGGCAGCCTATTACTCTGCACTAATAGAGGAAAATAAGAACAATCCCAGGTTTCTCTTCAGCACTGTAGCCAGGCTGACAGAGAGCCATAATTCTGTTGAACCATGTATTCCTTTAGCTCTGAACAGTAATGACTTCATGAGCTTCTTCAATGATAAATTTCTTAGTATTAGAGACAGAATTCATCGGCTCCTGCCGTCAACAGGTGCTGTTTTGTCTTCAAACACAGAAACCGTAGAAACTGTTACTCAGCCTGTTGCAGTTTTAGATTGTTTTACACCTGTCGACCTTCACTAACTAATTTCAATAATTTCATCATCAAAATCATCAACCTGTATTATAGACCCCATCCCGACTAAGCTGTTTAAAGAAGTATTACCTTTAATTGACTCTTCCGTATTAGACATGATCAATCTGTCTTTATCAACAGGCTACGTACCACAGTTCTTTAAAGTAGCTGTGATAAAAGCTCTACTTAAAAAGCCTACTCTTGATCCAGGGGTTTTAGCCAACTATAGACCGATATCCAACCTTCCCTTTCTCTCAAAAACTCTTGAGAAAGCAGTTGCTAATCAGCTGTGTGACTTTCTACACAAAAATAGTTTATTTGAGGATTTCCAGTCAGGATTTAGAGTGCATCACAGCACAGAGACAGCACTGGTTAAAGTTACAAATGACCTTCTAATTACATCTGATAAAGAAATTGTCTCTGTACAAGTCTTATTAGATCTCAGTGCTGCATTTGACACCATTGACCATGGTATCCTATTGCAGCGACTTGAACACTTCATTGGCATTAAGGGAACTGCGCTAAGCTGGTTTAAATCCTATTTGTCAGATCGCTCTCAGTTTGTACACATTAATGATGACTCCTCTGTGCTCACTAAAGTCAGCTATGGAGTTCCGCAGGGTTCTGTGCTTGGACCAATTCTTTTCACCTTATATATGCTTCATTTAGGTAAGATTATCAGGAAGCACTCAATAAATTTTCATTGCTACGCAGATGATACCCAGCTATATTTATCAATGAAGCCAGAAGAAACCATTCAGTTAACTAGACTACAAGCGTGTCTTCAGGACATAAAGACCTGGATGACCTGCAATTTTCTGATGCTAAACTCGGACAAAACTGAAGTTATAGTAGTAGGCCCTAAACATCTTAGAAACTCACTTTCTGATGACATAGCAGCTATGGATGGCATTGCGTTGGCCTCCAGCACCACTGTAAAGAATCTGGGAGTTGTCTTTGATCAGGACATGTCCTTTCACTCCCATGTAAAACAAATTTCAAGGACTGCCTTCTTTCACCTGCGTAATATTGTAAAAATCAGGCATATTTTGTCTCAAAATGATGCAGAAAAACTAGTCGATGCAGTCGTAACTTCCAGGCTGGATTTTTGCAATTCCTTACTATCAGGCTGCCCAAATTCGTTGCTGAATATTCTCCAGTTGCTCCAGAACACTGCAGCACGTGTTCTGACAAAAACGAGGAAGAGAGATCATATTTCTCCAATATTAGCTCTCTGCACTGGCTCCCTGTAAAGTTTAGAATAGTATTTAAAATTCTCCTCCTTACTTACAAAGCCATAAATAGCCAGGCACCGTCTTATCTTAAAGAGCTCATAGTACCGTATTACCCCACTCGAACACTGCGTTCCCAGAATGCAGGTCTACTTATGGTTCCTACAGTCTCCAAAAGCAGAACAGGAGCCAGAGCATTTAGCTATCAAGCTCCTCTCCTGTGGAACCATCTTCCAGTCTTTGTCCGGGAGGCAGACACTGTCTCTACAATTAACAGTAGGCTTAAAACTTTCCTTTTTAATAAAGCCTATAGTTAGGCCTGGTTCAGGCTTGTCCTGGACCAGCCCCTAGTTATGCTGCTATAGCATTAGACTGTTGGGGGACCTCCAAAGACACACCAAGCTCCTCTGTCCCTCTCTCCCTCTCCATCTGCACGCTTTCATGACCTACCATGGCGTGTTACTAATTTAGGTCCTTCCCCAGAGTCTCTGTGCTTTGTCGTCTCGCAGGTTCCCATGGACAGTGGCTGAATCTGGATTGTGGATTACAGCTACGTCTCCTGCCATGGCCCTGCCTGACATCCACTGCAACTGCTACCAATGTTATTACATCCACTGTCACTGTTACTGTGACTGCATGTCTATCTGTCTCTCTCTGTCGGTCTCACTCTCTCTCTCTTGCTCTCCCTCTCTCACCCAACTGGTCGAGGCAGATGACCGCCCACCCAGAGCCTGGTTCTGCCTGAGGTTTCTGTCTTTTAAAAGGAAGTTTTTCCTCGCCGCTGTTGCCAAGTGCTTGCTCATGAAGGAATTGTTGGGTCTCTGTAGATAAAAGAGCTCGGCCTGTACCAGCTCTATATGGAAAGTGTCCTGAGACAACTTTTGTTGTGATTTGGCGCTATACAAATAAAATTGAATTGAATTGAACTGAATACTTTTGTTATATTGTTCACTTACTGTTATATTTTTACTTTTTTAATTGCTTCTTTTAATAGATGTGTCATGCACCAACCTCACCAAAGCAAATTCCTCGTATGAGTAAAATCATACCTGGCAATAAAGCATTCTGATTCTGATTCTGATACGCTGTCTCCATGCGTGCAGCCCCTCCTTCTCAAGGGACAACTTCTCAGCAGGGGGCCACCGCTGCAGCTAAAAGCCACCAGGGAGACTCTGAAGGGGAGGAGGAAGAAAATGTATTGTTCCCTGACCTGTCTGCTCTCTCTTTGACTCCAAAAAACCAGCAGCCTAACCTTGATTCTCCCAAGAAGTCTCCATTCAAGCTCTGATGGGCCAATGTTCCACCTGCATGTTGGTCCACAAGCCCTACAGTTTGGACATGAGAGTTCGCCGGAATGATGGACATATTGTATGCTGCAGTGCGTGCAGCTTTCCCTCTCAGAGTCTGCTGGTCTGAAATCCACAACACCAAACAGAAAGAGGGTGAGTCAGCTGCTGATTATCGTGCACACATGGAAACTGTCTTTGCAGCTCACTCTGGCATCGATGTGGACAATGAGGCATATGGTGACCTGTTAAAGACTGCGCTGGTAAATGGTCTCCAGGTGAACTTCAAGAACCGAGTCATGGCTACCTGTGTTGGCTGGGAAACTGAGCCTATGGCAACTGTATGGAAACATATTCTGCATGCTGAAAGAAATAAGGTAGAGTTGTATTTCAAACAGACAAGAAAACTCCAAACTGCTCAGTTAATGTTCTACCAGCAGGGGTGCCCGCAGCATCCTGGGCAGAGAAAATGGTCTCATCAGAGAGGCAGAGGGAAAAAAAGACTGGGCCCACAGCCAGCAGGTCCAAGACAGCTGGATGGCAAGTTGAGATGCTACAGGTGTGAGAGCTACGGGCACATCTCACAGAATTGTGCAACCCCTGAGGCTTTCTGACAAGCCAACTCCTGGCCACATTCACCACCTAAAGGACTATCTGTTCAATCTCCAGGACTCCAAGTGACAAAGCCATAGGAGACAGCGGAGGCAGGTCAGAGCATTGAGCAGCATACACACACAATCACACACTCCGAAACTCATGACGACATGAATGAACCAGTTATAACATACCACCAGTGTGTATAGTTAACATTAGGAGCTAAAACACCCCCTAAGCTGATTCTCAATGTACAGGGTGTTAATGTGACATTCCTCTCTGTAATTCAACCTAAAATTCTCTGTAATGCACTCATTTCCTAAACACAGTAGGAGCGTCAGGTATTCCAGGATTTCAACCAATTTCTGAACCATTAACTGTGTGTTTTGGGGATTACAGAGGAGAACATCCATTTCTCCTCTCCTTGTGCCCTGTTAATTTACTGGGCCGAGACCTTATGTGCGCTCTGAGCATTGAAGTACATTGTGATCCTACAGGTATCAAAATAAATTGTGGCATTGCTGGTCTATATCCTGTCTGCTCCTGTGAGAGTGATTATCATTACTCTTGGGACCTTATAGATCCTTACGATATAGACAAACTATTGTCCACAGTACCACCAATGTCAGAGACACCCGACTGTCTGCAATGTGTGTCACATGTCTCATCAAGTACTAAAGATCACACATATGAACAAATTTGGGATCTAAGTGGGACTGACATGATAGAAATAGAGTATTTGTAGGTTCACAGTTTACAGCTGCATCTGTACGTCTTCCTGAATCTCAAAAGAAACTGTTTTCACCTAGTCTTGTGTCTCACATTCCATTGACAAAACATTCTGACCGTCCTGGGAAGGCAATAGGATCTTGGGTTAAGCTTCACTCCAAATCACATCCTATCCTCTGAGAATCAAGGTGGCAGTTGTTCAATCTGTTCACATGCACACACCAGAGGTTAACCTTATGCCATTAACTGCTGAAGATGAAACATTGCTTTCAACAGTACCTGATATTTTGTGGGCTAAAAGCAAGTTTGATTTTGGAAACATAAAAGGTGCATCTCCTGTTATTGTCCAGCCGAAGTCAACTTTCAGACCTTGTAAAAGACAATACCCACTCAGCCCTGAAGCGAATGAAGGCATTGCTCCTGTCATTCAGTCTCTCATAAATCAAGGTGCCGTTGTGGAATGCCCTGATTCAACATGTAACACCCCCATCTTGCCTGTAAAGAAACCAAATGGGAGTTGGAGGCCAGTCCAAGACCTCAGGGCAGTAAATGAAGTTGTTCAACATCCAGCTCCAACTGTACCTAATGTTGCAACATTAATGTCACAGGTCCCAGCAAACTCCTATTGGTTTACAATTATTGATTTGGCAAATGCATATTTTAGCATTCCTGTTTACCCTGACTCACAATTCTGGTTTGCTTTCACTTTCAATGGTAAACGTTACACTTGGGCGCGGATGCCACAGGGTTTTGCCTCCAGCCCCACTCCGTTTACTGTGGCTGTAGCTGAAAACCTGTTGCACTGGCAGCCAGTGTGTGGCAGTGCACTTTTTCAGTATGTTCCAAAACCACAAACAAAAAGCAGATGATGTCTTTTTTGGGCTTAGCAGGCTATTGCCATCCATGGATTCGTGATTTTGCAGAGATCTTCCAACCCCTGTATGACATCACACATGGGGGAAAACATTTGACCGTGACTGACTTTTTGACTTGGACTCCTGAGGCAGAGACAGCTTTCACTGAGTTGAAGCAAGCTTTATCTAGTTCATCTTGTT
This sequence comes from Chaetodon trifasciatus, assembly GCA_037975065.1. Classification (NCBI taxonomy): domain Eukaryota; kingdom Metazoa; phylum Chordata; class Actinopteri; order Chaetodontiformes; family Chaetodontidae; genus Chaetodon; species Chaetodon trifasciatus. The sequence continues at coordinate 153,445 of JBBMOE010000131.1, forward strand.
TAGGACTCCCAAATCCTACCATTCCTTACAATCTCTTTGTGTCTGAACGTGATGGTTTTATGTCAGCAGTCTTTACACAGTCCCATGGTGACAAACAGCGTCCGATAGGTTATTATTCAAAATGACTTTCCACAACAGAAAGAGCTATGATAGCATGTCTAAGGGCTGTAACAGCCATTACTGAAGCAGTTATGGCCACAGCTGACATTGTTGCTATGTGTCCTCTTGTTGTGCATGTTCCATATGCTGTTCACTCCCTCATTCTTCAGGCAAAACCCGCTTACCTAACACCAGCAAGACTACTGCACTCACTGTTTTACTAACAATGTCGCATGTTATCTTAATATGCTGTACTGTCCTTAACCCATCAACTCTGCTTCCTACAACTGAAGATAGAGAACCTCATTCTTGTTTAGAGGTGGTTGACATTGTGTCAAAACCACATGATGCGCTGTTTGACACACCCCTGTCTAACCCTGACTGTGTTTTCTTTGTAGACGGTTCTGTCATGAGGGACCCCTCAAATGGTTCCCCTTGTGTTTCTTATGCTATATGTATGGACCATAATGTGATTGAAAGTGCCAGGTTACCTAATAATCTATCTGCTCAGGCAGCCGAATTGTTTGCACTTACCCATGCTTTCATTCTAGGAAAAGGACGAACCATCACAGTCTACACAGAATCTCAATATGCATTTAATGTCTGTCACAACTTCCATGCTTTGTGGAAAATCGTGGTTTCTTTACTTCTACAAGAAAACCAATTGCCCATAGAAGTCTCATTATTAACTTCTTGTCTGCATTACTTCTATCAGCCTCAGTAGCAGTATGCAAATGTCAAGCTCATACAGGGTCTATTGACCCTGTGTCACAGGTAATGCAGCCGTGGATACTGCTGCGAAAGCGGCTGCTCTCTCACCTGTCTCCCCCATTTTGCAAATGCCCTTGTCTGTCCCACATGACGTTTTTTTCTCTTAATGATGTCTCTTTGCTTCAAACAGGAGCTGATAATGGAGAAAAAGCATTATGGAGAAGAAAACTGACACATGGTCCTGACCATGTATCAAAAGGAGGGGTGATGGATATTGTAAATAGATTATAGTATGCAGCAGGATTTTCAGCATTTGCTGAAAATTTTGGCGAAAAATGTTTAATTTGTGCAACAAGCAGTGTTGGCTGAGGTGAAACAATGCCCTTTTTCAGTTTATCCTAAACCAGAGGGTCCTTTTGAACATTTAATGATGGGGGTCATAAATTTTGCCTTGTCATTGTTGACATGTTTTCAAAATGGACTGAGTGTTTCCCATGTAAACATGCTACAGCTGTCTCAGTTGCAAAAACATTGTTGAGAGAAGTAATCCCACGATGGGGACCTCCATCCAAGTTAACCACTGACATTGGGTCTCATTTTGTTAACAACACATTGTGTCTACCACCCAGCTAGTGGAGGGGCAGTGGAAAGGGCTAACCAGACTTTGAAAACAAAACTGACAAAGTTAATGGCAGAAACTAATCTTTCATGGGTTGAAGTTTTACCACTTGCACTAATGTTCATGAGAGGCCACCCACATAAGAAAACTGGACTCTCTCCTTATGAGATACTTACTGGGCGTCCTATGAGAATGACCAACACCCCTTTTCCGCAAAATAGGTTAACACTGACAGGAATGGATGATGACATGTTAAGATACTGTTGTGCACTTAACCATGTCTTGAAGCTTATCTTTCTTAAGATGAAAGCTGCCCTTCCTGAGCCTACAGTGGTACAGCTCCATAACATCCAACCTGAAGACTGGGTGCTGGTGAAGGATCTCTGAAGGAAACACTGGCATCAAACCCGGTGGACAGGACCATACCAGGTGCTGCTGACCACTCCAACTGCTGTTCAATAGCCAAGAGAGACACGTGGATTCATGCATCCCAGTGCAAACCTTTCCCCAGCGATGCCTTGGATGAAAAAGAAACAACCCAGTCGGCAGGGAGCTGAGGAAGGTTCCTGATGAAAGATCTTGATTGCAGTTTTCATCATGTGGTTGATCATCACAACTGTCATAGCCCAACTGTGGTTTCTAGCCGAGCAGCAAGATGACAGCTGTTCCTACGACCAGCTGGACTCCAGGGAGGATGGTGATGGACTATTATCATCGAGGGCGCAAGAAGACACAGAGGGGAGAAGTGGCATTGGCATGCCACCAACGCAGGGTCAGGAGACCACAGAAGATGACATCATCTTCTATCTTCTATACCCCTTGTATCCCTTTCGGGGTTGGGGGGGCTGGAGCCTATCCCAGCTGTCAACGGGCGAGAGGCGGGGTACACCCTGAGCCGGTCGCCAGCCGACTGCAGGGCAACACACACACAAGCATTCACTCTCACATTCACACCTACGGGCAATTTAGAATCACCAATTAACCTAATGAGCATGTTTTTGGTCTGTGGGAGGAAGCCGGAGTGCCCGGAGAGAACCCACGCATGCACGGGAAGAACATGCAAACTTCACACAGAAAGGCCCCCGCCTGACCCCGGGATCGAACCGGGAACCTTCTTGCTGTGAGGCACGCGCACTACCTGCTGCGCCACCGTGCCGCCCAAGATGACATCAAAACAGCCAAAATAAAGCAGTTGATCAGGAGAAAAAGACAACTGTTTGAACAGAATGACTGGAGACCCTGGGGGTTTTATGCTGAAAACTTAAACTGATCACTTCAGCCCCTGGGGTACCATGGCAGTTCATGTATTTATTCCTATTTTCATTGTCTTTGGTATTATGCTATGCTTCTGTACATGTGCGCTTACTTGTATGTGAACCCTGATATATAAATGGATAAATGGGTAGTTGGAGGAGGAAAAAAAGTCACTGTATGTTAAAATACCCCTTGAACTAAGTAATAATGATGAACCAAAGTTATGTCAGAATAGGCACCAGGAAAATGGTCATTGTTTTTGAAGGAAAGATTTATCATTACCAGTTGTAGGTGACAACCATTTATAAAAGTATAAAAGCCAAGACATTGTGGAGATCTGGAGAGAACACTCTGCATGAGTCTTAAAGAGACCTGATTCATCAATTCAAAGAGAATTTCCCTTACAACAGAGACAGACAGACAGACTAAGGTATTTATTAAAAAAAAAAAAAAAAAAAAAAAAGCAGTATTGCAGGCGCAAGGCCCCCTAGTGGCACGAGGCCCTGCGTGGTTGCACAATTCATACAGTCCATGCGACAGTTCTGTATCTATCTATCTATCTATCTATCTATCTATCTATCTATCTATCTATCTATCTATCTATCTATCTATCTAAAATGTGTGCATGTTTTAGAATCTCGTGCACTCGATTTAGCATCATGTGCGCACGTTTTAGTATCTCGTGTGCACGACATGTTTTTTTTTTCTTTGTGGCACTTTAGGGGCTCCGTAAGAAACATCTTGCCCAAGATCAATTTCTCCACTCACAATAAAGGCTCATCTTATTAATGAACATTAGAGAGGGTGTGAGTGAGTGAGTGAGTGAGTGAGTGAGTGAGTGAGTGAGTGAGTGAGTGAGTGAGTGAGTGTGTGAGAGTGTGTCTGGGGTCCCATCCCACAGAACAACAACAATCAAGAAACAACGTTCTTGCCTAAGATGAATTTCTCCACTCACAATAAACGTTCATCTTATCAATGCACATTAAAGAGAGTGTGTGTGTGAGTGTGAGTGTTCAGGGTCCCATTTGACAGAACAACAACAATAAAGAAACAAAGAAAAGAAACAAAGAAACATCATCAATTACACAGGCTTGGCTGTGACATTTTACAACAAGGTCAGGTTTCAAATTGGCAAAATCAGCATACTGATAATATCGACTCCTGTGGGCTGTAAAAGTTGAAACTATGCTCGACTTAAAAGGCCACCATTCAAATGGACAAGTTGCAGTCTCTCGAGTTCTCAAATGTGTCTTTAAATTAAGAAAATATTGCTTTATATTGGTTAGAACAGAAAAGGTACAAAGTTCACAGTGTAGTTTAGCAACTGGATTTGATCCCTTTTTATGCTCCTTCATATGCTTTTCAAAATCCACGTGATTGGAGCAGTTAAACAGCCGGGGTAAATGCAGCTCAAGTCCTGTCTTCGACGTCCATGTCCTTGTTATATAGAACATCTTGTTGAACACTTTAGTACACAAAAATATCTTGTAATTTTGAAGGAATCTCATTTCATATTCTTGAGTATGATTGTATGTCCTGAAGAATGTGACTCAGCCTTGTGCCTTACATATCAGGCGCCTGAGGACAACTAGTACTAATAACAACAGTGCTCATGGCACCTCTCTTCCTTATTTACAATGTTTGTAACATCAGCTCCACGCCTGACGACAGCATACACATACACACACATTTACAGATTGTTTATCACCTGTTCAGAACAAGATATGTTGTACCAGAACTTGGGGACTGGCTAATTATATTCTGTAACGTATATCTGATTATTGTACTGGGTTGGTCAAACCCAACACATAAATATGAACTTTTGTCTGACAACGACACTCATTTTGGCTGAGATCCTGAGGGAACTGACACTCTAGTCCAGCGCTGCATTGCTTTACATGTGACCTCAATAAATACTTTGACTGTGAACTGAAGACTTCTCCGGACTGTTCTTGGGCTTCCAAACAAAAGAACCGAGCTTCAGAGCTAACATCCTTGTAATGAGTGATTATGGTTTTTTGATTGTATGTGGCAAAACTGCAAAATGTACAGCCCCACTTCATCCAATTGTTGCCAAACTTCTATGGACAGCAGCACCTAAAAAAAACCCACACACATACAACTGATGGCAAGATGGCGGCGCGCATAGACACAGCGGTTCAGAGCGCTCCTTTTCAGTGCGTTGTTTGGATGCTTGTGTATGAGTTGTTACTCGTCTCAATTATATCCTGCTGGGCGAAAAACATCTACAGCCAGCATGATCTCCTAGAAATAGGTTTACACAGTGAGTGGGCTGTTACAGCCGAGTTTCTCTACTCCCATGACATCCCGGTTGATATTGCCAGGTGTCCCTTCGTGGATTACCATCCCCACGGGAAGGTGACGAAGGGGGCGCAGGGAGAGGAGGTAAAAGCGGGGCTGTAGAGCCGGTGTACGGGTGAGGCTACGGAGGCGGCCACACAAACCGCCGCTTCCTAGTGTCTTCAGGATTCAGGATTCAGGATTCAGGATTCCTTTATTGATCCCCGAGGGGAAATTGTTTTTGTAGCAGTGCTCCATACAAAATAGAATTATTAGAGTTAGAATGAAAGAAAAGAGGAAGAAATATATATATAAAAGCAATATAGAAACCAAAATATTTATACTAAGAATATATATATATGAAACAAAATATACAACACAGTAAAATGTAATAAATGTAATAAAATAAAATAAAATAAATGTACAACAAAAAACAAAATATAAATACTGAAATTGGATGTGCAAATTGAAGTTTGGTGTGCAAAATTGAAATTGGAAAATATATGTCAGAATAGGCAGTGAAAAGTCCAAGGGCCATTCAGAGGGAGGAGTTGTACAGGTTGATGGCCACAGGCAGGAATGATTTCCTGTGTCATTCAGTCCTGACTTTTGGTGGGATTAGTCTCCTGGCCAGCACATCATGAAGTGGGTGTGAGACGTTGTCCAAGATAGTTCGTAACTTAGTCATCCTCCTCTCTGACACCACCGTCAGAGAGTCACACTCCATCCCCACAACGTCACTGGCCTTGCGGATCAGTTTGTTGAGTCTGTTGGCGTCCGCCATCCTCAGCCTGCTGCCCCAGCACGCAACAGCGTAGAGAATAGGACTTGCCACCACAGACTCATAGAAGATCCTGAGCATAGTCCGGCAGATGTTGAAGGACCTCAGTCGCCTCAGAAAATAGAGACGACTCTGGCCCTTCCTGTAGAGAGCGTCAGTGTTCTTTGCCCAGTCCAGTTTATTGTCAATATGTACCCCCAGGTACTTATAATCCTCCACAATGTCCACACTGACCCCCTGGATGGAAACAGGGGTCACCGGTGCCTTGGTTCTCCTCAGGTCCACTACCAGTTCCTTGGTCTTTGCCACATTTAGTTGCAGATGGTTCTGCTCACACCATGTGACAAAGTTGTCCACAGCAGCCCTGTACTCATCCTCATCGCCCTTGCTGATACATCCAACTATCGCAGAGTCATCAGAAAACTTCTGAAGGTGGCAGGTCTCTGTGCAAAAGTTGAAGTCCGTGGTGCAGAGAGTGAAAAGGAAGGGAGAGAGGACAGTCCCCTGTGGGGCCCCAGTGTTGCTGACCACTCTGTCTGACACACAGTGTTGCAGGCGCACATACTGTGGTCTGCTAGTCAAGTAGTCCACAATCCAGGACACCAGGGGGGCGTCCACCTGCATCGCTGTCAGCTTGTCACCCAGTAGAGCTGGACGAATGGTGTTAAATGCACTGGAGAAGTCAAAAAACATAACCCTCACAGTGCCCGCCGGCTTGTCCAGGTGGGCGTAGACACGGTTGAGCAGGTAGATGATGGCATCCTCAACTCCAAGTCGGGGCTGGTAGGCGAACTGAAGGGGGTCCAAGAGTGGCTTGACCAAGGGCCGGAGCTGCTCCAGGACGAGTCTTGCCAGGGTCTGGGTCTTCATGACGTGGGATGTCAGTGCCACAGGTCTGTAGTCCTTTGAGACTTGTAGTCCTCGGCCAGCATATTTGGAAAGGGTTCAGATTCACGGTCATAAAATTGCGGGTAAAATAATAAAGAATAGAGCAAAAGAATTAGTAAAACTAATAAAAGAAACAAGAGCGACTGCGACAGGCTGCATGCATGGTCGGCGCATGTGTACTACATCCTTTCCTATTTCATCCTTCCTCACCAACCCAAGATCCCTCGCCAACAAGATGGATGAACTTAATCTACAGGTTGCAGCAAACAACAGTGTGAAGGACAGCTGCATTCTGCTCATCACCGAGACCTGGCTTATCAATTCCAGATACAGCTATCGAGCTAGCAGGCCGCACAGCACATCGTCACAATGGGACCAAGGAATGCAGTAAGAGCAGAGGAGGGGGACTATGCAAAATGACTTCCCTTTAATATTGTAATTGTCCCTTTTGAAATAATTAATTTTAATTGGGAAATAAACTATTCATTGAATAGTCATTAAAACGCCTTAAACCCATTCATTGTATTTTGGAACACATAAATAATTAATTCATGTCAATTTACATACACTAAAAACAATTAAAAGTTGTTTAAAAGTGTTAAAAAATGACAAAACGTTTGCACACAAGCAATATTGCGCTTTCCAAGTTGCTGCAAAGGGCTCCATTAGACATGCTTCCCAAATAGCCAATCAGTGAACCCTGTGAGCCCAGGCGATCAGCCCTTTAGTTCTGCTGTGTGTCACTACTTCCGGTTTACGGACACGTCGCGCTAGCTGCCTCGTGCGCTGTCCGATAAAGAGATAAAATCAATCATCTGCCGCAGCAGCGTGAAAGACTAGATGATATTCGCTGACCTGGCGAGGTGAAATGCTATAAGCTCATTCTTACATTCATACTCAGCGGTGAGTGAAAACACTATTTAACCTGTTAGGTTGATTGTAAAGCAGCTGATATTCATGTTAATTGATGCAAATAGCCGTGAAAAGGTGCCACTTAGCTGGCATGATTATTTGGCGCATATGTAAACTACTGAGACACTGATTATTGTGATTGTTGTTTACAAAGGGAGATTGTCATGTTGTCACTCTTGTGCATTGATTCCGGCATTAATCCTTTTTCTCTCTCTCCCTCTGCTCCTAGACTGAGTGTATGGAGGCAGGGCGATCTGTTCGGCGGCAGGGTTGATCAGACTCACCTGCTTCTCATCCCGTAATCAAGCCGGCTACTTAAGCCGGCTCCAAACTTGCTTCTGTGCCAGAGTATTGCATTTGCTTGTCTCATGTGCCCTGTTCTCGAGCTGATCTCCTGCGTCACGTTGTTTGCACTAGTCTTTATATATTTCCTTTTTACTTTGTTATTCTCCAGTTTGAGCATTCTCCTGGACGTTTTCTGTTGTTGTAAGTACTTCTTCTTTTGTTCTATTTGACTTTTATTTGCTACTTTTTCCCTTTAAGGTTATTTTCAGTTGTTTTTCCTCTCGTTGAGTGTTTTCCCTTTATGGTGATTTTTTTGTTTTTCGTGCAGTCTCTCACTGTTGCAAGGTGCAAGGAGAGACAGCTAAGCACGTTGAGCCTGAATGCCTCTAAGTTACTGTGAATATTTACTGCATTGAATGCAAATTTGATCAAAGTAAAGGGGAACTTCATATTATTTTTTTTTTTATCTCTGAAATATGATCTTTTGTTAGTTACTAACCACAGTGCATTTAATACTTCAGTCTGATTATAAAAAGCATTTTGAATGTATTTATAGTTTCACAACTGCAAATGAACACTTGAGCTAAAGATATAATTTTGTTGTACAACTAAACTATTTTGAGAACATGATTGAACTAATTAATGCTAAAGAGTGTTATTAATTAGTAATAATTCATGGGAAATTAGAAAGTTAACATGATTTATGTAGACAGTGTATGAATGTAACAAGCCATTTGAATTTCATCTGACCTGCCTATAGGTCAGGTTTTTTGGTGACACATTAAAAAGAGGTCGCAGCCAGCTGCGTCTCACCGTCCTGCTGGGCTCTTGCTGGGTTTTTTCTTTTGCTGGCTTTATCATTTTAGTTTGTTATTTTCCATACATTGCTGTTCCAGTTAAATGCTGTATGTTCAACTGACTAATTTGCAATAATAAGTGGCCACAAAATGTCACTTATATCATTATACACATTCAAAAATAAGGGCTCTTACGAACTCAAAGTCTTCTGTTACTAGTCCAGGTATGATTATTGACCATCACGGTTGTAGAAGCAAAAACTCGGGTCTGGGAGGAGTTCGGGGAGGCCATGGAGGAGGACTACCGCCTCGAAGAAATTCTGGCAAACCTTTCGGCACCTCAGGAAGGGGAAGCAGCTTTCTGTCAACACTGTTTACAGTGAAGGTGGGAATCTGTTGACCTCGACTGGAGATATTGTCGGGCGGTGGAAGGAATACTTCGAGGATCTCCTCAATCCCACTGTCATGTCTTCTGTAGAGGAAGCAGAGACTGGGGACTCAGGGGTCAGTTGATCCATCACCGGGACTGAAGTCACTGAGGCAGTTTGCAAGCTCCTCTGTGGCAAAGCACCGGGGGTGGATGAGATCCGCCCTGAGTACCTCAAGTCTCTGGATGTTGTAGGACTGTCTTGGTTGACACGCCTCTGCAACATCGCGTGGCAGTCGGGGACGGTGCCTCTGGACTGGCAGACTGGGGTTGTGGTCCCTCTTTTTAAAAAGGGGGACCGGAGGGTGTGTTCCAACTATCGGGGGATCACACTCCTCAGCCTCCCTGGGAAAGTCTATTCCAGGGTACTGGAGAGGAGAATCCGGCCGATAGTCGAACCTCTGATTCAGGAGGAACAATGCGGTTTTTGTCCCGGCCATGGAACACTGGACCAGCTCTATACCCTCCACAGGGTGCTTGAGGGTTCATAGGAGTTTGCCCAACCAGTCCACATGTGTTTTGTGGACTTGGAGAAGGCATTCGACCGTGTCCCTCGCGTCATTCTGTGGGAGGTGCTCCGGGAGTATGGGGTTGGAGGCCCTCTGTTGAGGGCTGTACAGTCCCTGTACAACCGGAGCAGGAGCTTGGTCCGCATTGCCGGCAGTAAGTCGGACCTGTTCCCGGTGCACATTGGACTCTGGCAGGGCTGCCCTTTGTCACCGGTTCTGTTCATTATTTTTATGGACAGAATTTCTAGGCGCAGCCAGGGGCCGGAGGGGGCTCGGTTTGGGAGCCAGCAGATTTCTACTGACGGGTGCGCTGTCGAGGGGATGGCTCTGGCCTGGACGGCTGGAGGCCTCTGCACCTTGGTGTGGGGCCTCCTGTCTGCCTGGGTCGGGGTGGTCTCGGGCGGCGCTCCCTAGTCATGGGCCGGAGGCCCTCTCAGTGTGGATGGCCCCCAAAGGTTGCTTATTCCTTGCCTTGCCCGTGTGGGTGTGTGTGTTCGTGCGTGCGTGTCTGTTAGTGTGTGTTTTTATATGTTCCTGTATGTTTTTATGGGGGCGGGAGGGCTGGGTTTTCCTCTTTGTTGTTTTTAGCCTCTGTGAGGCACTTTGTGTTGCTTTTAAGTATGAAAAGTGCCATATAAATAAAGTTTGATTTGATTTGATTTGATTTGGACAGAATTTCTAGGCGCAGCCAGGGGCCGGAGGGGGCTCGGTTCGGGAGCCGACAGATTTCTTTTTGCGGATGATGTTGTTTTGTTGGCTCCTTCGAGCCAGGACCTTCAGCATGCACTGGGGCGATTCGCAGCCGAGTGTGAAGCAGCTGGGATGAGAGTCAGCACCTCCAAGTCCGAGGCCATGGTTCTCGACCGGAAAAAGGTGGCTTGCTCCCTCCAGGTTGGGGGAGAGTTCCTGCCTCAAGTGGAGGAGTTTAAGTATCTCGGGATCCTGTTCACGAGTGAGGGAAGGATGGAGCGAGAGATTGACAGGCGGATCGGTGCAGCGGCAGCAGTAATGCAGTCGCTGTACCGGTCTGACGTGGTGAAGAAGGAGCTGAGCTGAAAGGCGAAGCTCTCAATTTACGGGTCAATCTACGTTCCTTCCTCACCTATGGTCACGAACTTTGGGTCATGACCGAAAGAACAAGGTCCCGGATACAAGCGGCTGAAATGAGTTTCCTCCGCAGGGTGGCAGGGCGCTCTGACTAAAGCCTTTGGTCCTGATGGTCCTTTTCATTCTAAGTATAAGAGGGGGAAATACTTCAAAGAAAACTTCCATTTTTTTGAGCCAGTTGAATATATATTTGATCCACTGGACAGTGGTAGCTTTCAATATGTGCCAATCCTACAATCCTTACAGCAACTGTTAAACAATAAAGACATTAAAAGTAATATACTGACAAGACATTCAGACAAGGCCTCACAGCTTTCATCCTCAAAGATGGCAAATATTTTAGAGTTAGGTTAAGTTAAATGAGTTTCATTCAGATGGGGAGCTAAATATTTCACTCATACTTTATGTGGATGATTTTGAAATATATAATCCGCTTGGAACCTCACGTAAAAACATAGTGACAGCCATCTATTGGGTACTTGCAGATGTGCCCTCAGAATTGAGATCCCAATTAACATCAATTCATTTGGCGCTACTTGAAGGGCCTTATTATATTAGAGGAAGAAGGCATTTTTTTTCCCTGCCATTGGCAAAAATATCAGAGGAACAGTTTTTTGTGTTTCAGCGGATAATCTTGGCACTCATGCTTTGAGTGGTCTGGTGGAAAGTTTTACTGGGCATTATATATGTAGATTTTGTGCTGGTGACCAGTCAGACTACCAGCAAAAAGAGGTGCATTCTGAATTTTTTTCACCAAGAACAAGAGAGAATTATACATCACATGTTCAATCTATAAAGGAAAACCCTGACTAGTACATTGTTATGGTGTAAAGAAGGTTTGTCCCTTAACAGAAAAATTGAAGCATTCCCATTTTGTGACAGATATAACTGAACTCGTGGTATCCCCTGTTCATACAGAGGAAAGTATTAGTTATCTCGATAAATTGATTTCGCCATAGACTTTTGGAAGGTCTTCCTGACTTCAAGTTAACTCCGAAGTTCCATTTCTTAGAACATTATCTGGGCTTGATAAAATACTTCGGACCTTTGGTTTGTGTCTGGACCATGCGCTTTGAAGCAAAGCATAATTTTTTTCAAACGTATTGTTAGACACACCAACAGTTTCAGAAACATTCTACTCTCTCTCACCACAAAGCACCAAATGATGATGGCTTATCATTTACATGCTGATGCTTTGAAACCTGCATTATGTGTGAGTAAAGTAAGTAGTATTCCATTAGCATTGTTGCATGAAGAGATACAGGAGTCTGTTAAAAAAGTGATTGTAGGCAGTGATCTAAACATTGTTAAGTTGCTCAACAACTGGTATTATGAACATTTTAGGGGATTTGTTTTGGAGCACTCTGGGAAGGTGACCCTGCTGGGCATAGAGCAACTTAGTGATACATACCCGCTGACACCATACTGTGTGGGAGGGAAATGCATGGTCAGTTTAAAACGACATGTTATTGTCCAATATTAGGTGAGTTAAAAGCCTTGACTGTGTTTGCTTTTGTGCAGATGGACTCTGTTGTTGTGAAGGTTATTATTGATCATCATAGTGAGAAGCTCACACTGTCATCAGGGATGCCAGATACAGTGGAGCAATTGCATAAGACTGTGAAGGACACTTTTCAGATTCATGAGGAATTCACTCTTCATTACCTTGATGAGGACTTTCGAGATTTCTTCACAATTCATTCTACCAAGGAGGTTAAACATAAGGGGACAATCAAAGTGGTCATCATTCCCTCCATATTGGTCACAATAGCAACACCGGAGACCGAAAATGTGGCAGATGCAAACAATGTGACTGACACTGCCATTTTTACTTCAAAAATGTTGCCTTCGCAGTTATCCTCTAGTTCTGCAGACTACCAGTCAGATGGCACATCATCAGTGTCATCACAAGATACTATATTGTTGAGCCCTGAAAGGGCATTGTGGCCAAGTGAAGTTGAGATTCCACTTTTTTCACTTGTGACAGAGGCAGTACTCAGGAATGGGAATGAACAGTTTTTGAAAGATGGCACTGTACCCAACAACACCTGGGTCAAGTCGGAAATAATGGAAAGGCTGGCAGATTACATGTACAGTTACACTGCCTATCCCACAGGCCTTCAGGTTGGACAGGTTGCAGAAGCCTTAGTCCAAAAACACCCATGTCTAACAGAACCTGGAACCACAGTGTTTCTCAGTCTCCTCTAACCATCTATTTCTTCTTCATATACAACACACACTGCACATTCTTGCTCCTCTACCTATCTGCCTACTATAATGTTTTACTGTTCAATTCATTTTTACTGTTTCAGTGAGTGTATTCTGAGCTATATATCAAAATACATCACCATGGCAAATATGACTTCAAGGTTGCAGTGACCACTCCAGATAAGGGATGAATGATAGGATGAATGTTCATAGAAATTGCAATGATTTACCAACTGCTTCACTAAATTTTGTTTCATTTTTTCAGTGTAGTCAAATCTGTTATAATATTTAAAGAAGAAGAGCCAAAATGTGTATTGAGGAGAGTGACTGCTGTATCTTGTCAGCTGTTTAAATAAATCTTCTCCTTAACAGAGTGGAATTCCCATTGAGAAAACTAGAGAAGTTGTCATCAGTTGTCTTGTTGATCACCTGGGAGAAGACGTGGGTGCCTTAATCAAGGAGTTTGAGGTGAGTGCAATAAAAAAATGGCTTTCACTGTTCTGCGTACAGTAATTTGTAAATTTGAAGGTGTTTCCACTTAATACATAGTCAGCTGCACTTTGCCCTTTTGGGTCTATAGGAAAGACTGCAACATTGCTATTGTAGCTTAAATCTAAATCAGATTGGATTTAGCAAATAATATACTAATAATATATAATAATAAGCTAATAATATATAGTAATATGCCAAATATTATCTAAATATAAAGTAATTCCACATTGGCATGCCATTCAATTCAAATCTATTTTATTTATGTAGTGCCACTTAACAACTTATGTAATCTCAAAGCAACAAACTTTAAAAGAAAAATTTGAACAGGAAGAAACAGTGGACAGAATTAGGATTGAGGCATGGGATTGAGGGGGGACAACAGATGGCAAACAGGGCCTGGGTGAGGGATCCCTAACCGGAATGACCGACAGACAGAGAGACACCAATGCCAAACTACAATTTTAAAACGTGCATGAGGAGAGGGAGAGGACAAGGGGAGAAGAGAAAAGAAGAGATAGAGGAGAGGGAGAGAAGAGAAGGGGGAGGAGAGGAGTAGACAGGGCTCCACACTCACATGGTCAAAAAAACATTTGCTTTCCCTCTCACACACCTGTTGGTCATCACATGTGTCTTACCTGTATGCTTTTGAAATCATAATACCCAACCTAGTAGCCAAACAAAAACTACATATGGTGCCAACAGTCCAGTTGACTTAATTCAGTAGCATTGTGACATTGTGACCTGGATTAATGAGAATATGTACAGATACCTTCATTAGTGTTGAAGTCATCATCATTATTATTATTTGCATGAGTCTATTCATATCATTCAATTTGTCATATATGGTTGTTAAAATAATAGACAACGTACAACATGATGTTTGTATAGCTGATTTTATGTAGTTTGGTCATTTATTTTATTCTGGTGACATTCTGCCTGCTCTAACCACCTTTCTTTACAATGTCTACAGACTTCTGATGATTTTGTCGTCAATGTGGAAGAAGAGCTGGCAGCACAGATGATGGCTCTGTACCTTGTGCGAAGTGAAAATGGACAAATCAGGGACGTAGGGTTCGTCATTGAGGGTTCCATCGTACTCAACCACCTTGGGGATCTCAGCAGAGCCTGCTGTTACTTGCTTGGGCTAACTTATGCCTTGGATCTTAAATACCCCAAAAATCTAAAGTGCACTTTTGAAGTATTTCAAAAGATGCTTGTTGAAGTGGATGCTGGGAACCTGTCAACAAAGGTGCAAAGACTGAAAAACAATGTGATGATATAGTTGTCTGTTGGGTGAGCACAGATGAGACTCAAACCCACTTGAACCACGCGTGTAAGGCAAAAACAGACTGTACCCTCAGTAATTAGTGTGTACCCTTTTCTTCCGTTTAAGCTAACTGCTGGATTTAAGAGGATTACAACTGTCAGTTTGCTGTCAAAGTTCGTCTCTGAGCTGGATGTGTGATAGGTTGTTATTTGACAGAACAGAGTAATTAATCTCAGAATAATTCATCTCCGGGTGAATTTTTTTGATTTAAATAAGGTCCATTTTATTCTTCTTTATTACAGTTAGTACCCCCTGTTCATTAGTCACCTGTTAGTCACTGTCAGTCACCTGTAATATTAGTTATCTTTAAGATATACAGCCAGCAAAACACATAGACGGACACAGATAAAAGATTCAGAGTGGTTTGATTGCTCTGTGATCTGTTGGTAATGCCTCTGGGCTCCGTAGAGGGAATCGCGCTCTGCTTCCTCATTAAATACAGACGAGTGGGCACAAGAGCTGCATTGTGTGGTTTCTCCTCATTTCTCTCTTACTATTATCCCCCTTATTTAAGGTAATTACTGTACACAAAGCACTGTAAATTTCAGAACACACGTTATCAATGCTTTTACATGTGTTATTGTGATGCTGTATGAGAGAAAAGTTCTGTTTTATATAGTTACTGTTAAAAACAGTTGCTAATTTTCATCACATCACATCACATCAGATTAGGAGCATCATGATACCCATCACCCAAGCCCTGTGTGTGTACCTGAACCTTGTGAACGAATACATGGTATGCAATTTAGTTTTTATTCTCTAGTCCTTATTCTGACATCTGTAAACAAACCAGTTATGTACTTAAAAAAAGACAATGTAATTGTAGAATATATAATTAAATAAATATATGTGTGTGTGTGTGTGTGTGTGTGTGTGTGTGTGTGAGTGAGTGTTAAAAATGGGACTGGTATAACATATCTTTACATATATATCCTCTATTTCTGACTTTTTTTCTGTGAAGAACACAGATGGTGAAAGCAGTGAAGCTGCAATGATGGAGACTACATTTGGAATCTTTGTCATTCGCAAGGAAGGTGCAGAGCCAGATGATGGACCGAAACATGTAGGTATTGCTCTGGTGTGCAAGCTCTGGATGAGTTGGGAAACGTACCACTTTGTAACACCCTAATTCTATAGATGAAGCACAGATATAATATTTTGCTGAATGCTGGGCCAGATTCCGAGGTTCGACTGCTGGAGCACGATGGCTGATTAATGAGACATACTCAGCAAAATTTGTTTGATAACATGTATTGAAAATATTCCAAATACGGTACAACCTCAACTTGTTAGTACACAATTACACTAAAAAAACAATATTACAAAAACAAAAAAAAAAAAAAAAAAAAAAAAAGAGAGAGAGTAAGGGCCCAAATCAGTGAAAATTAAGAAAACAGGATACACCCCGGGGTACCTGATTTAGTCTTTGTAGTGTCAGTCAACACCTTTAACTCGGTCCAGTGTCAAAATGTCCTTTACTCCTTGTAGGATATACAGAGGAGCAGCAAAGTCTAATTTTGTCCTACCACTCGAGTAGAATCGGCAGAGTTCACAGTCCATCCAAAGAATCTCAAATCTTCCTAACATCCATCATCATCTCAGGGGATCCTGGAATGGTGGCTTGCCATCTTTGGACTGGACCCGGATCATACATCAAAAAAACAAAAAAACAAAAAAAACCTGACCTGTCAGATTGACATTCAAAAGAAACTCTACATCCAACATTTTCTTCCTTGATGCATAATTTTCATGAATTATTTCAACAGTGTACATAAACATACACAAAATGAACCAAAAACATTAATAAGAGCTGTTTCTTACCAAAGGGAACAATAATCAGGGCTCTTCTGATGCCTCAAATTGGCCGCCGTGTCGCGCCGCAGAGCAACTACAGAAAATAAAACCCTTTTCTGAGTACATTGTTCTTACAGAGTATACCGCTACGCTTGGTGCATGAATGCACACACACAATACTCTCAAAATGAATATAACCCACACTTTTTTTATACAAAGTTAGAACCAACTTAATACAGCTAGTGGGAAATTTAGCTCTCACAATTTCACATGTAACACTCATTAACCTACCGGCGCTAGCCGTTAGCATACCGGCTAACCATCAATATTCAATATTTTCAATATTCCATATTGTGGGTCTACCTTAACTTTCTCATTCAGAAACAGTTTAACTCACCAAGAAGTATGCCGGTAAATTCAAAAGTTTATTCCAACAGGACAAAGCTGCTTCAACAGTTATATAAAGGTTTTGTGAGCGTGGTCGTTTTTGCAGAAAGAGGTCAGGAGATTTCTGTCGTCAGTTAAGGATATTTATTAACACACTGATAAAATAGAGAACATGTACATGGATCTCAATCTTTTGGGAAATCGCAGTCTGCAAGCAGTTAGCTGCAACCACCCGCCAGAATGAGAATGCCTGACTTACGATTATACAGAGTTTTAAAAAGAAATGTGCAGCTATCTAATTGGTCAAAACAGGTTGGATGTCCCCGTGGTTTAGACTAAGTGACCCTCTCTTTGTCCAAAGGCTGGTCCCAGTCTCTTGGCACATGACCCATCCAATCCATAGGAGACAGCGCCCTGAAAGAGAAGATGGCTAGACCCTCCTCAATATGCAAATTATGTGCTACTTGACACGAGATGTGTTAAGTTTCATTTTCAGTGTTTTCTGAGGTTACTAAAGGTCATATTGCCTGTGTGGCTATGTGTGTGTAGCTTAAAGTTACTGGAGGGCATGTTGGTTGTGTGACCATGTATATGTAGCTTATAAACAGATGAGAGTAAATATGTAACTCCAACAGTTTCTCTGACAAAATCCCAGCAGGAGAAAGCATCCACGTTTTCTGAGGGGATGGAAGTTTACGTTTTTTTTGTTTTTTTTTAGCCTCATGTCGTCTCCCTCGTCTCACTACTCGCAGTGCACCCGTGGGGGCGGAGCTGTGCTTGTATACGCTCTTAACTTCAGCTACCTGCCAGAGCTGAGATACACCTTTGAAGCTTTGCAGAAGATCATCGTGGAGCTTGATGGAAACAGACTCTCAACAAAAAAATCAAGTACTGAAAACACTACTTGCGCGTTAGTCATCCTCAATAGAGTAAACTACAGGTAGGGGTTACTCTTATGGGAAGGTATTTGAAGCCATTTGAGTATTTACTGTATTTACTAAAATGGCAAGCTGTGTTTGTGTTTTAATGCTTCCAACTGTTGGCATTTTGGGGTCACAAAGTAGAATGTTTTGAAATGTTTTTTTTTTTATTTAAACAAAGGTAAAGTAAAAAGTGTTCTTTTCAAAAGAAAACTACTTTGTTTGACACTTGAGATATAAGGATGTACATTGCTGTATTTTCAGTTTGTTCTCAAACATTTTTCTTTGCACTCAGTTGCCAGGACCACTTTCTGCATATAATTTTGTAACCAGCTTTGATTTGTTTTTTGGTAATCATTCATTCATCTTCATCCCCGATTATCCCTTTCGGGGTTGTCAACAGGCGAGAGGCGGGGTACACCCTGAGCCGGTCGCCAGCCGACTGCAGGGCAACACATACAGACAAACAACCATTCACGCTCACATTCACACCTAGGGACAATTTAGAGTCACCAATTTAGAGTCACCAATTAACCTAATGAGCATGTCTTTGGTCTGTGGGAGGAAGCCGGAGTGCCCGGAGAGAACCCACGCATGCACGGGAAGAACATGCAAACTTCGCACAGAAAGGCCCCCGCCCGACCCGTGCTTGCTGTGAGGCATGCGCACTACCTGCTGCGCCACCGTGCCGCCCTTTTTTGGTAATCAGAAAGCTCTAAATATAGACACCTAATGTGTCTACGTTAAATGGTTTTGTCTATTGTCTATGTGTATAGGAATGTATGTTGCAGACTGATTTCTCAAAAGCCACTTGAGCTTTTATGGCTACCTAGCAGAATCCAAGAATCCAGTCTTAAGGAATGTTCATAGGTGTTGGTTTTCATAAATTTGTTTTACTGACATGAATACATTTTATATGTTGATGTTGCATATGAGATGTTAACTGGGGGCAGGCTCGATAGTGGGCTCCAATTTCCTAATTTTCACGTGTCCATCTGTCTCTTCTTTTTTTTTCTTTTTTTTTCAGACATGACATAATGCACAGACTGTTAGACACTGAAGTTTTAGGCTGTATGGTTGATGTATTTTCACAGCAACAGAAAGTCAGTTTTGCCTTTTCTGGTAAAGTTATTTCAACAAATCCAGTTTACTTTGTGTTTTTCTTTTCCAAACTTGACACCAGCTGGGGGTATATAGGTTAACATTTATGTTTAAATTGCTTAATATAAATACTCTGTGTTATAAATGATTTATTTTCTAAATAATTACTATTATGTTCAGTTTTATATGATAAAGGTAATCTCTTAGGCTAAACCACTTCAATTTAACTTTGTTTTGTTGGCTCAGCACAATTAATTCATGTACTGTACTATTTTAAAAAGTAGTTGCAACTACCCTGTTAAATTAAGTAACTCATAATCATATCATACAAGTGTAAATGGCATAAGAAAATTACATTAGTGTGTTACATTTACCTTCACAAATCTACTTGGACTGACCCCTAGTAATTAAGTAACAGTAATACAAATACATCATGTGTTGACCCATTACATTTACATTTAGGTCACTCAAGAAAATTGTTTCTCGCTAAATTAAAGCATTTTATTTAGGTGGAAATTATTTCCATAATTTTATTATGTTCCGGGAACAAGTTATTTTTTTGAGTGTGGCTTTCTCTTTGTTGCCAAAGCAGTGTGAAAAAACCCCAAAAGAGCATGAGTAAATGGTCTATATGCATGCAGGATTGGGCCGTAGGACTGCTCATCTTGATGAAAGCACAACACACGAAGAGGTAATAACAAGAAATTAGTTGTTTAGGCTACCTGTATTGAAGGATTTCCTAGTTTGTCATGCAGTGTGATGAATGCTATTTCTGTGATGAGTTTTTGAATGATGAGTTCTGACTCTCTTTTGGAGAGGCTTACACTTGCGTCCATTTTTTGCTTATAGTTATGTGATGTCCTCAAAGTTTTATGTCCAATATTGATGGCCATTACTGGTGGGTGGCTGCTATAAAAATCTGCAGGTAGGGCAACACAGGTCAACAGTTGTTCAGTCATAAAAAAGTACAAATGCAGCAACACTTACTTTATAATTTAAGAGATGGTACCTAAATAAAACTTCAAAAGATTTCTCAAACTCATCTCTGTACATTTATTATTAAGCCAGTTCAATTTAAGAAATTTTGTGAACATTTATTAGGTCATGCCTAGCTGCAAATGAGTAACTGCAAAGTAATTGTTTGATTGTAATATTTGTATTTGTAAAAGTAAAGTAAAAAAAAAAAAAATTGGACTTTTGTTTTAGGTGACTTCTTCAGACAGTCTAGTTGCTTTGACATAACTTCTAGATATAATCTATATCTAATAAACTGTTGAAAGTTCTAATTTTCCTCTCCTCTTTTCTGTAGGTGGATGGGGTAGCCGAAAACCCCCTCTTGTGGCTCCTGATGTTAATGGCTATACAGGCATGATGTTGAAGTCTGTTAAGTCGTGGGGGTAAAAAATCTATTCATAGCCCCAGTTCAAGAAGAATTCAGGACAAATCCCCCACCACTAATTGATGCAGCATTCCGTAGCATGCCCAAAGCCCTGTGTCAGAAGTGTGGAGTTGCAGTTCCTCTTCCACTCCTGACAGGTCTTGTGATGTCATGTATGTTGGCAGTGACGGCAACCTGGCTAATGACGATAGCAGTGAGTCTGAAGACAGAAAATCTAAGAATTCTTCATTTTAAGCTTTTGTGAACATATTGTATAGTATTAAACAACAGAAACTGTTTTTCTTTAAATTAACAATGTTTTTGCTTGTAACTTCTCAAAATTTCTCAACAGCAGATTTGCAGGAATGTCCTGTCTGCACAAAAATGTTTCCCACTGACTTGATTGAGGTACACGCTTCTTCACCTGTGGAAAGGTATCCATTTACTTTACTTACATTTAATTTCTATTGTCAGTGTTTTTTCTCTTATCAGCAATTCTCATATACAATATCAGTTAAACACATAATTTTATGTGGGTAGGGCAGGAAAAGAGGTGATGCATGAAAGCATTGTAATTTAGGAAGAGCAAGCAGCAATGCCTGGACCATCCGGAACTTGTGTAACTGTTACAGATGGTAGGGGCTGTTCAGGGTTAGCAGTGGCACAAGAACATTAAGTCTAATGTCTTTGTGAAGGAATATTGGCATTTATGAAGAATGGCTGACTCTTGATGTAAACCATGAATTGATTACCTTGCCGTAGTATTATTACTTTGACCATGAATATCTATATTTTGACTCAAGTAATGGTGTTGTGTTGTGTATTTTGTCATTTGATATTACAACAATTTTAAGTATAATACTTTTAAATCTTAGCACAATTTTCAGAGCTCAACATTATGGAATGCCAGAGTGGTTCCATTAATGTTCATATGTATAGTCAATGATTATTAAGTTGCTTTTTTTATGCCTGAGTAAGGCTTGATGGTTTTAACTTGTGGTTTGAATCGACATGTTAAAGATTTTTGTTGTCTTGACAGTCAAGCATAGATAATGAAACCACATTTTTATTTTTTTTTTCTAATTAAGCTGGTTAACTATCAGTGACCCCACCAAGGCCATATCTCAGTGTGCTGACAGTTTTCTCCGTGCTCATGAAATGGAGTGCCCCTTACTTCTCAGCATGGACATCAGAAAAAGCCCTGCTGAACAGGACATGGCCCTAATCTCCTTCTACAAGCAACCTAATGTGGAATGGTGACGGCCTCTGAATTACAAGTTACAGATACAAAATAATTTAAGTATTTCCTTTGTCTTTATCTTGTCAAACCTTAAATTGTGTTGCAGGAGATACTGCTATTGGACAGGGTGTAACCTGCTTTTTTTCCCTCAAAATGCATGGAAAAACTGAATTCAGGGTTTTGCATGAATTTTCAATTCAATTTAATTCAATTCAATTCAATATTCCTTTATTAGTCCCACAAGGGGAATTCCAGTTTACAGCAGCATCAATAAAGTGGATAGAGTATTGAACAAGTGCAATGCAAATTCAAAACAACAAGTATATATACAAAAGAGTGGGATAAAAGAATAACGTCATCCTAAGAAGTTGTAAATAGTATTACAGATTGTTATGCACAGATTATTGCACAGGTTATTGCACAGATTATTGCACTGATTATGTGGAGCAGTTTTTATTATGTAGTCTGACAGCTGCAGGAAGGAATGACCTGCAATACCGCTCCTTCACACACTTTGGCTGTAGCATCCTATCACTGATGGAGCTCCACAGTGCAGTGAGTGTGTGTTGGAGGGGGTGGTAGTCATTGACTGTCATGGAGGACAGCTTGGCTGTCATCCACCTCTCCCCCACCACCTCCACCGGTTCCAGGGGGCATCCCAGGACAGAGCTGGCCTTCCTAATGAGTTTGTCCAGCCTCTTCCTGTCAGCTGTTGTGATGCTGCTCCCCCAGCAGACTACACCGTGGAAAATGGCAAAGGCCACAACAGAGTCATAGAAGGTCTTCAAGAGTGCCCCACACACCCCAAAAGACCCCTGAGCAGATAAAGGCTGCTCTGTCCTTTTTTGTAAAGTGCAGTGGTGTTATGAGTCCAACCAAGTTTGTTATTCAGATGAACACCCAGGTACTTATAAGATGTCACCATCTCAATATCCCTTCCCTGGATGTTCACTGAAAACAAAATAGAAAATTACCAATAGAATAGCAAATTCATGATTGTAAGACATTGTGTTTGGAAAGTGTGTAATCCGTAACAATAATTGCTTCATCAGATACTTGAGCAGTTCAAAATCTGCAACACGTATTAACATCATTGCACAATAACTCCTTTTATATCGTGGTATGAAAAAGACAGTCAATCAAGATGGCGCCGCGGACGGCAGCCTCGGTGTGTTGGTGCACATTGCTTTGTTTTGTTTTGTGTGTTAACTCTGGTTTGTGTGATGGTACCCAGAGCTCCTTCACCAGAGATGAGCTCATGAACATCAAGGGAGCAACACCAGAGGATTTATTTCCTACTTTTCTTCTCCCAACTGTGGAAATTTTGGACATTCTGGTGAAAGCTGCGCTCACCTTTGCTCACGCAGTGAAACGCTGGAGGAGAGGAAAACGGGCCGGCGCTACCGTATTCCCGGCGTTACCGGGAATATTTCTCTCTAACGTGCGTTCACTGCCCAACAAACTGGAGGAACTGCAACTGCTGTTGGGTAGAAACAGGGACTTTTCTTCATCTGTGGTTTTGTGCTTCATCAAGACTTGGCCCTGTGGCTTAATACCGGACTCTGAGCTGCAGCTGGCTGGCTTCCAACTCCACCGCGCGGACAGAGACACGGAACTTTCCGGCAAAACTAAAGGTGGAGGAATCTGTTTCTACATCAACAGTGGTTGGTGCAACGACGTGACAGTGATCCAGCAACACTGTTCTCCTGACCTGGAATCTTTCATCATAAACTGTAAGCCTATTTATTCACCCCGTGAGTTTGCTTCATTCATTCTGGTCGGCGTTTACATCCCGCTGCAGGCCAACGTGCAGGACGCACAGTGCATGCTCGCAGACCAGATACTGCGTGTGGAGCGGACCAACCCGGACTCTTTAGTTATTGTCCTTGGCGACTTTAACAAAGGTAACCTCACCCACGTTTATTAAATGCCCGGCCAGAGAGGAGAATATTCTGGATCACTGTTACATCACAGTCAGGGATGCTTATCATGCCATCCCTCGCGCTGCACTTGGCCACTCTGACCACGTCATGGTCCACCTGATTCCTGCGTACAGGCAGAAACTAAAGCTCTGCAAACCTGTAGTGAGGACATCAAGGAAGTGGACCAGTGAGGCTGTGGAGGATCTACAGGCGTGTTTGGACTCTACTGACTGGGATGTGTTCAGGACTACCAACAGTCTGGATGAGTACACAGAGGCTGTGACGTCCTACATCAGCTTCTGTGAGGACAGCTGTGTTCCATCACGCACCAGGGTGAGTTATAACAATGACAAACCCAGGTTCACAGCCAAACTCAGACAGCTAAGGTT
The DNA here is from genome assembly GCA_037975065.1 of Chaetodon trifasciatus. NCBI lineage: Eukaryota > Metazoa > Chordata > Actinopteri > Chaetodontiformes > Chaetodontidae > Chaetodon > Chaetodon trifasciatus. The sequence goes on from JBBMOE010000131.1 coordinate 177,293, forward strand.
GGCAAAGGAAGAGGCCTTCAGGAGTGGGGACAAAGACAGATTCAAAGAGTCGAAGTACAAGTTTAGCAAGGCGGTGAAAGAGGCTAAACGACTGTACTCTGAGAAGCTCCAACACCAGTTCTCAGCTAACGACTCTGCGTCTGTCTGGAAAGGGCTCAGGCAGATCACAAACTACAAGCCTAAAGCCCCCCACTCCATCAATGGTCGACGCCTAGCCAATGACCTGAACGAGTTCTACTGCCGCTTTGAAAGACAAAGGGACAGTCAAGCAACCATCCCCCGTGACACCTCCCAACAGCTCCAGCTCCAGTCACCTCCACCAATGGCCACCTTAAAGGTCCCCCCCTCCTCCTCCCCACCCACCTCAGTGACAACTCTTTCCATCCAGGAGAGGGACGTCAACAAACTCTTCAAGAGACAGAACCCCCGGAAAGCAGCTGGACCGGATTCTGTCTCCCCATCTGCCTTGAAGCACTGCGCTGATCAGCTGTCTCCAGTGTTCACAGACATTTTTAACACCTCACTGGAGACATGTCACGTGCCAGCCTGCTTCAAGTCTTCAACCAATTCAATTCAATTCAATTCAATTTTATTTGTATAGCGCCAAATCACAACAAAAGTTGTCTCAGGACACTTTACATATAGAGCTGGTACAGGCCGTGCTCTTTTTTCTACAGAGACCCAACAATTCCCTCATGAGCAAGCACTTGGCAACAGCGGTGAGGAAAAACTTCCTTTTAACAGGCAGAAACCTCAGGCAGAACCAGGGTCTGGGTGGGCGGCCATCTGCCTCGACCGGTTGGGTGAGAGAGGGAGAGCGAGAGAGTGAGACAGACAGAGAGAGAGAGAGACAGAAATGCTGTCGGAGAGAGAGAGAAAGACAGACAGAGAGAGACAGACAGAAATGCAGTCAGAGAGAGAGAGACAGACAGACAGAGAGAGACAGACAGACATGCAGTCACAGTAACAGTGACAGTGGATGTAATAACAGTAATAGCATTTGCAGTGGATGTCGGGCAGGGCCATGGCAGGAGACGTAACTGTAATCCACGATCCAGATTCAGCCACTGTCCATGGGAACCTGCGAGACGACAAAGCACAGAGACTCCGGGGAAGGAGCTAAATTACTACCACGCCGTGGTAGGACATGAAAGCGTGCAGATGGAGAGGGAGAGAGGGACAGAGGAGCTCGGTGTATCTTTGGAGGTCCCCCGACAGTCTAATGCTATAGCAGCATAACTAGGGGCTGGTCCAGGACAAGCCTGAGCCAACCCTAACTATAAGCTTTATCAAAAAGGAAAGTTTTAAGCCTACTCTTAAATGTAGAGACAGTGTCTGCCTCCCGGACAAAGACTGGAAGATGGTTCCAGAGGAGAGGAGCTTGATAGCTAAATGCTCTGGCTCCTGTTCTGCTTTTGGAGACTTTAGGAACCATAAGTAAGCCTGCATTCTGGGAACGCAGTGTTCGAGTGGGGTAATAAGGTACTATGAGCTCTTTAAGATAAGAAGGTGCCTGGCCATTTATGGCTTTGTAAGTAAGGAGGAGAATTTTAAATTCTATTCTAAACTTTACAGGGAGCCAGTGCAGAGTTGCTAATATTGGAGATATATGATCTCTCTTCCTCGTTTTTGTTAGACCACGTGCTGCAGCGTTCTGGAGCAACTGGAGAATATTCAGCAACGAATTTGGGCAGCCTGATAGTAAGGAATTGCAATAATCCAGCCTGGAAGTTACGAATGCATGGACTAGTTTTTCTGCATCATTTTGAGACAAAATATGCCTGATTTTTG